>JAGMVL010002213.1:17500-123105 GCA_019202695.1 Populus x sibirica
CCTAAACCCTAAAACCCCTAACCCTAAACCCTAAACCCTAAAACCCTAAACCCTAAACCCCAAACTCCAAACCCCAAAACCCCTAAACCCTAACCCTAAACCCGAAACCCTAAACCCGAAACCCCAAACCAAAACCCCAAAAACCCCAAACCCCAAAACCCCAAACCCCAAACCCTAAACCCGAAACCCCAAACCCCAAACCCCAAATCCCAAACCCCAAACCCCTAAAACCCCAAACCCCGAAACCCCTAAAACCCAAACCCCTAAACCCAAAACCCTAAACCCCAAACCCCAAACCCCCAAACCCCAAACCCTAAACCCTAAAACCCTAAACCATAAACCCCAAACCCCAAACCCCAAAACCCTCAAACCCCCGCCAAACCCCAAACCCCAAACCCCAAACCCCAAACCCCAAACCCCAACCCCGAACCCCACCCTGAACCCGAACCCGAACCTCGAACCCGAACCCCGAACCCCGAACCCTAAACCCTAAACCCCTCAACCCTAATTTCGAACCCCGAACCCTAAACCCTAAACCCAAACCCCCAAACCCCGAACCCTAAACCCATAAACCCGAAACCCCAAACCCTAAACCCTAAATAAACCCTAAACCCTAAACCCGGAGCCTTAAACCCTGAACCCTAACCCGAATTGGAAAACCCGAAACCCTAATCCCTAATCCCTAGAAAACCCTAACCCCTAAACCCTAAAAAACCCTAAACCTAAAAACCCAAAAATCCTAAACCCTAAACGCAGGACCTAGGACCCCGGATCCCAGCACTCGAACCCCGGAACCCGAATCCCAACACCCGGAACCCCGGTACCTGGTTTCCCGTACCTAGTACCCCGTAGCCCGTACCCCGAACCCCGAAACCCAAAACTCGAAAAACCCCGAACTGACCCCGACCCCCGGAACTCGGCACCCTAAACCCCGAACCCCGGATCCCGGAACCCCAAAACCCCGGGCCCTGGGAATCAGGTCCCGGAACCCGAAACCCAAACCCTGAACCCTCAAACCCCGAACTCAAAACCCGAAACCCGAACCCGCTAACCCCGAACCACGAACCCCAAACCCCAAAAACCCAAACCATAAACCCTAAAATCTAAACCCTAAATCCTAAACCCGAAAATCCCAACCCGTAAAACCCCAAACCTGAAAACCAGAAAACCCCAAAACCCAAACCCGAAACCAAAACCGAAACAAACTCGAACCCAAACTCGAAACCTGAAACCCCAAAACTCTAAAACCCGAACCCATAACCCGAAACCCGTAACCCTTAACCCAAATCCGAACCTAAAACCCTAAGCACATGTTTACATTCCATGCTATGAGGTTAAAGGGTTAATAACCAAAAGATTGTTGAAGAAATCACACGGGCTTTTAAAATTATTTTTTAATTTTTAATATTAACATATAAAATCATTAAAAAATATTTAAAAATAAAGACTACTAGAATACACTCTTATCCCGTGAAAGTTCAAAACACGATTAAAGATGCAAGCAATTTGCAATTCTTAATTGTTGGACCAATAAGGAATTTCCAACTTCAAATTTCAATAAAGGGGTCCAAATTGGTAGCATGGGCCAACAACGCGTGCGACCCATCTCCTGCATTTATGTATTATTGATAAAGTTGAACGACTTGAAAAATCATAATTCAACCACTTAATTAAATCAATTAATAAAGTTCAACGACTTGAAAAATCGTAGATCAACTACTTTTCATGTTGAAAGTTAACCTTTTTAAGCCAATCATCTCTTCCTACACCTTCCAGCGGCTGTGATTTATTTTCTTCACTTGTAAGTTAAATTATATTAAAATATTATTTTTTATTTTTAAAAAATTATTTTTAACATTAACAATTTAAAACAATCTAAAAACACATAAAAAAATCATTTTCTTACAAAAATATTTTTCAATTACAAAAAAAAATCAGTAACTTAATCAAACTCGAACAGTTTTTTATTCTTACGAGGATTCCCAATCTATAAAAACAATCTTTATAAGGTTCATAAGCTTCACTTTATATATATATATATATATATATATATATATATATTCTTAATCAGGTCTCCAATGTATGAATGGATTTTCATTTAGATCTTTTTATTAATTTAAATTAACAAGACTATTAGCAATCACTCGAAATTCACTTAATTTTCTTCTCGATAAAAAGCTTGAATTGAATAAAAGCTAAAACAAACCAGCCCATATAGCTTGTTATATAAGTTTCAAGTAACGTAAAAAGATGATATTTTTTAAAATTAGAATAGTTGTTCAAAATGTTTGGTAAAATTTTAAAGAAATAACATGTTTTTATTTTATCGCGTTTCAAAAACACGATATTTACTATTTTTTTATTTCTAAGCGCGACAACAATTGTTACATTTTATAATAGTGATACTCTATTAATGTTTTATTTTTGAAAGGTAATAAGGTGTAACTCCAATCAAGATAAATTGTTAGATTTTTAGATATAAAAAATATTATTAATGCCTTCTAATTTGAACAATTTTGAGATTTTTCTTGTTATATTTGGAATTAGTTAATTAGTTGGGTAAAATAATTAGAGTTTTACCTTATTGCACTTAGAAATAGCAAGAGCTTTGAAGTGCCACAAAATAAAAATATATTATTTTGTCAAAACTTTTTGCTTCTATTTTAATTTATCAATTATTTTGATTTTATATGCTAATTTCTCAATTTATCCATCAAAACACATGTTTTAAAGAATATGAAGGTTTCTAATGGGAAAAGAAAAGACACTGTAG
Organism: Populus x sibirica; assembly: GCA_019202695.1. Taxonomy (NCBI): domain Eukaryota; kingdom Viridiplantae; phylum Streptophyta; class Magnoliopsida; order Malpighiales; family Salicaceae; genus Populus; species Populus x sibirica. The sequence goes on from JAGMVL010002213.1 coordinate 20,274, forward strand.
TTTTGTTTGACTACTTGATGATTATGTTGAAAAAACTTATTAAGGCTTTTGATTGAGAATCTATCGATTCATGCGTGATGTAATCAAGAGATAAAATAAGTTAGGGATCCAATTGAAAATTCTCAAATAGATTAGGGCCTTTTTTATTTCTTAAGGTTTGCCCTTTATTTTTCCTTTTTAGTGCTTTATTTACGTCTTGTTTTTTTTTTAAATAATTTTCTGAAAATTACTTTTTAAATTTATTAATGAAAAACATTATCTAGTTAAAGGGAAATTTAATTTAATTTTCAGGAAAATATTTTTTTCTATTTTAGATGAAAAATACTTTTTAAAAGTTATAAAAAATTTAAAAATATCTTATTATTTGATGATTATATTAAATTTAGTCTTTAATCTCTTGATTGTTATATATTTTGTTTTCAATCTTTTTTTTCTTTCAATTAAATCTTTTAGAATTTGATTTAATTTATTTTTTTATATCAACTTTGGTTTTTATTTTTTTATTGCTATTTGCTTTTATATTATCCTTTTCTTAGTTGAAATTTATTATTTATCAAATTTGATTCCTATTTTATTTGAAATAATTTATGAAATTGTATTTTTTTTTAATTTTATCATCTTTCAACTTTTATTTTATTTTATTTAAAATAATTTATAAGATTTAATATTTATTCTTTTAATAAACTTAAAAAAATATAATATTAATAAATTATTTTACATGATATAATTAAATACTAAAAAATATTTTTCAATTTATTTTTTATAATACTACTTAAATATAAAATAATAATTTTAAAAAAAATCTGCTTTCTATAAAAACTACTTAAAATTTTTTTTTTCAGCCAACATAATATCTAAATCATTTAAAAAAACCTAACGCCAACAAATACGTTGTCAGAAGTTGGAATCAAAATTTCAACAACACGGGTTCGTCTCATCCCAGATTCCATTAATTTGAAAACGATATCTACTGACGGTCGTTTCGGAACATTTACAGGGGACGTGCGAAAGTATTTACATTGGCCATTTACATCGATTATAAGGTACGGATCAGCCGTATTGAAAATCTGATTATGAGTTATTTATTTAGAGTGATGCTTATTGTTTATGCTGATTGTGGTGGTTGGCTTTTTTTATACTGAAGGCTTTACAGAAAAGAGAGAAATTCATGAAGAAACCGAAAAGTGATGCGTTCTGGAAGAAGGCCCATGAGCGGAATGCTAAGCGTGTTTTTAATTTGATGGTAGAGTTGGAGGGTTTGTGGGTGAAACTTGGACAGTATATGTCCTCACGTGCTGATGTGCTTCCTTCTGCTTTCATTTCAAATCTCAAGCAGTTGCAGGACTCTCTCCCTCCTCGTCCGTTTGAAGAGGTTTTGTTTTAGTCTTTTTCTAATAGATTTGGAAGTCTTCATGTGATTCAATGTGACTTTGTTGACCTGATGTTTCTGATTATTTTTTTTATCTCATAATGTTAGTTGTTTATTTTCGAGCCATGTTTCTCATTGGTTGGTTATGTTAAAATTTTTGTTTGCACAGGTTTGTCACACTATAGAGAAAGAACTAGGGAAATCCACTAAGGAGCTTTTCTTGGATTTTGACGAAAATCCTCTGGCGTCAGCATCGGTAAGATCCTTAGACTAGATGTTTGTGCTAGGAAGTTAGTGCAGATGCTCATTTAGGATTGAAATTTTGATTTTCTTGTTCTCACAAGGTGTGTACATTTTGGAATAATCTTCTTGTTCTCATGTTATATTCTATGCAGATTGCACAAGTCCATCATGCGACATTAATTGATGGGCAGAAGGTGGTTGTTAAAGTTCAACATGAAGACATCAAGAAAATCATATTGGAGGTTTGGAAACTCTCTTTGGAGTTTGGCTTTTGAGATGCTGCATCGGAAAGCAAATGTTTCAGTCCTTATGGTTATTTTGCATGCCTTTTTTTTTTTTTTTTGCAGGATTTAAAGGATGCAAAATCCATTGTTGACTGGATAGCATGGGCAGAACTGCAGTATAACTTCAGCCCTATGATCGATGAATGGTGCAAAGAAGCACCACAAGAACTCGACTTCAACCACGAAGCAGGTAAACTTTGTCTTTTGCAATATTTCTGTTGATGAAATTCTGTCGATGACATCACAAAATTGCTATTTTCTTTTCTTTTCTTTTACAACCAATAGATAATAAATGTGAGTTCTGGCTGGTCTGGATGAGGTTATTGGGATTTGGGATTCATATCAGGAGCTTGAAATAACGATAATGGAATCCAATCATTGGGACAGTTAAATCTGATCATGTTTAGAATCCATACCAAGTGCAGCATCTTAATTTTTTATTGAATCAATGAAGTGAATGGGATGATAGCTTTGTGGTGTCAGCAGTGAGGATAATTGATGGTGGTGGAGGCAAGGTTGGCAGTTGTGGTGATCGTATTTGGATTTTAGCGTAGGCAACAGCTGGGCTTGATGGATATGGTGCTACGAGGATGGTGGCAGCAGCAATGATGGTGGCAATGTGAGGGTAACTTTAATGACAGTGGTCAAGGCAGTGTGGTACTCTATTGGTAGCAGTGCAATGGCAGCGGCATGGTTCTAGTGGTGATTTGGTGGCAACTCACGTGAAGACTTTGGCATGGTGCTGTTAGTGCTAATGGAAGCATTAGCATTGGCGCTATGTTGCAGTGGTGAGCTTGGATGTTGTAGAGATGAAAGTGATGGTTGGCAACTGTGTATTCAGCCATTTTCTAGCATGTTCATGAAAGTGAAACTCCAACTCACTATACTGAATTCAGTGTAGGACATTCCCAATCTATTTATTAACACTGTGCAGAGACAATGCAAGGAATTTTAAATTCTTTAATCTCTTCCTCCATTTATATCCTCTTACTGTTTTTCTTATCAAGTACATCAGTGTGTTTCTCTACTGTTCAGTGTACCCTTCTCTCTTACTGATGCTGGTCTATTGTATTTGTAGAGAATACCAGAACCGTGTCTACAAATCTTGGCTGCACAAGCAAATATGATAGCAACAAGCCCATCAATCAAGTGGATGTTTTGATTCCAGAGGTTATTCAGGTATCATTTTGCTCTCATGTTTTGATATAACAAAGTTGCTTGCTCGAGTGCAGGTGCAAAAGGATGAAATCCTAAAAATATATCTTGTCGTAGGAATTTTATTAACATTTCTCACTGTCTGGAACAAATATTAAAGGACTCATTGCAGGCATCTTCATTGACATTTCTGAACCCTGACAGTTAACTACCATTCTTACAAAAAGAATCATGTGGGAGAAAAATAAACATTTTTATGTCCTTCTGAAGCCTGGGCAGAGTGGAGTGGAGGAAAATGAATTATTTAGATATGACACCATCGTGAATGTCTATACCATAAACCTGACTAAAACACATGCACTTACCTATAATTACTAGATGCTAGTCTCTTCACATGTTTTAACCTAATATGGATGGTTTTTATATATATTTTCTGTAAGTGGATCTTAAACAATGAGTTCCTTTTAACCTTTTAACTGCTTGGTGCCTTTTTTGCTATTCTTATGTTGATAATGATCCTTAATCTTTTCACCCTTCTGACTGTGCATCATATTCCTCTCATTGCAGTCGACAGAAAAAGTTCTAATTTTGGAATATATGGATGGAATTCGTTTGAATGACTTTGAATCCCTAGAAGCTTGTGGTGCTAACAACCAAAAGATTGTTGAACAAAATAAACTATTTTTGAAATTGAATTTATGATGTTCGTTATGATTGCTAATGAACCAAAATCCTAACGGATAATAATGAGAATGTAAAAGTAAAAAAACAATGGTAAAAGAGAAATGAATGTTGTCGATTACTATTATTATGTTGTGAAATGTGATTGAGTATTGAATAATTATGGGTACTTGTGGATTCAGGAGGAATCGTAGGAGTACAATAACAACAAGGGAGCGCGAGCCAAGCTTCTATAGCAGGTAGGTATTCCATATTTATACCCTTCGTAAATAATAGTGTTTTTGGTAATCTATTTTATTTTGGATTTCGCACTTGTGGATGAAGCCAAAGGAAGAAAAAATATGATGACATTAACAGGAAATGAAATCTGATTTTGTTTATGGAATTATAGATTTCTATAATGAATAATGAACTTAAAAATAATTGGTTTTGGATTTGATTAGTCGGCTCTGAATATGGACGGCTAATGACGTTGGCAAGATTTGCTAACATCAACATGACCATGATGGAAAGTTAAAGAATATTGAACTTGATTAACTATTCGGGTTAAAAATAGTTAATAATATCTGTCATAATCATTTATGGGTTATTCCCTAAAATTACATATTTTTTTCTTTCCAAAAAAACAAAAATAAAATAAAAGTTGATAATGTGGAAAAAGCAGACCGAGGAGGATTTCAAAAAATACATAAAAACAAGCTGTAATTTTGAAGAAAATTTTAGATCAAATTGTACCCCACTATACCCAAGACTAAAAAAACAATATACAATCAAGGTCAAATTAAATGATTATTGGACGAATCAGCATAAGAAATTAAGTCCAATGACATAATAAAATTTTTAATATGTCAATTTGATTTAATCATGGGCAAAATTAAAAGTTTAATCATGTTTAAGAATTAATTTGAGTCCAATTAAAGAATTTAATTAGGTGCGAGGACTTAATTATACTTTAAATTGGTAAAATTAATTTTATTAGGGGCTTAATTAGTGAAATATTAAGTTTGGAAGCTCAATTTGGGCTTTATTGAGAAGAATGGAATTTTAAGAGACCAAATTTAATTCTTACCAAGTTAATTGATTGAAATCAGGGGCAAAATCACAAGAAAATTAATGTTTTGGGATCAATTAGGGGTCAAATTGAAACATTTTACATCCAGGGACCAATCTATAAAAGGCGCCGAACTATAAGGGCTTAATTGATTGAAATCGAGGTGAAATTGAAAGTTTGATTGTCAATTAAGGGCAAAATTACAAAAATCCGAGACCAAAGATCAAATTGAAAAACGCGCTCAAATTGGGAGGTCATATTGTAATTCGGTAGGGGCTTAATTGCATTAAATCAAAAGTTTAAGGTCAATTAGGGAGCAATTAAAAGCTGGAGGACTAAATTAAACTTTGGCCAAAACCATAAATTAAACCCCAAAACGGTGTCATTTTGAACAAAAAAAAAAAAACGACGATCGCATCCTGGTTACTATTCATTATCTTATTCTTTTTTTACCCGAAAAGTTGCTCAGGTTACCTACTTTACAAGTGCATTTAACGCCTCTAACCTTCATTAAATTTGACAAAACTTGCATGCAAATGATCACTTGACATCCCTCTTCAACCTAATATGGTCCGTTTAGGTCGATTGCACCACATAAGCCATAACATCCCTAAAATGGCTAACTCAGACAGCCTTGAACTGTCAGATTTGACAGTTCATGGTGTCTACTTTGAGCCAATGATTGGGATCTACTTTCTCACCTGCAAAGTTGTTTCTTCTTCTTTCTCCCTCTGCCACCAGCAACCAACACCCTCAATAAAGCCACCGTCCTCGGCCAAACCCCTAAGCCAGGTGAGCTCCCCTTCCCCTTCTTCTTCTTATTCTTGTCCTCTATTCATTACATGAACAGTGGGCGTGAATTATAATTCACGGCCACTTTTCATGTAGTGAACTTTGGGTCGGGTCAGTTTTGGCCCAACCCAAATGGTTGGACCGAGCCTGGCCCAGAACAAAAAAAAGTAAAGATTTGAGATGGGCCCAACCATTTTTGGTCAAGAACAGCCCCCCCCAACACACACACACACACAGAGAGTATAATATTATAAAAATTCAAAAATCCTCTAAAAAATACTGTGATTTTCTCACACGTATTTCTACTAATTTTGCATAATATCGGGTTGTATATATACACTGTAAGATATAGACCCAGTATTAAAATACCTGATTTTCTTTGAAAAAAATTCAAAAAAAATTCAAAACTTTTAAATTAATTTCCTTTTAAAAAACAAACAAAAAAATATTAATGTTTGTATGCATACAGTTAAATCCTAAAACTTTTCCAAACATATATTTATATAAAAAAAAATTGCATCTCTCTCTTTTTTTAAAATGCAAAATGGATATCGTAACTATTTTATGATTATTATTAGGATTTGATCAAAATATCAAAAATCATTTTCCAATCTTTTTTTAGGGTTTAAATATAGACTTTAATAATATGTGGGTGTAAAACTACACAATAGAGTACACTCTCAGGTATTTAAGTTACAAAGTGTAAAATAAATGTGATGCTAAAATTTTGATTTTAGAACAATTAGGATTAGACCTGATAAGGTAGTGATTCTCTCACGAAAGGAGATCTTCCGTAAACTTTAGAAAAGACCAACAAATAAAAATCCGACCTAGAAAAACAATCAAACAACAATGTAGCTTATCTTAGGTAAGGTGCATTGAGGTAAGGTGCATTGGGAGTGATGCATCTTTTCTATGCACAACCAGCCCCTTACTTAGACTCTTGCAGACTATAGGTTCGTAGTAATCATAATACTAGGTGGCAACTCCTGAACTTTAACCATAACTTTATGAATAAACTCAAAACCCTTTCCTTCCCAACAACATACCTCATCAGACACACGAAAAGCTCGTTGTCGCCCCGATGTCGCGCACCTATGACAATATCGACAGATGATGTCAGTATCGACAAACTCATGAAAACTTGATTAGCTTTTCTAATAAGAAAGTTAATGATGTCAAGAATCCTTGACATCAGTATTTCCGAGAATATTTCCAAGGTATTATGGAAAACTGATTAACTATTTCGGGTAGGAAATAGTTAATGGCATCAACCAGTCAAGTTGATGTCGACATTACCAAAGATTTGTATGAATTAGGAACGTATTTTGTCCCTAATGTATTTTTTTTCTTTAAGTAACCATATAACTAGAAATGTAATAGTATCCTTTTTGTATTAAATGTTGGTTGTAAGATTATACTATTTTGTGTTTGAAATCTTAACGTTGCATATTTCCGTTTACCTATGAATTTATGCATGTTTAAATGCGAAAGAAAATGAGTAGGTGAGATTGTGATATGATTGAGAAAGGAGTATGAGATGTGTGCAGGATGATTGTCGATAACTTGGGACCTTTTAATATAGGAAAGGTTTTACCAAAATTTATTAGGAATTTCAGAGATTCCTATATAAGTTCGGCAAAAAATAAATTTCCCATGATTTCCCTTTATATGAATGAAATATTGATTTCACTAATGGGAGTGTTACACATATTTCTGTTTAAATTTGCTTCTCTCTTCAGTCTGGTTTAACTTCTATGATAATTTGGCGATGGGCTGAGAAAAAAGACTTGTGGTGGCACTGGGTCTACTGTTGTCATAAAGGAGGATATTACTGTATGAGAGGGATTTTGGGTATGTATGAGAATGGGTTTTTGGCTGGGTGTTGGTCTGAGGTGGTGCTGGTTCTAGTCGCTAGTGGTTGCTGGATCTTCAGTGAGGATACTAGTGCTTCAGGTGAAAGTAAGGGAGAATGGATGGTGATGGAGAAAGTTTGTGTGGGAGCTGGTATGGTTTGGTTTCTTAGATTGCAAAATTGAAGAAGCAGCGTCGACTGGAATAGCTGTTAGAGGAGATATAGTGTTTTGGGTGAGTGAATGAGTGCTGTGTATGTGGCGATTTTTTTTTTTTTTTTTTAAGGGAACATGGGAATGGTTTTGGCTGTTTTTCTTTTGCCACTAACTAATTCCCCTTTGCTTGTGACATTCCTTTTACTATTTACACGTAAATTATTTTTTTTCTTAATGGCTTGATCCTCAAGTAATTTAAATATTTTTTAGTCCCTTATTTTCATTCTTTGTATTTTTTATCCTCTTATCTATTTATTATTATTAGTATTATTATTTATAAAAAAATATTTTTGGGATCCAAAATTAGATTATGACATTTGGTTTGGGCCTGGTATTTTTTAATTGGTTCTAAGATTTATATATATACACAACATCCTCATTTGTTAGATATTATTAGATCATTGGCCCATTATGATAAGTCAAATTAATTTTCTTAACATAAAAAAATTTCTAGGCTTTGTTAATGTTTTTTTTAATAGAAAAAAACTGTATAGAGATTGACTTGAAGTAACTTGGTCGCCTTGACAGGTCCAAAGACAACACAAATGACTATTATGTAGTTTGATTCAAAATAATTATTCAAGATGACTTTTTTTATATAAATGTTGAGACGACAATATATTTGATTGATTTGGGTCAACTTGAGTTAACCTGCCAAACTTCACATCAGGTTATGAGACCATGATAACTTCATAGAAAACAAATCAAAACAAATTATGAAGTAAAAATTTCAATAAACCCAATGCTGAATGATGAAATTGAAAAAAAAAATTAAAAAAAAAGGACCGAAAAACTAACTACAGTTAACCCGGGTTAACTTGTCAAACTCACAACATGATAGAAAGTAAGTTGAAATAAATTATGAATCTCAATTCTCAACCAACCTAATATTGAAATATGAAATTAAAAATAAATCGATTAAAAAAGATCATAGAAAACAACTCGAGTCAACCTTATAATCCGAGTTATGAGACGAAGATAACTTCAAAAAAAGCAAACCAAAATAAATTATGAAGTCTAATTTCTAATTCACTCAATGTTGAAAGACAATTGAGAAAAAAAATCAATTAGAAATAGAAAAAAAAAACTTAAGTTAACCGAGTTACCTCGTCAAATAAGTGGTCTAACTTATAGATGTTAATTATGCACTAGTGCCGATCAAGACTGAATCACTTAACTTCATTCATAAAGCCCCATTCCATTTTTAGGTCACGTTTGTCAACCACTCAGAATAACTTTTATCTCCGCGAGCTATTGCTGTAAGTACCGTAGCTTCAAATGGCAAAGCCTGGGCTTTAAAATTTCCTATTTTGTATGAATATGACTTTTTGTTTTTATGATAATATGACATGTAATCCAAAATACATACGATTCTTCTCGTCAAACTCAATCTGATCTTCTTTCCCCTTTACTTTTAGATAAATGTAGAATTATTTTGTGATAACATTCTGTATATTTACATTATTATTCACTGTTGTTGTAATAACTTAATTTTATTATGAGGATTAAAATTTAAAATTAAAAAATCATGGATTTATTTTGATAAAAAATATGATTTGTCAACTTAAAAAAAATTAGCTATTACAATATATTTTTATCATTGATCTCTTCTTATAATCAAAATAATAATAATTATTCATTTTTAAATTTATTTTTTTATTAAATTCAAATTAAAAAAAAAGTTTAATCAAGACTTTATTTTCCATTACCTATGAAACTTTTTTATTATAAATAAATATCCTCATAGAGGGGGACATTACGGGAAAAAACAGGGGAAGACATAAAAAAACATTACAAAGAAAAAAAAAACCCCAAACCGAACTCTATACTTGCCGCCCCCCCGGAACCACCATCACCACGTCTTCATGCCCATCAACCTTCAAAAGCCACCACACATGCTTTCATCTGGTTGCAGGAGACGCCTTCGTCTCTCTTTTTCCCCCCTACAGTCCGGCAACGACGGTAGACGGTTAACCGGCAGCACCCATACAACCTGGACCCGTCTTCCTCTCAGTCGCTACTTGCATAGGAGAAGAACATTAGCCTCTGTCAACCTAACCGTAAGTTTCAAACCAGCCCGGCAAGAGCTTCTTCTCTGCGCCGAAGCAACAACAGGAGACTTCTTTCAGCAACTTCCATCAGCAGCATCCGGTTGGCAGAGAACTGGAATCCTTGCATGTTTAAAGCACCGTCACCGCTAATTAGTTAATTAGAAGCTGCAACAATCTTCCGCTATTATTATAACTCAACTTTGGACGTGTTTTTAGAGATATGTCTACCAATACCAACCACACTCGACAAAAACATCACAGCAATAGCAACAACAGGAGCTTGAGTCTCTTTCTTCGAATAGCAGCAGCACCTGGAGTTTTTTTTTCTCTCCATTGAAGTAGTGACAACGAGTGCTCCTCAGCCACACCTTTCCTCAGCTGCAGTGGCAGACTCCTCCTTCCAGCGTCCAACGTCCTATCTTCAACCAAGAGCAGCATCTAGCAGAGGTTCCTATTGCCAGCAGAAGGTAAACACAGGGAGGGAACGAACAACACAAGGCAAGACAAACGAAACAGGGAACCAGAGAAAGAACGGAGAGGAGGTAGCATCGATCAGTTCTTCTCCAGCGAACCAAAAAATCAGAGAAAGAAAAGAGGAAAAAAAGCAACATCGGTCGGCCATTACCCCGTCATCCGACTTCTTCTCCAACGAACCAGGTAAGTTCTTCTTGATGTACATGCAAATTATAATTCACTTGCTACAGCAGCTGTGAATTATAATTCACTTCTACTAGCTTAGGCCAGTTATCCAGTCTAGCCCGAGAGAAAAAAATATAGGCCTGCATTGATTTAAATTTATTTTACTGGTTTATTCAATGACATCAAAGTCGGGAATTTTTTATGTTTTTTGGCTACGTAATATTTATCAATATCAGGATTGGAAATATTCGTAGTTGAATATTCACGGATGTCAGAGTTAAGAATATTGCAAGCAGACCATCATAGTATAAACCAAGAAACTCTTAGCAATTTAAGACAAAATTAGCAATGTACTTAAGGGGTGATAATATCTTTTCTTTTACATAACTAGTACCATATAATCTCTGTTAATCAGTTAAAGTTCTTAGTGATAATAATACTAAGTGGCGACTCATTGAATAAGATCTATCTCAATAAAAAAACCAGATGTTCGATATTAATTTTTTTTCCACAATTAAAATTTTTAATCGGTCACTGTGATGTCTAGGTGTGACAGTTGTAATCAGTTTCTTGACAATGAAGTTTTTCAAAAGCAAATGTTGTAGAAGTTGATCTGGATTTTGGCATTTATGCTTGTGGGATTATGTTATCCAGGGTCAACTATTGGTGTTTATGGAGAAAATTTTTTGCTATGAGGTAACCAAAATGGAGAAAATGATTTTGGTGGTTTGGATGATTTTGCCGATGATGATGTTAACGTTAGAGTTAGCAATAACATGACTTTTAGTCAAGTCTGGCTGTCCAGATCAATGTTGAGAGATTTGCATCCCATATTTTTTTGGAACTAAAAAAGAATCTTACAAGGATGAGTGGTTCACAATTGAATGCAACCAAACTCCTACCCTCCGACAGCTTTTATATATAAGTTCAATCAAATTAGAGGTGGTGAATATTTCCAGTTGAAAGAGGTAGCGTTATTATTGAAATTCCAATGATATATTTCAATTGCACTCCTAAGAAAGATAGTATAACTCTTAATCTCTCTAAAACTCCAAATTGTTTTTTCTATGAGTGGAATATGTTCAATGTAGTAGGTTGTAATAATAGTGAAGCTTCCATGAATAAAGATATTGTCAGTTACTTCTCCATTTGCAGGAACATGAAGAATAACATTAGTTTGGGAGAAAATAACACGAGTTCTATCAGTAATCAAGGTGGTGAGGGATGCTTGATGGGTGATCCTGAATAGTTTAAATCCAATATAATTAGAAATTATGTTCCAATGTACCTATAGTGGTTGATCAACTTGAATGCATAGGTAAATATCATTTCCTCATATAAATATTGCTTATGTAAATATTCCTCATATAAATATTTGTTGATCTTTCCTTAGTTATCTTATTAGATGTTGATAAAGGCACGACTTCAAAGAAAAACCAGTGCTAAGGGATTCTCAAATTGAATATAAGAGGGAGTTACGAGATAAATAAAATTTATATAATTATAATAGGTACAAAATCTTTACTTCGTTATTTTATGAAATGTTATTTTGGCAAATGTAATATTAGCATTCTCAAATTCTTCAGAATCGCATGATGCATCGTGGAATAGCTCAAAGATGCACAATAATTGTTTGGCAAAGAATCACTTATAATAAAATAAATGTTATTTTGGTTAAACACTCATATATGTCAAGAAATTAATATTTTTTTATTTGCTGTAAATAATGCAGTTATCGGGGCATTCATTTTTGTATAGGCATTACTTATTAGCTTATGGTGGTTATATAGACTAGTAAAGAAAAGAAAAAATAAAGAACTACAAATGAATTTCTTCAAAGAAAATAACGGTTTATTATTACAGCAGAAGTTATCCTCAGATCATGACAGTGTTAAAGAAACAAAGATATTTACTTTAAAAGAGCTGGAGAGCCACTGATGAATTTAATGAAGATAGAATAGTTGGTCAAGCTGGGCAAGACACGATTTATGAGGGGATGTTAGAAGATGGTAACATTGTTATTGTTAAAAGGTCTGAAAAAGTGGGTGGAAAAAGGCTTGAGGAATTTATTAACGAGGTGATCGTTCTTTCACAAATTAACAACAGGAAATGGTTAGATTGCTAGGATGTTGTTTGGAGACTAAAGTTCATCTCCTTGTCTATGAATTCATTCCCAACAGAAATCTTTATAGGCATTTTCATGTTCAAAACAATGATTTCTCATTATCTTAGGATTGGCGATTATGGATTGCTATAGAGGTTACAGAAGCCCTTTCCTATTTACACTCAAAAGCATCCATTCAGATATATCACTGAGATATTAAGTCTACGAACATCCTTAACATACTTATAAACGAGGAATATATAACCAAAATATCTTATTTCAGAACTTTAAGGGTCATAGCCATCAATCAAACTCACTTGACAACTCAAGTGAAAGTTACCTTAGGCAACTTTATTTCGGAGTACTTCCGATCCGATCCATATACAGAAAAAAGTGATGTATATGGCTTTAGTATGACTTTGGTTGAGCTTATGAGTGGACAAAATCCAGTATTCTCTACAAGTCCAACAAGAACCAAAAGTTTAGCCGTGCAACTTATTACATTGATGGAAGACAGAAGACCGTTTGATATTTTGGATGCTAGAATCAAAGAGCATTGCTAGAATGAAGAAGTTGTTGTTGTTAGTATTGTAAAAAGGTGTTTGAATTTAGATGGGAGAAACCAACCAACAATGAGAGAAGTAACCTTAGAGTTGGAAAGGATATTTAAATTGTCACATGCACCACATGTTGAACCAGACATCCAAAAGACAGAAAACATCATGGCTGATCAAGCAACTAGCAGCATGGAGGCATTTCTGACATCAATGACAGCTACAGAGTTGGAGGGATTCATCATCACACATTGATTATCTTCTTATTGAAACGTTATAAGGGAATTCATTAGGCTTTTCAGGGGGGCAGGCAAACTGTAAATATAAAGTAAAGTTTAGCACTTTTATGGGATAGGTGTTCTAGGTTTCAATTTTTTCAGTGGCTAAGCTTACTCTAACATCCCATTCTTTCCCTTTTACTTTCAAAATTATGAAACTCTTGTTGTGATAGCAATTTGGCATATTTAAAAAATTATTCATTGTTGTAATCAGGTTCTTGACAAAAAAGCTTTTTAGAAGCAAATGTTGTAAAAGCTGATCTGGATTTCAACATTCATGCTTTTAGGAACTCGTCATCTAGATGCAACTGTTGGTGTTTGTGGAGAAAGAATTCTTCTATGAGTTGAAGTTATCTTTGACAATGATATGTAAGACAACTTCAACTCATAACAGAATTCTTTCTCCACAAACATCAACAGTTGCCTCTAGATAACGGGCTCTCATTCTTTGGTTGGTTTCTCCCTTCCAAATTCAAGCACCTTTTTGCAATACTGACAACAACAACAACAACAACTTCATTATAGCAATGATCTTTGATTCTAGCATCCAGAATATCAAACGGTCTTCTGTCTTCCATCAATGTAGTAAGTTGTATGGCTAAACTTTTGGTTCTTATTGGACTTATAGAGAATACCGGATTTTGTCACTCATAAGCTTAACCAAAACCATACCAAGCCATAGACATAAATTTTTTTCTGTATATTGACCAGATCAGAAGTACTCTGAAACAAAGTAGCCAAAAGTAACTTTCACTTGAGTGGTCAAGTGAGTTTGATTGATGGTTATGGCTTTTAAAGTTCTGAAATATGATATTTTGGCTATATAATCCTCGTCTATAAGCATGTTCGTAGACTTAATATCTCGGTGATATATCTGAATGGATACTTATGAGTGTAAATAGGAAAGGTATAACGCCCCACACTTTCATATGTGTTTATAGTTACTTTCCTACGATTTGGTACGTAAAAATACGGGTATTTTTTTTTCAATTCTCATATAAAAGTCTACCGAAATTTCCATCAAAATTTTGGCAAAGTCTCTTCTATACCGAAAGGTCCTAAGTCACAGCAACCCCAAAGTCTCCCAAAAATTAAATCTCTAATGCTCCATTCCTTTTTAAATTTTAGGGTTGTTTCAGTTCACACAAAACCAATTTTGACAATAGTTTCAATTAACCATAAATAACAAACGAATAATATTCCAAACAATCCATATGGTCAAGTTATAATGCATTATTATGAGTATAACATATCCAAATATCAACTTCAACAATTGGTGCAATTTCCAGAAACATGGGTTTAACCGAACTGACCTCAAACTTGCAGACCTCCTGTGCGAGAAGCACAACTTCTATACTGATTGTTTGTTTTTGATCTCTACCATTCAAAATCTAGACAGCATCAGGAAAAATAGCGTATCCAAATTATAGCTCGATCCAACGGTGCCTGGAGGAGAAAACAGTCGGCGACAAAGACTGTCCAGAAGTGTATTTTCCCATAAATTTTCCTCCCATGATATCTCTCAAACGGGGACTGATATAGAAGATCCCTCCGGTGAAAATGTACACGACATGGAGGAGAACAACATATTTGAATATCGTTCTGACCCAACGATGGAAGGTGGAGTTATAGCTGTCGGAGTTGCTACCATCAATATGTCTTCTCTCCAGCCTCTGTCTAAACTCTCTCTTGCTCTTGCAAGTCACTCCAAGAGAAAATAGAATGATATTTATAGTGCTATCATCTTGTTAATTGCACATTTATCCCCACCCTTTTTTATCATTTATACATAAACTCCTTACCTTGTGTTATTTGGATATTGACCTCTCTTGGTTTTACGTATTCATTTTATCCTCATAAATGTGTCTTTTCAACAATTTAGTACTATATTCACTTTTTATTTCATTAATTTCATTATTTTTATCTTGATTTAGATTTCTTTAATTTAATTTAACTCATTTTACTATTGGTTAAATTTCTCATATTTTAATAACCCAGAAAAGGTTATAACTGGGGGTTTACAAAAGGGTTCCCGCAACCTCTATAGCAATCCTTAATCACCTTTCCCAAGATAATAAGAAATCATTGTTTTGAACCGGAGATGCCTATAAAGATTTTCGTTAGGAATGAATTCATAGACAAGAAGATGAACTTTAGTCTCCAAATAACATCCTAGCAACTTAACCATATTCTTGTTGTTAATTTGTGAAAGAACGATCACCTCGTCAATAAATTCCTCAAGCCTTTTTCCACCCACTTTTTCAAACCTTTTAATAATAACAATGTTACCATCTTCTAACATCCCCTTATAAAGCGTGCCTTTCCCACATTGACCAACTATTTTATCTTCATTAAATTCACCAGTGGCTCTCTCCAGCTCTTTTAAAGTAAATATCTTTGTTTCTTTGACAGTGTCATGATTTGAGGATGACTACTGCTGTAATAATAAACCGCTATTTTGTTTGAAGAAATTCCTTTGTAGTTTTCTGTTTTTTCTTTTCTTTGCTAGTTTGTATAACCATCATAAGCCAATAAGTAATGCTCATACAAAAACGAATGCTTCGATAACTGTGTTATTTACAGCAAATGAGAAAATATTAATTTCTTGACATATATGAGTGTTTAACCCAAAATAAAATTTATTTTATTGTAAGTGATTCTTTACCAAACAATTATTGTACATGCTGAGCTATTCCCTGATGCAGCTGCAGAAGAATTTGAGAATGCTAATATTACATTTCATAAAATAACGAAGCAAAGATTTATACAGAATGGTTTAAATAATGTTGCAATTTGAAAAATTTTAAGATGGAATAATTTTGCAATTGTAGTTATAATATACAAAACTAAATTCTATTTTGTTTTTGGATGTAGTTTTTTTCTTTGTTTTGAATTTCTTTTAATTAAAATTGAATTTAACATTTTCAAGCAACTTTTAATTAATATTTACATAAAAAAGTTGTCAACACTTGAAAATACATAGCATGACCCCTCCAAAAATTCATCTTGTGTCCCACCAATGTGCATAGATTATATATAATATGATCCAACATTATAAATTTATTATCTCTTACAATCTTTGCAATTAATTTAAAATGATAGAATTTGCTTACAACAAGGCAACAATAACTTTTAGTGACATCCTTGTACTTGGTTGTTATGTCATTGAACTTTTACCAGTTTTTGAACAAATCTCCAAGATGATGATGATGATGGGCACAAGTTATTATTTTATATATTTATTTTTTTTGTCATTATTTTATGCTTCTATACTATTAGTAATCTTTTCCGATATAATGATGATGGCAAGAGATTACTTATATTATACAAGTTTTTTTCGCTAAAACTTCAAGATATGCCATCAAAAGTGTTATTTAATTCAAAAAATAAATGCTTGATTTAGTTTTAGATTTTGACATGGTTTAGCTCTGAATTTTACTTTAAAATCTTAGTAAAAGTATATTATCTTTTTTAAAGTGATTAATTCTATTGGTAATGACGGTTGTTCATCAGTCACCCGGAGCAGCCAAATTTCGCAAATGGGTTGTCGGCCAAGCTCTTCAAATGTTTTCAATGTTAAAAATCAACTGGACGCGAGATTACAATTGAAATTTCAAATCCGATGGAAGCTACCTCGACTCAAACTCAACGGGGGTTAACAGTCTTGGCACTTTGCGTTGAACGCACAATCCAGTCATTAAGATTTGAGTTTCTATAAGATAGGGTTTCATTTAGAAATCTCGGGTTCAAACCATAGGATAGTCGGCATGAAAGTTACTGCTTTTGGATGGTCTAAAGCTCATTAGATCTCGTCATGAAACAGAAAATGTGCAGGTAGGGCAGTTAATAATCTCTTCTACAAAGCACTCAATTGATTGTCCAACAGGCCGGTTCGAGCTTGAAAGACTTGATGGGGCCTAGCTTTGCCAAGTCTCAAAGGTCATGTCCGTAGGACAACAGCTAAAGATGCAGCCCGAATAAATTACCAGGCCAAGAAAAAACAACAGCGCCCATGAGCAGGTCTAATTAGTTTGTGCGGTCAACTAAAATAATTTGTGAAAATCCATTTGCTGCATTCATTTCCCAAAAATGTTGTGGCGGTTAAAAAAAAAAAAAAAAAACATTCTGGAATTTCATTAAATGCTATATTTGACAGCCAGTAACTTGCACAACGACTCGCTTGAATAGGGATCTAAGTATATTTCACCCGCTCTTGCACAAGGGCAGCACAATTAACATAGTCTTACATCTAGTCGACCCAGAATTCATCGTCCTCCCAGAATGACTGACATCGTTCCTGTCCGCGGTATTGCAAGGGTACCCGCCCTTCATTACTATAATAAATGCTTCCATAAAATTTAGGAAAACCCTAGAGACCAACCCAGTATGAACGACCATTGCTGTTGTGAATAGCTGATGAGTTAGGAGATGCCACACACCATTCATACCAAACCTGCATCAAACAGATCATTTCGAGCATCAAGATGGATCCATCTTCTGCTAACAAGGATATGACTAAAGAGATTCTTTATACACTACTCAATGCTAAGCAATAAAAAAGCTGTATGTACACAAAAAATAATCATAATAAAAGCAGCAATTATGAAACCAATTACGTACTAACCTTAGAAGAACCACAACATCGCCAAAAATGTACTTCCAAAGGAGAACCAGGCTTTACGCAAACTGGTGTCCTAAGAGGGAAGAATATTGCAAACCTGGAAAATAGACAATCACCCGTTTACAATAATATTAGACCTCACCAGATATCACAACCAAAAAACTAAGCTAATACATGCTGAATTAACTAGAATTCTTTCAACACTTGCAATGCCAAGCACATAAAATACAGGTGGGTATTTGAAATATGAGAGAAGGGAATATAAAAATCATGATTGCAGGGGGGCAGTGAAAGGAACGCCCAATCCATATATACTCATTGAACTTGTGAACTGTGGATGAGTAATTCATGCACAAAATCAAATGTTATACCAGCTGAACATGTTTGGTGTCGCCATTGATGGTTCAATGCCAAGATGAACATCTTTGTAAAGCTCTGCATCAAAATAGCCAGCAAATCCTGTGCAAAAAGGAAAATACAATTTTGGCTTTCAAGAAACAATACTCCAAACTTACTCATCTCAAAAGGTTGCAAGAAGTAACTTGTTTGTAGAAGAGAATCAACTTTCAATAGGATACCAGAGGATGATTGAACCTCGAACTGAGCACAATAGTGGAGTTATATGATGGTCTACAGTTTAAGTTTTCAAAGTCCCAACTGCCTAGCTGGTTCTATATTCCTGATATATTTTAACTAACCTCGTGTTCTTTCCTCAACTATTTGCATGGGATCTTCACTACTAAGAAAGTGGAACCTCCATTGCAATTAGTTATTTCCATACCATGGTTCTCCATTTCATGATATATTTTGACTAACCTTGTGTTGATCCAATCTTTCCTCAAACTATTTGCATGAGATCTTCAGCTACTAAGCAAAGTGGAATCTCCATTGCATTTAGTTATTTCCGTACCACATTTCTATAATGTGCGCACTCAAATTCATACACGTGTGTTCTTAACTTTGATTAAGTTAGGCATGGATCTATCAAAATTCAGTGTTCTCCTACAATGTCCAATTTCTAACTTGTCAAGAGTTTCAAGATCATACTCCAAACAACAGCAAATCAAATTAGTAGGAGTAGAAGTCAAGATTCCAGAAATGGTAATCAACTGGTAACACTATCTAACAGTAAAAACTTTACACACAAAATAGGAATGACTTGGTTACAGCGTACCATGCACCATAGCTGATCCAGTGTCACTTGGTATCTCAAACTGCAACCTTTTGTAGCGTTGATTGCTTTTTTTGTTTGAGTAATCTGGGTGGGTAAATGTAAAGACCTGTACAGAAAAAGAATACATCAGTAGCTGAAACCATTTGATCTAAATGTTTTATCAGCTGAAGAAAGATCAGAAAGAACAATGCACAAAATACATAATTTGCTTAATTAATCATCGCCTAAGAATTCATTAATTGCTAAGAATCAAGAACTGATTAGATAAAAGGCCTGGCATGCAATGCAGTGGATTAGCCACTTGGATTTCACAAAGACATGGACCTAAACAGTGCCCAGATATCAATTAGCATGCTGTGAAGTGACTTACAGGTTGGGAAGGGGTGAGCCTTGCTATATTATGCATTTTGACAACATATGCAGTCTCAAAGTGTACAAGATCTTTGTGCGACTTAACCTGCACAAAAAGAAAAGAAAGAAAAAAACCAATAACATTATTCCAGTAGAAACAGGAAAAGAACAGAGGAAAAAATTCAAAGGACATACATCATTATATAGCTTGGCAGCTGTCAGTGGTTGGATAAAACTAGTGTACCTGGAAAAGAAAATTTTGGATCAAGAAGCATTGCACTTCACAATTTATAATTAAATTCCCAAAGTAATCTTCATGTTGGCTGCCAAACCAATATTCTAAATATATTTCAAGGAACATCAATGTATAATGTTTAAGGATGTAACTGCTAGGTATTAAACAGATATAAGGCATTGTGGTCAAAAAGAGGACCTGGCTTAGAATAAGAATCATGTCATATAATGGTCTGGTTTTGGCTGAGAAACCTTGTCTTTTCTGTAAGTGATTACAAGGTTCTGGGAGAAAAATTCCCATGTATGTTCCCATGGCCAATTTATATTTGACATCAACTCGGAGAAGATCCATAAGGCACACCAACAGAAAAGCCCCTTCTACCCCAAAATGGGCAGGATTAACTATTGATCAAGTGAAATGTTCATCACAACAGATTACAATCTGAGCCTGGAAATTTACACAGATCAATGTATCATTTTATGCTGCTCAATAAACTGATGATAACATGTCAAGATAAACACACAGAATGAATTGGCATCAATGAGGCCCTAGGGGGCCCAGGTAGAAAGATCACTTATTCCGGCCAATAACTTCCAATTGTTCTTACCTACATATGTGATGAACATAAACACATAGGCAACAGATAATTCACCATAACTTTGTACAGTATATTAGAAGAACAAGTTTTAAAACAGTTCAACAAAAAAGATTTTACATACGATGATGGTATTGAGATTCCATCTTGCTTCAAGAACCTTTGGGCACCATCAAGGCATTCAGGTGATAGCTCATTGTCACCAAAAGAACCCAGTAATTCACTAACCTGGAAAGCAATCAAAAGAAGGCACGTACATGAGCAGGTAGTCATTAACATCCAGAATGATATGCCTAACAGATTAACCACAAAATAATCACATACCAAGATATCAGCTTTTTCAGGAGCATCCCAGAAACGCATATCACAAGAAATTATGGTAACAATATCTTCCCACCCTTCCAACTTAACCAAGCTCTGTTGCAACAAATACCATGTTAACTCTGAGATCCAAGATATTAGAGAAATATGATTAAAAAAAGCACATGTGTTTACACATGCCTGAACAGTAAACTATATTGGATCTGTTGTTGTTCACTATATTGGATCTGTTGTAGTTCAATTCCTGAGGGATCCTCTAGACTCGTATAATGAATGTCCAAGTTGATATTGTACAACAGTTTGCACACGCAAGCATAATATTTTTGGTAAACATAATCTAGGGGTGTTCACGGTCCGGTTCAGTCTGGTTTTGGTCAAAAAATCCAACCAAACCAGGAAATGATATTTCTTGAGAATATGACCCGGATCAACCAAAAACCCGTTCAAACTGAACCGGTTTGGTTCGGTCACGTTTGGTTTTTGGCATTAAAAACCAGGAAACCATAATTTTGGACTCTTAAAAAGAATAAGTCAAAGAAAACCAAGCAAAAGAAAGGGGAGATCAAGTCTGGACTCTTAAAAGGACCCTTCCTTACTCAAGTAGTAAGATCAAGTCTAAAACAATAAAAAAGAAAAGAAAAAAGCATGTTCAGATAAGGTTTAAAATAGGCAAGCCAAAGCCTAAGTCAAGCATAATCACATCAGCACTAGAAATGGTGGGCTACGAGTAAAGGAAGATAGAGAGAGGAGGGGAAAAAGTGGTGGAGAAAAATGGATTGGGTCTGCTACTCTCTGTCAAAGGAAAAGAACAGGGAGAACAAGAGAGAGAGATTGGAAGGGAAGGGGCAGCTGCTGTCAAAGGAAAATGGGAAAATATGGTTTAGGGTCAGGTTAAGTAAACTATTTATACCCCTTTTTTCTGCTCAAATTTGGTTTGAGCCGATTCGTTCTAGTCCGGTTCAATTGGTTTCAGCTTTCTGAAACCGAAACTGAACCAAACAGGGTGATTTTTTTGGTTTTTAAGTTGGTTTCTTCGGTTTTTTTCTCGGTTCGGTTTTTTCAGTTAAATTTTTTTCAGTTTTTTCAATTTAATTGGTTGATCGGTTTTTTTGAACACCCCTATAATGTACAACAGTTTGCACACGCAAGCATAATATTTTTGGCAAGCATAATCTAATACATAATAACTACCATTGGAACTCACATGAAGTGTGACAACTGCGTTGGGATTTTTCTCCACGGCATAAATTTTCAGCTTACGTCCAGTTTCTTCAGCTGCCTGTAAGCAATTAAAGTGAAGAATGAGACACAAATAAAAACAACCACAGGTTACAAGTTGCAGACGGCATAGGAAAACACCTGCAACGATGCCCTCACAAGAGGTCCACGTCCTGCTCCAACAACCATCAGTACCTGACCAAAATTTACAAATGCATAAATCATGTCTTAGCATCGCAACTACATCATGTTCATTTGGTAATAAATGTGGTACAAGAAGATAAACACCAACAAAATAGAAGTGGGCTGTCAGCCAAAATAGAATGTGAAAAGGCAAATGGTAGCTTACAGTGGTTGCACTTGCTTTGTCATCAGGGACCCTGTCCAGCAAAGCTTTACTGATTGCCCTTTGGTACTACAAAATACAAGCATGTGATATAAAATTATCACATCTTATAATCTGGAGATGGATACTAGATTAAAGCTTTTATCTTTGACCCATTTATCAATTGGAATATTTATAACCCAATTCAATCTCTAGGTTTTAATCTCGGTAGTGACAATCAATTCAGTACATTAAGCCTGTACTTGTCCATGATTGAATATCCAAAGATGGTGACTATTTCAACTGCATCCCACAGCATGTCTTACCATATGTACATATATGTGTGTGTGTGTGTGAGTGTGTGTGTTATATATATATATATATATGAAGACAAACAGGTGCAAATTTAATATTAATCATACCTGGATGTATTTCATTGAGTCTCTCTCAAATGTCTCATATGTTTGGGCTTCTAGATTATCCATGAGAGGCTGAATTACAGTAGCAGATGCACCCAATAGTTATTTGAGGACAATGCAAGAAGCCACCAAAAAGAACAGCAGTGCAAAGACTTGACTTTGAGCAAAAATACATTGAGAAAGAATATTTAGACAATGAGATAAGACTAGATGCTGTGATGGAAAAGCTCACCTGCAACGGAGACTGTAGGAAATCCCTGTAACCAAGCTGGCATAAGAGATTAAAGCAGTCAAAAAAAAAATAGCATGGGAAGAAAAGAAAGCAATCATCCCTATCTAACAGGGAAAATGATTTGGAATGGGGTGTGTTAGCGTGTGTGTGAAAGCACAAGAGAAAGCAATTTACTTCAAAACGTTCTTGCTCGGGAAGGGGATCCATCCTTTGGAAGAGAAAGCCAACATAGTCCAAATATGGCCTGAGGGAATGTCTTTGTGGACCTATAAACAGAAGCATGGACTAAGGCTGTCTACTATTGAAAAACACAAGTGTTTATGCACGCACACATAAATAAGAGTGATTATTATATATAAAGAGGGATGTTCAGGAAGTACATTCACAATCAAATAAGCATAACAGTGGCAATCATAGACATGTACACAACTTAAAAAACAACAGTAAAACTTAAAGTAACTTACTTTCACCATTATTATCAAAATTATTGGCTGCTAAATCTGAACTTGGTCTGGGAATACTGTGTGCAGGTTTGCCAGAAATTACAATCTGAGAAGATATTTCCGAGGACCATGGTTAGTAAATTTGCATGCTGGCAATTATTTGTAATATCTGTGACCAATAATAGCAATTTATACGAGCAAAATCAAAATATAACAGCAGAATACACTGGAATATGTGTCTCATAAGGTTTCCAAGTAAAAGTTGCTCTTCCTATGCAACAAGTAAAATATGTGTAAGTTTCTTAATACCGATCACCTTAAGATCAATCATACCAGGTCATTCATTAATATGACCATATCTGAAACTTGATTCAGAGAATTAAAATTGATGTACAAGAGTATGAGATGAAACACTCAAATCACTTGTGAGATATACCGAGTAAACTATTGTAAGAAATACTGCTACACAGCATGGAGGGAGAAATATTAGAACTCGTCAAAAGACGGTAAGAAAAAAATTCATATGAGCAATGGAGCCAAGAAAAATTCTTTATATACCTGTATTGAATGGTTAAAGAACCCAGTAATCAGTTTCTGATGGCGCTTTGACAGGCATGGGTAACCCCGTCCATTTGTTAGGAAGGACTGATAAATTAAACAAAGCTCCATTTAAAACCCACACGGTTACAGGAGCAGCATGCAATCAATTAGTTTACTGTATAGATATCAAAATATACTCACATCCGTATTGATTATGGCTGCAGCAACAGTTTCTCCAAACCAACGGCCAAGTGAGTTCACTGAAGGCAGGGAACTCCTAGAGAACATGCAATTATTATCATTAATCAAATAAAGTTGGTGAAAAAACTGGCAACCATTAAAAAATAATGCAAGAGAGATTAGACTAACAAGATATCAAGTGCAATGGACAGCTGACCGTGATGTTCGCAGAGAAGACGAAATGAATTCCATAATTCCCAGGAATCAATCTGTGCATGAAAAGAAGAAAAAGAAGTTGAGCAACATAAAATGTTCTATTAAGTTTTCAATGAAAATAATCCCATTAGACCACATGGTATTCCATTAAAATTTATTTCAACCAAGCCAAATCATTGTGCTTTGAAGATTTTAAGACCAGGTACAATTGTAAATATATATATATCTTACCATTTTGACTTGGAATGAATATTATAAATCTAATAAATTGAAAGAAAAAGGCAAAATGGAAAGGGAAGTCACTTACAAAACTAGTAGAGCTCGCATCCATAGCATCATCATCAGTCTTCACCAGAGGAATCCTAAGCCACAACTTTATTAAAGAAGTAATAAGAATAGAGACAATGACCAAAAAGAGAACAGAAATGAAATCACTAATCAAGGAAAAAATATTGAGAGATTGATTTGAATGAAGAAAGGTACCTGCATATTGTTTAGGCCCTGCAAGATCTGATTTACACACCTGGCATAATTAGCACAGGATGCACCCTTGGGTGGAGGAAGAATGCATGCCTGCAGCAGACAATGAGAGCCTTAACACCATAAGCTCTTAAAATGGTTTTTCTCAAAGAACCATATCTAGAGCACAAAAAACTACCACAGCACAAACATTAAAGATGAATGAACACCAGGAAGGGGATAAATGTTGCATGATGGGGTACACCGGAAAAGTGCAACAACCTGTGCCTTTTGTTTTCTCTAGGACAGACAAAAGTGGAAAGACGACAACTATTGAAGATGCTGAACAGAAGAGGTATCAACATCAAAATTTGTCTTGAACAAACTAATTTCTGTATGCTGATACACCTCCTATGACTGCCTTCTTATTGACATGGAACAGAAAAGGGTTTGGTTTTTAATCAAGTTTTTGGTTTCTCCACAATTTTCCAGTCAAAGTTGTGCCCTATGAGGGTAGTGGCAACTGAAATACATAGTAACTTTAGAAGAATAAAGTAAGGAAACAGTTTAAATTTCAGGATTGAAATTCACCTGTACAGATAGATGATTAGCCCACGCTATTTCTTGTTTCAATGTGGTTTCGGAATCCATCCGAAGTGCTTGGTCCTCTGAATCCAAGTCAATCCAAGAACTAATTTTTCCTGAGAAAAAACAAAAAATCAGACATGAGACAGAGTTAGAAGGGATGCATGCCATGAAAATTAAAAAAAAAAAAAAACGAAGCAAAGTGCAGAATTAAAATGCGGTCTAGAAGAGTTGATACCAACAACATGACTGCTCCACTGGGAAGGACTCAAAACAAGGTCTGATGCAGCAAATGGAAGAACCCCATCTTTTTCCAACAAGCTGGGCCGATATGTGGGATTCATCTGTGCCAGCCACCAACCAGGTTGCATAGATATAATCACAAATATTATGCAATAACGTCAAAAGACCTCACAAAATACAGATATATAGATCAAATTGAATAATTGGCTGCTAAAATCATATATTCACAATATAAGCAAGAGCTTAATAACAATAAAAGTATAACTATAAGACGTTAATGTTGGAAGCCAAGCCTAGAGTAGGGTAGCGTAGCCTAGGAATAGAAGCAGCAATAAGAATAATGCTGCAGACTGCAACTGTGAAAAAGGCGAAAGGAAAGGCTGCCAAAACATCAATATTGAGCCTACTACCATTCACACAAATAATAAGAGGGAAAAAAAAAAGGAGATATGTGAATGGCTAACTAGCCACCAGAAATCAAATTGTGTTATATTATATTAAAAAAATAAAATAAAAAGAAAGGAAAAGGACGAACCAGGGGAGCGACAACGAAATCGAAGGAGCCAGTAGAGAGGTTAAAATTGAGAAGCTGAGGAAAGTCATCGTTGAACTCTGTCTCCACTCCACAGTATCGAGATTGGCTCTTTTCAAATCCTGCTTTTTCACCCAGCGGCATTTTTGCTGCTTCTTCTTTTCTCCTCCCGCTGCTCTACTCCTCTTACTATTACTGCAAATGCAACTTGTGTATTGCAGACCAAAAAGAGT
Organism: Populus x sibirica; assembly: GCA_019202695.1. Lineage (NCBI taxonomy): Eukaryota > Viridiplantae > Streptophyta > Magnoliopsida > Malpighiales > Salicaceae > Populus > Populus x sibirica. Next base: position 46,466 of record JAGMVL010002213.1, read on the forward strand.
GGACTATATACTATTTAGTTAGGGTTCTAGTAGGGTTTTTTGAACTTAAAACTTTTCAATTTCAATAATTAAAAGAACCGTAATGGCAGCCACCGCCACCACAACCAACAAGACCATTATTATATTCTCCTATTGTTTTTTGTTTTTTAATTTTTAATTTTTCTTACTTATACTCGATCGGGGCTCCTTGGGCCATTCCATGTAAAGGCCCAAACCATTGATAACGAGAGCAAAGAAAAGGCAGCAATTGATTTGACCGACCTTGGGATATGACTTACGAGTAAGCCGCAATTAATTAGATTGTTTTAATAATTGATTACGGTCTTTTATAGTTTTATCCGTAGTAATTAAACCCGGCCCAGGGTTGATCTAGTCAAGAGGCCGGTTCTTAGATTTTATGGGTCAACCTAGAAATTCACTCATTTTTCCTTTTTTTGAAAGCTATTGACAATACCTAATAAAATTAATATTTCCACAACAACTTTGTAATTTACCTTTCTCATCCAAATGGCTCCAAAAGCTACAGGGAATGCCCCCACATTGCAATTTAATATATTTGGTCAACTAAAAATTTTGAAGAAAAGACACACAAAACCTAAACTTTTCCCTGTCTCTACCAAATAAAACAACAAGTCACTGCTCCCCCTGCTTTTAGATTTTCTCTCACAAAACTAGCCTCTTCCACTTTCCTACCCAATCTCTCTTTATTATGGCATATAAATGAAGGGATCGAAGAGATTATGGCAGATTATGTTCACCAAGAAATGATCCAAAATTGGATCTCCCAAAACCAGCCACAGCTTCCCTTTTTGCTTGACCAAAACAACTGCCATGAGCGATTGACTATCAAAAATTAGAAGATAAAAGACATTCCCATCCCTTCTTTCTTCACTCTAGTTCTGGAAGGCATTCCGTCAAGCAGCATGGGATGAAGAACCCGGCCACAACTTCCCCCATCCCTCTCTCAGTCATCCCCCTGGTTTTTTGGCCAAAACTAGAGAACCCCTCCTTCTTTCCCAGTCGCCTACGTCTCTTGGCCAAACCAGAACCGTCGCCCATTGACACAGGAGACCAGCCCGACCAGCCTCCAACGGCAGCGTCCCTCACTCTCCTTTCCTCTCTGTTGATGCTAACAACAACTCATTGTAGAGATGATGATGAAATAAGAAGGGAGGCCGAAGGACAGAAAGTTTTGAAACCACATTTGAAAAGGGAAAAAAACCGGGTCTCGTCCGGGTTCGCCTGGGTTGCCCTGGTCATGGGTCGACCCGTCGGGTTAACCGGGTTTTGCCTGGTTGTTGCACCAGCCGGTTTTTTAACAAACTCGAACCGGTTCAGGTCTCGGGTCGACCCGCCGGGCCGGGTTTAATAACTATGGTTTTATTAGTTTTGGAACAACGTCGTCGTACTATTATTTTTTGGAGGGTCCGTAGTTGTTATCAAGAAGTTTTTATTGAGTTGTTTAAAGTTAAAGAGTGTTAGCAATACAATACACATAGATATAGGATACACTTAGATAAGGTCGTGTTATACCATGGGTTTATATTTTTTTAAAAAAATAATAATGTTTATTATTATTATTATTATTATTATCATTGTTGGTATTATTATTGTTGTGATGGTTATTGATGTTGCTCCTCTTTTTACTATTGTTATTATGTTTACTACTACTACTATTGCTGTTATTATCAATGCTAATTAACAAAAAAAAAATCTCTTAGCAAATTTACCATGCAACAAGACTTAAATTACTATTCATTTTAATAGTATTATTACAATTTTTTCCTTGAAAAAAAACCATTAAACTAGGTGTTGGGGAAGAGTTGTCTTTCACTATGACACAGTTATCTTTAACATATTGCATAGGGTTATAGATATGTCATTTCTTCTTCTTTTTCTTTTTTGGCATGATAAAATTACTACTTTGACCTTGAATAAAAAAAATCTAATGCCTTTTACTTAGGGGTGTTTTAATCCTTTTATTTTTTTGGAATAGTGCAATTACTTTGATGTTGTTATATATATATATCATAAGAGTTTTTTGATCATTTTACATTGGTTTTGTTGTAGTTTTGGACGTTGCTTAAAGGTATTATTGTAACTGGCATATATTAAATATTATTTTAAAAAAACTTATTGGCATGTGCTTTTAACGAAGCCGGAATTTCATTAAGGTGGTTCCGCCGAGGGGGAGAAGAATTCTAAATCGAATACGACTGGGATTGAGGAGGGCTAGCTTTCACGTGGTTCAGGCTATAGGGGAATGCTTTTAAACTCATACCAATAAATTTCATATTAATAGAATTCTTCCATTAGAGCAAGTTCGGTCAGATCAAGCTATTTTGGTTTAGGGTAAGGGCGTAGTGAGCAGAAAATTCCATATCAAACAAAGCTCTATAAGGTACGCAAGAAAATCAGTCTTAAATGTGTGAACAGCCCCCGCGCTATTCAAGCAACGCATGTAAGGTCGTCCAACTACCACACACCACGCCACCTTTTGAGGCAACATTTCGAATATCTTGCTGCCCTTACACAATGGTGAGCGTGTGTACCAGAAGTGCCTCTGGTTTGGCGTTGTGACCATTTCTCTTTTTTTTCCTTCTTCTTCTCTCTCTCCTCCTAAGATTTTGCGCTCTCCCCTGCAAAATTTTAAAACAACCCCTTCAATTTATTTTTCCTTCATATCTGGTCCCTATCATTCTGATTATGATTTTTTTTTATTTTAGAATAAGCTACAAAGTTATAAATGCTTTTCAATTTTACCCCCTATTATTTTTTAATCTATCAAATTTGTCATAACTTAATTTTGGATCACCAAAAATTATTTTATAAAATATACACTTTTTATTCAAAAATACAAAAAAAATCAGAAATTAAAAATCCAAAAATATTTTTGAGACACGAGGAGATAAACTTTTGAGTTGCAACACGTCAAAAAGGCAGAAGAATACTCAGATTGTGATATTTTGACAAAACAAGTTGAAGAAAGACTTAACGGAAAGAAAGTTGAGGTTGAAATCCAAAATTAGAAGAATTAATTAAGTTTAAGGACTTAATTAAACTTGTAACAGGTTTAATTGATTTAATTAAGGACTTGATTGAAATAAAAACTAAGTTTAAAGTCAATTAGGCAAAAATTAAAAGAATTAATTAAGTTTAAGGACTTAATTAAACTTCTAATGGGTTTTTATTTATTTAATCAAGGACTTAATTAAAGAAAAATCAAATTTGAAGGTCTAATTCAAATCAATTCGCAAAGATTGGAAGATTAGAAACACAATTAAAACTTCCAAAGGCTAATTTGTATAATTAGGGGCTTAATTAAAATAAATTTGAAACCAAGAACCACATTGTAAAAAATGCTAAAATTTAAAGGTCCAATTGAAGAAGGCCAAGGATGAAATTGCAAGGAATCCAAAATATTATGATTGATTGGGAGCTCTTTTGCAAAGTTCCAAAGGTTCAGAGACCAAATTGAAAAATACTATAATTTTACTATTTATTGTCTTCTAAAAAACAAAAGAAAAGGATGTCTAAGTATCCACGTTTCAGCCCTAATTTCTCCATAACCTCTTCACCAAAATACACAAATCACATACCAACTTACATCTTGGTACTTGTACTTCACTTTAAGCCAAAATTCCAGCTCTTATTGCACTGAAAACACTTGCAAATTCTCTCTCAAAAACACTACTTAGCACTGCTCTACTTGCAAAAATAGCCTTATGTCCCCCTTTTGTCAAATTCAAAGCAGGACAAACTTTTGTTCTTAGCTTCAATGAATGGTTGAGATTTATTCCTTAATATTAAAGGTCAAGATTCCATCAACCCATAAACCCTATAACCTCCTCATTTCTCCTATAAAAATCCCACAAAACCCTAACTCAAGATACCATCTCTCAAACTATCCTTCTTACCATCTCCTCTCATCAAACCACCACCCGTAGAAACTAGGAACTCCACCACCCAAGACAACACCGTGACCTTCTCTTGATAGCCACCACCACATACTTTCCATTTTAAGTGCTTCTTTATTATTTTTAAAGACCCCTCTTGACAAGCAACCTCTATTTTCAACCAATGCTTTCATACACCAACGTCCGTCTTTCTTCTCCACCGTAAACAGCCCACCAAGGCCGGTAGCTTTGCTCCTTAACCAGCCATCAATAACCCAACAAGTTAACCCTCTATTAACACTGACTAATTGCGCCAACAACACCAACAACTTTCATCCTAGACCCACGACCCTTTCACTCCTTACTTTCCTACGCAAGAATAACTCCTCTCACCAAGTTATCTGCATCATGAGCAGTAGTTCCTCCGCTGCCTAAAGTCACTATGAGTAGAAGCAAACTTCAATAGATCTTCTATTGTCCCAGGCATGCAATATGAGTAGTGACAAAGCAGCAAACAAAGCAACATCATATATTACACATTAGAATTGAATGATTAAATTGAAAACAAATAAAAGTTTAGCAAAAAGAAAAAGGAAAAAATCAAAAATCAAAACCAAAACCAAAAGGATTGAATTTGAATGACTAATAATATGTGGACCATAACTCTTCGGGGTAGGAGCGAGAAATGAAGGGGGGGAAAAGTCAATCAACGACAAACCAACCACTATAAGCCTACACGTGCCACTTAGAAAGAAAGAGGAGATGATGAAGAATAACATGATATGGTGGAAGCACATTTAAAACCACCATGAGACGTCGCACTCGCTGCCCAAAATAAGCAACGTCTCTCTCGCGTTGGCACGTGCATGACACGTACTAGCAACTTTTTCCACAAAATACTTGAGGTAAAAAATATCGTATAACCCTGATTCCATGTGTTTTTTTTGTTCCAAGGGCATGTGCGTAATTCCATTATACATAAAAAAAAAAGTAAAAGAGAAAAATACCCCTACCTGACAGTGTAAGTTGTTTTTGGTTTTATGGGATTTTTTGTTATTTAACTATTCATTAATACATGAAAAAACTGATAATACCCCCAAACAAATCAATAATGACTAATTTGCCCCGTGAAAAGATAAAAATGCCCCTAATTTAAAGATAGACAATTTTTTTGGAAGGATAAAAGGGTCATTACACTATAGTGGCGAATAGGAAAATGTGAGTGTGGCTACAATGAATTTGCCATCCATTTTAGTTGTTTTATTATATGTGTTAGTTAGTCACGTTGTTCTTTTACTTAGCTGATTAAGATACAAATATAAATATAAATATAAAAGAGTTTTTTAACAAAATTTTGGCCATTATACAATGACTGCTCCTAGTACTGATGCATTCATTATAACAAAATCTTGAATCAACCAACCAGTTTCAGCCTTATTCCCAACAAATGCCTACCTAGTCCTTTTCTGATGAAGCTTGAAAAAACCTTTACTGAATTTGAGCTTCCTATTGGGTGATAGTTGTTTGGATGAGGGTGTTACCTGTAAAAAACTCTCAAATGCCAAAATCAGTTTAGGGTATTTTATATAGCAATAATGTAAAGACAGTAAGTAGAGAGAGTAAAATATATTTTTTCTTTCTCTTGTCTTGAGAGAGTCCTCCTCTTATTATTAAAACCTGACATTTTATAACCTGAAAAACATTAAAAAAGAAATCTAGCTAATATTTAGAAAAAAATCTTTCAGCTTTTCATGACAACCCTATTCCCCTTATTATCTCTCCACATAGAGTAGTAATAGGTTTGTAGCTTGTAATAATAAAAAGAGATTAAAAAAAAAAGGAGAAAAGAAGAAGAGAAAGAAGGGAAAGGGTAAAAAAACTCGATTGGGCTTTAACTCGACCGAGTGTTGAGTCTCGGTTGGGCCTCAGCCTAACTGAGTGTTGAATCTCGGCCAAATCGAATATGGGGGCTTGGATTGGTCTAGACCCAACCAAGTTCCCCCTTTTATCTTATCATTATCAATTGCTTCTGAAGTAAATTTTTAACAGAGTATTGTTAAAAAATTACTTTATCATAACGTCATACATAATAGGGGAGAAACAAAGGATATATACAAGGAATAATGTGAACTTATAGGGAAGGCTGGTGATATTATGGTCGACATTTATAGGAATAAAGCCTGAGGACATGTTAGGAATCATAAGACATCTTTCACATGGGTGTGTAAATGATAAGGTTGGAGAATCTTGGTCCACCTCTTAAATGTTTCACGTGAGCATGCGAGAATCTCTAATGGTTATCAGTAGAATCACTATTATAAATAGTCATTACTTATTCTCTACTTTAGCATCACATTCTTCTTTCATTGGAATTACTTGTGGTGAACCTTTAGTGTGTAGAGACAAAGTTGAGGAACCCTACTCTTATTTTCTTGATTTTCTGCTTGCTTTTAAGTATATTTAGTTGGATAAAAAAACCTTTGGTAGAGGAGATTTTGGAGCTGGTACTTCTGCCAGTGGGAGTGAGGGAGTTAATTTTTCTAATCACACTAGTAAGAGTAAAGGCGCTAGATTTTCTCACAGGATACATTGGTCCTCCACACTTACTTTTAACCCACCTCAATCTCATGATCCTTATAGAGCATTGTAGTTAATAATGCTATTACTCAACTAACACTTAACATGAAAGCGGGGTATAATGATAGGACTTTACTTTCCTGTGAAAGAATAAGTAGAACACCATGAGCAACAACTAAAAATTTTGAGATCACATCACCTATGCACATGTTTAAGTTTGAGTATTTTTTTTCTTTGTCTAGTTTTGTTACATATATTTTTCTACTATAACCTATATATAGGTCACTTGCACCTAAATAGGTGGATGACCAAATTATAACATACTCAATTCCAGAATTAGACAAGACAATTAAAATTACTGAATTTTATGCGTAATTTTTTTTTTATTTACACTGTAATGAAATTTCTAGCGAATTTTTTTGGCAGAGTCTTCCATATACCGAGAGGTCCCAAGTTATCAACAATTCATCATGTACATATCTCATGTTCATTCCATCATCATCGCATATCCATGTCGCAGCGCCACCACAATTATTATTAGTCACAATATATATTGAAAATCCACGGATTCATTTCAAACATATAATTTACAACACAAACTAATAGTAATAAACTTGATTAATAACATTAATATTACAAGCATAAAATCCTGAAGGTATCTAAGATTAATATAAGGGAATACTAACATCGTTCCAGTCATAAAATTATTTTAATAAAAATACAAAAACATCCATTTCATTCCAGGTTCTTACAGAAGAAATACAGATGCTAACCCTAAGTCATACAAAAGGAGTTAAAAACATGAAATCCATAATTCATACAAAAGAATTGGAAATGCTAATTTCCTAATTCATGCAAAAGAATTAGACACCTAGGATACTACTCCTGACGGGAATGAGAAGGGCGTGCAACATCAAAATAAGAGGATAATTATATTAAATAAATAAAATACAACCAAAAAATAGAGAGTCACTACTACATGTATCTACACATACAAGTACCCACTCGATAGGGCATAGTCATCGTTGATCCACAAAAGAAAAATAACATTTGACGCTTCCTTTACTACATCTAAAGCCTATCCTTCCACAATCTACTTTTGATTTTCTTTTCGATTATCACACAATAATTTTTGTCCGATTTACTCCTTTTCCTTATCCACCCCAAGTTCTGATATGGTCGCTGCTGACACTAATAACTCATATTAGTATCATTAGTCACCCTTACCCGGATCGACTAATCAATTCCTTAAAAATGTCGGCACCATCTTAATCGATCGATGCCATTGAACTATTTCCAACCCGAAATGGTCAATCAATTGCTCTCCATCACACTTGGAGATGTTTCCGGTAATGCTGATGCCAAGTTCTCTTGACACCATAAACTTCCTCATTAGGACGTTCATCAAGATATTGTGGGCTTGCTGATACCAGTATTATTCGTCGATATCATTAACTATTCTTGATACGAATAGTTAATCAAGTTCAACATTCATTATATTTCCATCAAGGTCATACTGATGTTAACAATATTTGTTAATATCATTAGCCGCCCCTATTTGAGGTCGGCTAATCAAGTCCATAGGTGGTCATTTTATATATATATATATATACACACCCGTATCCAAACTCCAAATCCATGAGTCTACGACCGAAATTCAGATTTCAAATCCATTTCTGTTTCACCATATCTTTCCTTTCTTTAGTCATATTCAAGAATATGATTTCTAGCATAAATTTGAGGATGAAGTTTATTATCATCCAAGAAAAGTATAGTTGTGGGACACCTACCTGCCACCAATTCTTGATTTGCGTTCCCTTATTGTTGTTGTACTCCCCTTATGGTTCCTCCTGAATTCACAAGTACACTACATTAGTTCACGACCGGTTTTCATTTTGCAAATAGCAAGGCAACAACAATAGCATTTACTCTTTACATTTCATTGTTTTAAATCATTACACACATCATCAACTTCACTTTTCAAATGTGGTTTATCCCCTACCAGTGTTAAGGTTCGATGCTACAAGAATTTTGGAGGGAAAGAAAATGATTTTCTGCCCTTATCACGGCTAAATCCCCCTGTTTTATTAATTCTTGTCAAATTTGCCAGCAGGGGTGACAGTTTGACCTTTCCTCATATATTTACCTATATCTGGAGCTTTAGAGCTCCAAATTAAGCGAAGTTAGATTCGTTGGAAAGCTAACATCTCAGGCCATAATTTCTATAAGAGGTGTTTCCCAAATTTTATTGTTTTAAGGCCCGAAAATCCCCTATAACAGGAGTGATGAATCTGTCCAAAATTCATCAATGATTCCTAAGTGAGTTTTCTGCTATAATTGATTCCTGCGTAAACATATATAACACACCATAATTCTTCTTCTTTCCTTTTATTTGGCTTTTGGCCGATCATAGTCTAAGGGAACTAAGGATCCCTCCCCCTCATTTTTCTAGCTAATTTTTCTTACCACACTCACTCATTATCCACATTCAACATATGCCATAAGTGTTCATCAACCCTAAATTTCAGAATCCCTTTCCTCCTCCTTTCCATCCTCACATGGACGACCACTTAAGTTTGGAGTCAATGATTTCTTTCTTTAACAATTTTGTGTGTTTCTTTCAAGTTTAGAGCATCTTGTGTTAGCTTAACTAACCTTATTCCTATCAATTTCTGCATTTCCCTCATATTTTCCTTCAAGAACCCTAATTTATAAAATCTGAAATTTATGCATAATTCCTACTTCATTGTTAACTTGTTTTATAAAATCAAGTCTAGTGTCCATACCTTTATAAATTTCATAATTTCAGCTCATGTAAATTGAATATTTTGGCCCCTCTTCTCAAGCTTGCAGCCGGACCCTTGTCCCTCTTTTCTTCAATTCTGCACTTGTTTTTATCCTTGTTAGAATCCTTGTTATTGGTTGTACTCTCTACTTGGAGTTTCTAGGTTTGTATAGTCCTAAGTGATTTGGTGTTTTTCCCTCTCTTTTGAAGAAGAAAATCTGCACTTTTCCCCATTTTTTCTTTAGTTTCTAGTTGGCCATGAAAGAGGAATGAATGGGGTATTTATAGCCCCCATTCTTTCTAATTATACATTGGCCCCTATTCTTTCCTTTTCTTTACAATTTGAGTTACCTTCCTTATGTCTTCATATTTTCCTATTTATTTTTTAATCATTATTTTTATTTATCATGTGTATAATAACATTTTAATTATTATTTTTTAGGATTTTATAGACTGTAACAACTTTCTATAAATATCTAAGACTTAAGGTCCAAAATCCTATTATTGTTCTGTTTAAATATTGGTATAGTTTATCTAGTTCTCCCAAAGCTAAAAAATGGTATGGCATGGTTTTACTCTCTTTTTTAAGAGAAGGGCACAAAATCCCTTAAAAGATATTTTTCACGGTAAGTCACTCTTAGTAAAAAATTGGTGGAGTGATTGGATCATAGTGTATTGTAATGGTTTTATAACCTCTACTAAGAAAGTGAGGGATGTTCTCTAATTTGGAGAGTATCTGTTGTAGATAATGTTTCTCCTTTTTTGAGTCCAAATAAGGAGAATATGTTCTGAAATCTTTCTGATAATTTTCAATACTACTTTCTTTGGAGCATAATTGTTATACTGATAATTATGTGTTGTTTATAGGCGAGCCTCACTCTTTGAGACAATTAAAGAACAAGAAAAAACAAGCTTCAAATTCCTTATCATCATCGTCATCCTTTGTATAATAGTAGGAGGAAGAATCTCGAAAAGCGAAAGCTTTGGAGGAGAAGGAAGCCGTAAAAGAATCTGAAGTAGAGGTAATGGGCAAAACTCAATAGAATAGTGGTGAAATGGACATCAATATTGACATGGAGACAGTTGGGTGCCAATATGCTCTTCACCTAGGAGTAAGAAAAGACGTAGTTCCCAGCCTATGGATCCTAGCTCTCCCCTAACAATAACACCCTTGCTTATTCTGATGTCAAACCATGCACACATTTTTTCCCCAAATCCTATTATTCCCAATCCTGTGAATATTGTGACAAGTCCCATTAACATTAGTGACGATACAAGTTTAAGTGGTAGTATTGATGTTGGGATTTCTTTTTTTATCCCTCTTTTATAGTTTGATTGTCTTTCCACCAAGGATTTTATAAATTATATGCCTGCTGGTGGTTATGGCCTCATGCTTGAGGAACCTTTTTTGACAGGATTCCAACCTTCTAGAGAAGTGATATACACTGATAGAGATAAAGAGAGAGAGAGACTTCTTGACTTTTATTTAACTTAACACAATATTGAAGGCAATACCTTGTAGTTTTTTCAATTAGCCTGATGGCTTTTATTTTGTCAAATGGTAGTTCCTTATGAAGTAAGTATTACTTGAGAGGGGTTTTCTAATCTTCTCTTATAGCTTCCTATATGACCACCACTATGCTACTTTGTTCTTCCACACTTGTTTTTTCAAGCTCATTAATATATACATGAGGTGGCAATTCCACCAAATTCCCATTGGAAAGCTTAAAAAAGAGACCAGCTTGGTTGTTTTCTTTTTTAAACTAGTGTTTGAAAACATCTTTTGCTAGTACTTTACCATGAAAGGCTCTTTAGCCCTATATAGCTCTTGACACTATCTCACCGCTAACTGGGAGTCACAAAACACTACAAAAAGGTAAGCATTCAAACTCTTTACTAAGTAGAGGTTTGCCAAAATAGCTTTAAACTCTGCTATATTATTAGAGGACGGGAATTCCAAATGGATTGCATACTTAAAGGTTTGCCCCCCCACCAGGCTATTCAAAGCAAGCCCAGCTCCACTTTCATTTACGTTGGATGCTCCATCAACATGTAACATCCAAGGTTTAATGGTGAATTGGTCTTTTGCTTCTTCAGTTTTAACCACTGGTGGAGATAGTTTGGTGAAGGAGCATTATGCAATGAAATCAGCTAAAGTTTGGCCTTTGATAGCTGGTTTAGGCTGATATTAGAGTCTATACTCCCAGCTCAATAGCCCACTTAACCAAATGACCTGGCATGTCAAGTTTATAGAGGATTTGCCTTAAAGGCAAATTAGTCAACATAATCACTTGATGTTATTGGAAATATAGTTTTAGCTTCCTAACAACATTAACCAGAGCGAGGGCCACCTTTTCAATCTTTATATACCTCATATTGGCATCATGGAGAACCTTACTAGCATAATACACTGTCTTCTGGATTCCTTTTTCTTCTCATACAGGCATTGCACTAATTGTCAAGTCAACAACCCCTAAGTAAAGAAAAATTTTTTCTCTTTTTTTAGGTTGTGAAAAGACTCTAAGAGAGAAGAGATGGAGATTCAATTCTTTTAATACTTGTTTGCACTCTAAAGCAACATTTGTTTAAGTGAGAGATGATCTTGTTGAGGGCGGCAACTCTTCCAGTCAGTCTTTGTACATCCTTTATTATGTAAGAAAGAGTCATATTTAGTATTGCCTAGATTTTCTAAGGATTAGTGTAAACCCTGGGAATAAACTTTTACATAAATTGAAAATAATACAGATGAAAAAAGAGAAATGAGATAATTAATATACAAATTAAATAAATTAGGGATAAAAAAATTTTCTGGTATGAATTTCTCGGGTAATATATTTGAAATATATATATAAGAAGAGTTTTAATTAACTCAAAGACAAATAGGGTAAGGTTAAATGCAAGGAAAATAAATTAAATTCAAAAGTTGAAGGGTGAAATTATAAAAGATAAAAAGAGGTGTAACTCAAATAATAAAAGGAAGAAAGAAAAGGGGTAAAAAAAACACTTAAGCAAGTGGGGCCAAATGTCTAATTAAAAAAATGAGATTATAAATACCCTTTTTCTTCTCCTTAAGGCAGGTTGCAACAACAACAAAATAAAGGAGAGAAGTTTGAATCTTTCCACCAAAAATTGAGAGAGAAACACCAAAAAATGCTAAGTTTACACAAGGTTTAGATCAATTGGTAGGGAAAGCATCATTAGGCAAGGAAATTAGCAAGAAACAAGTAAAGAAAATTATAGGGAGAAAGGGAGAGAGTGAGGGCCGACTGGTGTGCAAAAAAAAAGGAGTCAATTTTTTGACTGGTTAATTATCAAAGCCTAATTTATCACAAGGTAAGGAGCCCTAAACTTGATTATGCAAGCCAATTTGAATTTGATTAGAGATTGGTGTATTAATCTTGAATTTAAGTTAAGGTTCCTGAGTAGAATTTGAGGGAAATGTAGAATCATATGGAATTGAATTAGTTAGAGTATTGAAGATTGTCTTGAATGTGAAATTATGTAGAGATACCAAAGAAAAAAAATTCAATGGTTAAAGAAGCAAAGGTGGGCGGCCATTGGGGGGTGAATTGGAAAAGAAGAATTTATAATTGTATTTGTAAATTTCTTGTCATGTGTTGTTTATAATATGAACAAATGGTTTTTTTGAAGGGAGAGTGGAAAATTGAGATGTTTGATGGTTCACTTAAAGCATTGATAAAACTAGACAAATTTGTCTCCCTAACTTCAATAAGGGATTCGAGCCTAAACATGATAGAATTTAGGAAATGTTCTTTCATAGAAGTTATAGCCAAAGATGTTAGTTTTCCAACGAGACTAACCCCATCTAATTTAGAGTTCTAAAACTCCAGATATGGGTAAACCTCTTAGAAGAGGCTGGGTTGCCATCTCTGCTTGCAATTTCGACAAGTTGCTAAAATGAGTAATCTAGATGCGTTTGGGGCAGAATTGGGTTTCTTGCCCTTAGAAAATGTGTTAGTTATGATTAAAAAAACAATCATTTTAAAGGATGTAATGAGAAACACAAATGTGAAGGAAGAAATTGTTGAATGGAAGTCAATATTTGTTGATTTTATTGTTATTAAAAAAAAATTATAATTTGAATAGGAAATAATATAGTATACCTGTGAATACATGAGGGACCACAAGAGCTGCACAGTAGCAACAGGGGATCACGGGCCGAGCTTCCCAAAGTAGGTAAGTGTTCTACACCTAAATCTTTTCTTAAATGTACATAATTATAAAAGCTTGTTTAATTTTTGGATTTTATATATAAATGTTGTCAAAAGAAAAACATCTAATGAAATGAATAAGAAATGGAAACAGACTTGATTAACTATTCTGGTTAGGATAGTTAATGATACCAATGAGTTTCATTGATATCAAAATTTCTCTAGACTTGATTAGTCAGTTTTGAGAATGGGAGGCTAATGATGTCAATAGGGTTTACTAACATCGGCATGATAATCCCGAAACATGGGGGATATTGAACCTAATTAACTATTTCGGGTTAGGAATAGTTAATGATATCAATGGGCTACATTGATATCTTTTTTTTAAGGCAAAACATTATTTAGTGTCATGATTCCTATCCTTATGGAATAGGTACTTCTTTTGATTCCACTTCGCTACATCTCCCATCATGGGTGGTGGGTATTGCACATACTCATTCCCCTTGATTGTTGTAAACACCTCAACCCTGGTAGCGTTTAAGGGAGTAGTTATTATTTCTAGGTATACTAGTCTATTTTATGTCGAGACCATGGTATTACCCCTGAAAGATTGGGTATTCCGAGATAAACATCTGTTATCTTGCTTGGAAGACACTTTCTTTCGTCCGATGAAGCGAGGATGCTCTTGTCGCGATACACTAGCCTTTTCCACTCAGATATGATTCTCTATCAAAAAATGGTATAAAGTTGTTCCAGAGAGAGTAGTTATGTATTCTATTGATAAGGGCTTTTGTTGCTACAGGTTCTAGTAATTTTTCCACCTTCAGTAGCTTTTTGTTGAACCTCTTTAGATAGACTCTGGTGCTTTTCTTTTCTAGTTGAATAATGAAGAAAAGTTAAGTGGAGCTTTTGTATGCTTGTGTTGAAACGAGCGATCAACTTGTCACACAAATCTAAAAAACTAGATATTGAACCAGGTTTGAGATTGTGATACCATGCTCTTGTAGACCCCGAAAAGTAGTTGGAAGGACTTTGCACATAGTTTTAGAATCCTACACCACCAATTCCAAACTACTTCTCACATTTTGAACGTGTTTTTTTAAAATCTGACAATCTATCATAATTATCCAAATTCATCTTACTAGCTATAAAGTCTATGAGGAGGCATGTGTTCAACACATAACCACATAATGGTGACCCTCCTACCTAACTTGAGTCTTTTTTTTTTATCTTCGTCTTTACATTGCCTCTTTGATTATGGGATGATTAAGTCAGATTCTGAAGGAGAACAAGCTTGTTGGCGAGGATAGTTAAGACTCTCGGCCTGACCTCTTGATCTATGAAGATCATATCTAGATGACCCTGCATGAGAGTGCTTCTCTTTGTAATGTGATTTACTTGTAAGAGTGGGTATGATGTCTACTTTCTGTCTCATTCTGGTTATTTTTCTCAGGAACTTAGAGCTGGCATTGCCCAGGACATGCAATGGGGATGATTGGTGCCATAGACATAAGAAGAGTTTTTATTGTAATTGGCAAGTTCTGTAGAGAACTAAGCTGTCACTGGGTAGCTAACACAACCTCAGTAAGTGTCATTATCTGTTGAGTGAGTTGATAGAGATCCATATGAGGAGCTGATGAAAATGGTGGGAGGTCAATGACCCTTTCTCTTGGGATTTTTGTATTATCCGCCATAAATACTTTAGAATTAGGGAAACGAGGAAGATTAACATAGGAAACAAGCAAGACTTTTGTTCAAGTTTCCATAGGTGACGTCATTGATGAAGCTTGAAAAAAACTTCACCAAATTTGAGCTTCTTTTCGGATGATAATTGTTTAGATAAGGGTGTTACCTGCAAAAAATCCTCTGATGCCAAAATTAATTTAGGGATTTTTAAGTATCAATAATATAAAGACAGTAAGTAGAGAGAGAGTAAGATACTTTTTTCTTTGTTTTTTCTTAAGAGAGTCCCTCTCTTACTAAAACCTGACATTTTATATCTCAAAACATAAAAATATCAAAATAATATATAGAAAAAATCTTTCAACTTTTCAAGGTGGCAATCCTATTTCGTTGTTATCTCTCCACATAGAGTCGTAATAGATTTGTAGCTTGTAATAATAAAAAGACATTAAGAGGAGAGGGAGAAAAGGAGAAGAGAAAGAAAGGAAGGAGCCCAATCGAGAGTTGAATCTCGTTAATGTGTTGAGTCTTGGTTAGGTCGTGGCCCAACCAAATGTGAGTCTCGGTTGGGCCTCGATCTAACTGAGTGTGGGGGATCTGTTGGACTGAGGCCCAACCGAGTTCACGCTTTCATCTTATGATTTCCACTTTCCTCTTTTACATGTGCATTGATCTTCTTAAGTTTAAAATACCCGTAAAACAATTGATTAATTTCAGTATATACGTTCATATTCTTAATAGATTGATGGATGAATTAATTAATTAATTAATATTTCAGTTTATTCTTGATTACTTGAGAAATTAATTGCCTCTTTCATCCATCTAGAGTCCAAACGTAAAGTACTCCCGAATTTCCACTCCAACAGACTAAACATTAAAAATATTTTCATCAAGCACCCCTTCGTTGCTTAAAAGAGCGGTCAAGTATGCATGATTTGCATGTTCTCTCACCAGCAAGAGATGCTATATCCCAGGGTCCTCCAGCAAATTTTTGCTGCCTTCGGATTCATGATAATATCGTCGTCTAAAATTAACATTCCAGGTAACCCCATGCATGGTTTCACCAAATATCACAGTATGATTGCAAAACATGACCATTAAATCTGTGATTGAAATTAAAGTTGAATAAAAAATAATTTAATATGTTTAGTTAATAATAATTTTAAAATTAAGATTATAAAATAATTTTAAAATATAATCAGGAATAAAATTGAAATTGCGATCAAATTCTGCAAATGCTACATCATCAAGTGATCTCTGTCTAATTTATGTAGTGTCATTAAATAATGTTAAACACTAGTTTTTCGAATAAAACACAATTAAAAAATAAAAAATAATTTTTATTTTTTATTTTACTGGATCGGACCTGATTCAATGCATTTTAAGCTTTGAACTGAAACCGGTCTGGCCGGAACAATGTAGCATGCTACACTATTCATGCTAATTAATTAGCATGAAAAGTGCACAAGAATAGTGGTTCTAGATGCGCCATTGTTTACTGTTGAAACAAAAGCACAAAAGCAGAAGGAAGCTGCTTCGTAAAACCCTGTGTTTGAAACGCAGTAACAGGTGGGGTTCATAAACAGTAAAACCTATTTTTTAACCAAACACGCAAGAGCTGTGTTTTAAATCAACTTAAACAAACGCTATCTTAGCTGACAAGTATGCAACGTCACAATCACAGACAACAAATAATTCAGGAGCTAATAATTAACAAAGAGCTGGAAAAAAATAATAATTCTGATACTTGGTCCAAGCTCCAACAGAGAAAAGCGTAGAATTGAAATCCAAAAGATACATGATATTTACAATTAGGAATTCCATGTTTTAGTGTGGCTTCCAGGTGGTGCTAACTGAGAATTATTTATGTGACATGGGAATGTGTAAGACCAAAGAGAGAATTCCAGGACTCAAAAGGCGTTACGCAGAGCCTTCAAGCACCTCAGAATTAAGTTCCCCCTTGACATCCTTTTCCGTTTCATCAAAGAAGTCCTCGCGAGCATTGTCCGCTAACATGAGTGCGACTAACCAGAAAAGGGCTGAATCGAGAGAAACAAAAGCACCGCCACCAAGGAGGCCAGTCTTGGCAGTGGGGCATTGATAGTCAGGATCGTGATGAACGGTGCGGCTCAAGTGAGAGTGCTCTTGAATTGTTGGCCACAATATCAAAGCTGCTGCCAGTCCTGCTGTAAACCTGTTTCGAGTTTCACAAGACACGTCATTTCAGAGAAAATTATCTAAGGGATCGACACAATTTCAAAATTTTAATTTGGTGAATTAAGTTCACGGCACAAAAGGATACGCATTTGCCACAGGTATACCAAATAAATAAAGAAGCGCAGAAAACAATCTACTGGCATGAGTCTAAGCCTATAAAAATCTACTCAAGTTGAGAGATGCAACGCAGGAAGCAGGCATTTTACATGCGAGCAGATCCACGCTTAGATTGTCAAAATAGTTGGTTTAATTGTTGTGAATTTCAATTGTGTAATCCTCCAAAGACAATACAGGCTCCATGTTAACGATTAATGATTAATTGGGGTGGGTCAATAAAGATGGAAGACGAGCACAGCATGAGTTTGATTATACCTGTTGAATGCAATAGAAAAGGGCAAACCCAACAGAGGAAGCAAGTTCTTAAGAGAAAGACTTACACAGCAACGTTGAAAAAGATGGTGAAACTGGTGCTCTGAAACAAGGCAGAGTTGGGGACACGTTTTCCTTTGTAAGGATAAAAGAGAGACAAGTAACCAACAACGGAAGCTGCTAAGAGAAATCCAACAGAGAGAAAGCCCAAGGCTACAGTAGGATCGGATGGATACTTGCAAATCACAACACCCTTTCCGGTTATTGCAGTTCCAGCAGCAGGCTATAAAATTATTTCCAAGAAAAATAATAAAACGCAACCAAATTTAATCAGAAAATTACACATAACAAACACATAATAATATAGAATTTGGTAGAGTACCTTCTTATTTTCGGCGACAACGCCTAAAAGGAAAGAGATCACTCCAAGAGCAGTGATTGCGAGCGCCATATGCTTCATTGTAACAGCCATTATCTGTTGATGTTTTATACCTGATTTATTTATGCATAGAAGACGGGAATGATGAAACAATTTAATTCCACAGAAGCAATCATCATCAAAGAAGAAGAAGAACAAAAAACAGTTTTATCTTACCTATTAAGTACTGAAAAGATCCGAAGAGAGAGAGGGGGAGAGGGGGATCTCTTATTAAAATACAGGAATAAGAAATTGATTCTTCTTCTTCTTCTTCTTCTTATCCTTTAAAAGGGTGGCGATAGATGAGAATCTCTCGCTCCCTAACTCCTCTTCTTCCCTATGAATGAATTCTGCGTCTTTGGTTAGGAAAGAAATAAATGTGAAGCAGATTTATATATATAAATGGTAAATGACACAAGTCTCTGTTGTCTCTCTCCTCTCTCTCCCGGATCCTCAATTCCTGCCTTCAATATCTCCTTCCTTTTCTCTTTTCTTTATTAGCTCTTCTATTTACACCTAATCTCCTCCACCTAATTCTTTTAAGTTTTATATTTGTTTTTTTTTAAAAAAACAATAATGTATTTGTGAGGACCTATCCTTGTATCAAATGGACACATTAAGCCATATTGTAAATATTTTTGCAAAGTCAACCCTATCTTCCTTATATGTAGGTAATTTGATCAAGCGGTCCTTAGCATCTAAAATGCATTGCAGGCCTTTGCTGTTAAAAACCCCAAGTTGTTATTGGATCCAATTGTTCAAATGCAATGTTGTAAGATTACTTACCAAGGAAGGATTCGATTCTCCAATTTAATGTTTTATATAAATATAATTTCTCCACCATCATCTACTGGGCGGAGGAGTTTCCTTAATTTCCTAGCTAGCTGTCATTTGAATAGAATCATTATTATGAGACACGCACAGACGCTCGCTCGTTCATACAGGGAATTGATGCACCTAATACATGATCACGTCGATGTGCAATTACTTACAGTTGGTGGTGCTGTATTTTATTTTTATACCCTCCTTCTAATAGGATTGTTTCCTCCCTATTTATAGTTTCTATATAAAGAAAATAAAATAAAAAAAGAGATTCCATTCCATAGAAAGGATCTTTGACTCTTATCATCAAATCAAAGCTGTCAGAACGTGAGGTGAGAGAGAGAGAGAGAGAGAGAGAGAGAGAGAGATTCACTGAATCTTTCGCTGGCTTTTTTGTCTTTTTGTTTGACTCTGTGGTGTGTGTATTAATTAATAATTGATTGATTGAATTGGACGGCATGGCATGGGCTGTGAAAACTTGAGGAGAGCTGGCCTAGCTTAGCTATAATCAAATCCAATAAAAACTATGGACCTGTCTTTCAAAAAAGGCCCATGAATCAACGCCATGGGCTGCCGCCGCCGCCCATGTCTGTTTCTTTCCCCTTGCATGTTATAACTAGAGGACTTCTCCTTTCCTTGTCTTTCTTCAATCGCTCAAATTCAAATTAACAAAACTCACTCCCTCACCATGCCAATACATACAAGAAACTCAAAAAATCTGGCTGAAAAAATTCACAATGATTTCCTTTCCCCACAAAAACAGAACCCCGCTGAAAAAAGATCCCTAGTTTGTGGCATTTCCCATTCTGGCTCTGGCTCTAGGTCCGCAAAATTCCCAGTCTTTCGTAACAATGTGGTCGGTGTCCGTGAGGTTTCAACTCCTAGGCGATCTTTGTTGCAGGACCCAAATACAAACCAACTTTTCAACAACAAGACTAGTAATTGCAAGTCTGATGATGAGGGGGTTTCGTCTTCGAATAAAGTAAAAGGTGAAGTGGAAACCAGTAATAGGAGGGGTGTTATTATTGGACTTAAAGCATCCAAAGCAAGAGTGAGTGCTGTTGGTATCTGTGAAACCAAGAAACTAGAGATTGCTACTGCTGATAATAATCATAGGAAGAGAGAGAGAGCAGAGGGAGCTAATAAACGGGCTGTTGAAGGGTGGACAAAGGATCAGGAAATGGCTTTGCAAAGAGCTTTCTTTACAGCCAAGCCTACCCCTAATTTCTGGAAGAAGGTTTCTAAGCTGGTAATTTTCTTTTCTTTTCTCTTTTGCTATTTTCTGCTTCTGTTGATATTCTTTTATCCCTTCCTTTACTGTGTTTAATCGTATGATATCATTGTTTCCTTAAAAAATACAATTTGAATTGCAAGATGGTTACTTTAGATGGGATGGTATTATGTATATTATGCATATTTAAGATGCTTTGG
The DNA here is from genome assembly GCA_019202695.1 of Populus x sibirica. Classification (NCBI taxonomy): domain Eukaryota; kingdom Viridiplantae; phylum Streptophyta; class Magnoliopsida; order Malpighiales; family Salicaceae; genus Populus; species Populus x sibirica. The sequence goes on from JAGMVL010002213.1 coordinate 66,836, forward strand.
CACTAGCATAACTTGGAAGCTTAGGTTTCTAGAAAACCGTAGCATGAAAAAAAAAAGTGCAAATTTTTCTCATGAGGTTTCCTGTGAAAGAACTCTTGCAATTTTGAGTTCAAATTACTGTCATTCTAGGCAGTGAGAGTATAGTTTGCATGCTTCAATCTTCACGTACTTTTTTATTTCATACATCAATCACAATATCCATGGGATTAAAATGATGATGGTATGTGCTTTAATCTATTCTTAACAGCCTATTGAAAAGAGATTGATTTATGATTCAAAGTAGGAAAACCAGAGACAAACCATTATAGAGAATATAAATTTGTATGTTTTCTGTGTTATAACATTACAGTGCATTATGCTAATGTATTGATTCTGTTATTGCAAAAAAGAAGTGCAGGTATGGGTGATATACCTGGCTTGGATTTAAACAATTTCATGGTTTAATCTTTATTCTTATATTTCTCACTCTACTTTAGCTATCAAAATTAAATCAATTTTGGATAGAAATCTTTCTGACTTTGTTGCCACTAGCTGAACTATATGGCTATCAGTAAAAATTTCAGAACTCTGTTCCCTTATATATTTCCTTTTGGTAAGCTCCACTGCCTCTATGGCATCTATTGAGGTCGGCAGCATCTGCTATTGCCCATATGAGCTTAGACTAGCTGAAAATTCTCCAAGTGATCAGTACTGAAGAGCTTCATTTGAGAAATTTCGAGACTAGGTCATTTGTTTTCTTCTTTCTTTTGTTCAAAATAATATTTAGTCATATAAATAATATCTAGAATTTTTTTTTTCTGAACTCAATGAATAAACTGTGGCTACTTAGTATACTTTCACAATTAATAAAACCTTTAACTCGTGTCATGCTGCATAGCCATTCATAATATCAACAGCTGCTTTCAGAGCTTTGGATCAGCTTTTCTACACACCGTTACCTTTTGTATAATCACGCCAAGTGAAAATTAAAGAATGACATTCTTTCACTTCAAGAATTAGTCAGTATTCAATTGTTATAAAGCACAGTGATGCATTCGTTGCTTGCAATATTTTGTTAATATAATTTTCAGATATTGCGTGTAGTTGATGATCTGTAAAATGTTTCTTGTCTTCATACACCATCTGGAGTCAGATAGCCTCTTTCCTCCTGACTCCACATGATTGCATTTACCACTTTAAAAGTGAAGGTCAGTGTATCCAAATGCGGGCAACTATGTTGTTTGTTTTATCAGCTGGCAGAATGTGCCCCCCAGCAATGCCCAGGCACTGTCGTTGGTTGTTCCTAAAGGTTAATTGTGGGCTTTCTTATATCCCATGTCAAAGGGTAGTCTCGTCTTTTATTGAATTGGGAGTGGTAATTTTGTGTCCTTTTATATGTGGAAGGCAGTTTCTATCTATAACCTTCTCTTAAAGAGCACCAACTGTGAGCTTTATATTAACATGTGCATGAAATTAATTGCAGGTTCCTGGAAAGTCTGCACAGGATTGTTTTGACAAAGTTAACTCTGACCACATGACTCTACCCCAAACCTTCCCGCGATCAAGGGCTAAGAGAATAAACTCATCACCGCTTGAATGTTTTTCTATCTCTGTTAGTAAACTGCTTAATCCCTCTGGCCCAAAGAATAAAAGATTGAGTTGTAAGCAGAAGAGTCATCTTGCACATAAAAATGTTAGAGAGTTATTGCAAAAGCAGAATCAAGTGAACCGAGATTATGAAGCAGACTTGTTCTCCATTCTTGAACCCAACCAGAATTCATCTATGCAAGATTCTAAGCTGGCTGTTGAAATTTCAACCCCTGAGCATTCACAAGAAAAACTGGGTTTTCTTCACAAATTCCATGAGAGTTCTTCTGACCATAAAAGGCCCCTTTTGAGATTGAGTTCATGTGGGATAGATATTGTAAGTCCCCCAGTACTGAAGCAGGTGAAAAACAAGGCTTTACATGAGAAATATATTGACCAATTACACTGCAGAGAAGCTAAGAGAAAAGCAGCACATGCACGGGCAGGAAAATCTGTTGTAGGAAAAGAGAATAGGGGAGAGATCAATGTTCAGAAAATAGATGTGGTTAGAACTGCAAAAAATGCCCTAGTTTCGGATGTAAGAGATGCTATTTATCAGCTCCAAGATGTACAAACTAATGCCAGCAGCTCTTCTGATTTTCATGATGATGGTGTTGGAAGTGATGATGATGGAGGTGAAAGCGTACTCTGAGGTAAGCGTTTTACTCTGTTGGTCGTTGTGTTTGATGGTGAAGATGTAAAAATTCCCACCAAAAAAGGACACACTAATTCGGTGAATCGTAACTTCTGAATTCAACATTTTGGTAGTGATAATTGCTGCTGCCTTGTATAACCCCTAATTCTTTGATCCTGTAATGTAAAATAATCTTAGGTTATACTTTTAGATTTGTCTTTTTTGTTTCAAAGAAATTGTCAGTCATTCTTCCAATGGTCCATTCTTTTCTAATGTAGAAGTAATGTCAATAATGCTAGGATTGTTATGCTTTAAATTGGATTCGTAATATGTAGTAAATACCAGAGGTCTAATCATAGTTTATTTGCTCCTTGGTATACCTAATAAGCTATGCAGACCACAATGATGGACTGGATATTTGACTCTCCGATCTATATGAATTCTAAATTGTTGTAAAGAAGACGGGAATAATACTTGATTAAAGAGAGAAAAAATGACAGGAGCAGTAAAGATAGTAATGAATGTAGCTAAATTACAGTTAATGATATACTGTAGAAAGATTTTGGATTTTTCATTTGTGCTTCTGTTGTTATTCCTTCTTCAAATTCCATGTAAAATTTCAAGGATTGAACAAGAGGTCTTATCAGAGCAGCATATATTCTCATCATGAGATTCTCTTCAACACCTATGGCATTTTTATGAATTTTGGCACAAAAGTGATGAGATGATACCTAACCAGGAAACCTTTAGGATGGAGTGCAATACGCCCCTTAATAAGGCTGATTTTGTGCGATGGTCCATGGAAGCTAGAGTGCAACCTCCAAGTCAACAACCAGCAACTTCTTAAATGCAATACCTAATTTAGCATCCAAAGATTGACCAACTACTTTTGTCCATTCTGTAATGCATTTTCCAGTTTACGCAATTTATGCAGGAAGGCTAGGAACATAGCAAAGCAATTGAACAACCATCATAATTAGCTTTGGATCATCTGTGGACATGGGGCCAGGTGAGAACAAAATGCCTGTCCATAGTGCCCTAAGTTCGGCTGCCATTCACTTACTTCATGACTCCAAATTGTCAAAATATTCCAGTTAGAATCTCACAAATAAGAGAAAGAAAGAAATTTGCAGCTATAATTGTAAATCATGCACGAATCATCGTATATATGACTTTCATAATGGAGGATGTTTAGACACGAAAAGAAGTGATGATGTAACTGAAATTGTTTAGGAGTGTAGTTACGGGTGTTTTTCATATCAAAATGTATCAAAATAATATTTTTTTATTTTTTAAAAATTATTTTTTAAATCAGTTTATCAAAACGACCCAAAATATATATAAAAAAACTTTTAACCAAAAAAAATTTGATTTTTTTAAAAATATAGATTAACTTGCATTTTTAAACACTGATTAAAGCATGAACAGTAATAACAATCAAAGAAATAAAAAAGCAGCTAAATTCATTTTTCCAATGAAATCACGCTATAACTCAAGCAACAATAGAATTGCAACCGAAGTTAGTTACATGTATTAGCAGACCATGAACTGTTCTTCCTGAAGAGCTTCACAAAATATTACCACGATGTCTCAAAGTTGAAACTCAGCCACTAGAAATTAAGATCATGTTTTGCATTATATTTTAAAAATATTTTTAAAAAAAATTAATTTTTTTTAAAAAAATTAATATAATTTTTATATTTTAAAATCATTTTAATGTTCTGATCTCAAAAATAATTTTTAAAAAATAAAAAAAATTATTATCATATTTTTCTGAATAAAAAACATTTTAAAAATAACCTCAACCACACTTTCAAAAAATACTTAATAACATTGCAGAACAAAACAACAATAGGGGACTTCAAAGAGCAATAATAAAAATGCCAAACTATGCTATATATAAATGGCAATATGGTTCGTTTTCGACATCTATAATGTAAAACGAAGAGAAATCTTTTAAGAAAAGTATACTTGGAAACTAAAAATCCAACCACTTGTGGTAGTAGACGCAAGTCTTTGGAGAGATAATGCCATCAGGTGTACACTGACTTATCCGTGGACAAACTCCACACGGGATGGAAGCTAATGCCCCTGCCTTTGGTTCCCCTCCAAGGCCTACCTTGCTAATGTATTTATAGCAAACCTCTCCAAAAGGAATTGAAGCAAACTCACCCATTCCATTACTCTTCACCTCCATGATTACATTGTCCAAAATTAAAGTCCTCAGGATCTCTTCAATTTGCTGTTTTGTCACGTCAACATTGAAGGCTGGATAACTATTGATCGAGTCTGTAACTTCCTCCAAAGTGGCAACCCCCCTCCTTTCTATTTGGCGTTTACATAACTGCTTCAGTGACTCAATAAACTCTGTATCAAGGCTCCCTTCAAGATACCATGCCCCTCCACTGATTTCCTTTGAGGGTTCAAACTCTGTTGCCATGAAATGTTTCCTCCCCTTGTTTTGGATGTTCACCACTTCTTTTATCAATTTTTTTACCTGCAGAGCCTTGAGAGACTTATTTACCACATTGTCCGGAAGTTTGGCTTCTTTTTTCATGTCTCTAGTCCAGATTCCAATATCCTGTTTGCTTCGGATCACATCATAGAGGAGACGCTCATGTTCAGTAAGAGATTGAGCTGGAGAATTCACTTCTGGCTGTTTCCTCTTAAGGGATGAAGGTCCTTGTAAACGGCTCATTCCTCCTGAGAGAACATCAAAGATGAATATGTTATGTACGATATATCAGAACAGAAATAGTTTTCTAACAGGATTTTAAAGCATGAAGCACTTGAAGTGCCAATTTTGTGTCAAGGTCAAAGATATGAAAGACATCACATATCTTTGTACACAATGCTCGTTTTGGTGGCTGAGTAAGTGTTGAAACAATTTTGAAACTACAACGATTACATCACTACCAGCAGCATGAGAAAAACAAAAGATTCACACCTCCTAAGAAGTAGTACAGCTCCTGAGCAGAATTTCAGATTTTACAAAAAGCCAAAACAGTTGAGACAAAAGATTATTTTCTGAGTTGGTATTCCTTCATATGTTTTGTAATGGATCAAACACTCAGAAAGCAATAAACAGAGAGACAGAAACAACCAAAACTTTTGAGAGAGAGAAGGTATGGCAACTCTACTTGCAAAAGTATCTCATAAGATTCGTGCATTCACACTAAACTAGCAAAATAAGTTAAGGTTTTAAAACTCAACATATTCATGTCATCAATGATATGACAAAGGGCCACTAATAGGGATGGTACCATGATTTCGTAGATATTACTATATTTAGTTAAACTGTGACACAACTTGTCTTGCATCTTTCTTGATGGCTGGTAAAGGGACATTTGCAATTATGTTACATATTGGCGGGAACCCAGTCACAAGTCTTTTAATACCAGCAAAATCAGATACAATGTTCAGATTACAAAAGCTTCCTGCAATATGTCATTTTGCATGCAATCGACATTGTCTCACATTGCTTCTCCCCACTAGTTTCAAAAGCAAAAAAACCCACCAGGTTTCAACATTGCAGCGGCCATATTGTAAAGATGAAGAAGATAATCCATGCCACTAGCACCACCATCTAATGCGAGTCTTGGTTCATGTCTACCATCTTCAGCTTGTAGTCCAGAAATATTGTCACTTGGTATGTATGGTGGATTACTCACAATACCTACAATTTGTCCTTCAACATCCTTTAATGGCTCAAACCAAGATTCTTGCCTTACTTCAATCACATCCTGAAGGCCCATATCTTTGCACATTAAGGGTTGCCACCGAAACTGTGACTGGTCTTAAATCTGCAGCAATAATCTCCCATAACTCCCCAAAATTTTTCTAATACCTATAGCAATAGCATCACTACCTGTACCCACATCTGCCAACAACCCCTGTCCCAATTTTTCATTGTTGGAAACCACATCACTTGCTAGATCAACAATCAATTCTGTCTCTGACCTCGGAATCAAGACCCCTTCTTGCACACTCAACACCAAGTCCCTCCAGTGCTCACACCCTACAATACACTGGAAGGGCCTCCTCTCTTCAATCCTCTGCTTCCATAATTGGTAAAGATCATCCAAACTTATCCATATAATGACATTCTCATTTTTACCACTAGTATCATATTTATACTTGGAAAAGGACAAGCATGAGGAGGAGTAGGAGCTGTTTTCAAGTGAGTCCTCAAGAAGCCAACTGAGCTCCTTACACAAGAGTGGAGTCAGGGTCATTATCAGACTCCACAAAAGACGACCCAACAGAGGAGGCAAGGTTTTTTGCCCAACCATACCATTTTTTAAGGTCTGATGAAGTAACTAAATAATTAGTTGCCTCAAAACGAGGGGGTTTTTTGGTTTTATTGTTGTTAAAGATGGCATTGAAGAAGAGAAAATCAGTGTGCAACAGCAGCTATAAAGACATGCTCGGCTCAGGCCTAGCTTCATCTCTCTTCCTCAATGTAACCACCATTCAAAAGTATATCCTGACAGATTAATATTATTGGTGCACATTTTGTTTCCTTAACCAGGCATTATTCATATACATTGGATATTTGTTTGTAGGTATGTGAGGAAATCACATGCTCTGGCTAGTAACTCTATCAATACTCGGGTACTTTCTTCTTCTCAACAACATAGGGTTTTGGCTTGGGGTTTTCAGGGGAAACCACAGTGCACAAAACCAAAATAAAATCAAATCACGGATTTAGTTTCTTTAAATTATAGATATAATTTCACCATAGGGTTTTAACTATTCCACCTTAATAAATATTTTATATAAAGATGTTAAATTAGTCTACTGTAAATCCTAGATTTAATTTCTTTAAATTAAAGGCATTAAATGTTTATATTAAAAATAAAAAAATTCATTATTCATCAACTGCAAATCCCGGATTTAATTTCTTCATGCTGTTCTCTTCTAAAGCAATCAAGTTAACTTGTTTTTTCTCTACATTTAGGTTGCCTAAAAACAAGTCTGTAAAATTAACGAGTTAAAATCAGCATGTAAAAATAAAATAAGAAACATACCGAGGAGAGACTGCCGCTGCAAGCGGGGGAGTGCTGGAGATGGAAGAAGAGGAGAGGGGCTGCTAGAAGGGAGAGGAGAGGTCCCTGTTTTCACAGAGTGCAGGGAGGGCAGAGACCAGAGATGGAGGGTGGAAACTTGACACAGCAGGAGATTTTGAGGGGAGGACGATGGAGCAGGGGAGGGTTAGTGTAATTTTATTTAATTTTTTTAATACCGTGTATTTGTTTTTATAGGCGGTTCAGTGGTGGTCGAACCGGTCCAGTTCGGTCCAACATAACATTTTCTGATAAATATTCTATGTTGCAGATTCAATCTGGTTTTTGGTCCCATAAACCCGCCTTCTTGTGCTGTTGCTCCTCCTTCAAATCCCAAGGATAGAACAAGTCTTATCAGAGCAGCTTATATTCTCGAGCATAGTTATTAAATCTGAATTAGTGTGATAAGTCATGGTTAGACTTACCCAAGTTTATTAAAAAATTAGCTGGTGTAATAATCCAGCAAAATTCAATCGAATCGCGAGTTGATTTATAACCTTGATAAGACTTGATATTTTTTCTTCTTCTTCAAATTTGATTTTTTGTCTATATCTCTTTTTATTTATATTTTTTAGTTGGTTATTAACACTTTTTAAAGTTCACTATATATTAGAAAAATATTTTATTTTTTCTGTGTAAGATTTGAAATCCTTTCGTATATATATTTTATGTTCACAAGAGAAAAGTTATATTTTTTTTTAATGTGAAATAAAAATTTTTTGGTTTAAATGCTTCAATTTAAAAGGATAACACAGTATCTTTTCAATGTGAGATTTGGAGCCCTTTAATATATATACTTTATGTTCACAAGAAAAAAAATTATATTTTTTCAATGTGGGATTTGAACTCATTTAGTATATATACTCTATATTCTCAAGAAAAAAATTATTTTTTTAATATAAAATTTAAACCCCTTTCTCTCTCTCACACACACACATATTCACAAACAAAAGTTATGTTTTTTCAACGTGAGATAAAAAAATTTGATTTAAATACTTTAATTTAAAATGATAATATAATATCTTTTCAATGTCGATTTGAAACTCTTTAATATATATATATATATATATATATGTTTAAAAGAAAGAAGTTATTTTTTCAATGTAAAATTTAAAATCTTTTAGTATTTATATTCTATATTGACAAAAAAAAATATATTTTTTCAATGAGAAATAAAAACTTTTTAAAATATTCTTTTAACTTTATAATTTATAACATGTATAATCTATATTTAAGAATTTTTTTTAATATTTTCATATAAAATTTTAAAATTTTAATTTTTTTAATTTTTTTTTCTGAATTAACTTATAAAATTTAAGACCAGATTTATTCATCTGATCAATCCCCAACCAGATTTAACAACAATGCTCTCAAGGGGAGAAAAAAAAGGTTATATATGATTCTTCGATGTCAAGACGTGAGATTCTCTTGAACACGTGGGCCTATGGCATCTTGACTCATTAACACAAACAGGCAGTCAATCAATAATATAGGCGCCGGGCTTTTGACAGCACCTTCTAAGGTTGGAAAGGCCCAGGCCATCTCTGATGATCCTCGAATGAGCATCCTGACGCTGGAGTGGGGTCGTTAATTAATTTTGTAATTAAGCTGAAGAGCTCCAATGGACTTGCTCCAATATTATTAAAATATTATTAAAAATTTATTATTATTATTATTATCATTATCATTATCTCGATAAATATAAATTAAATAGTTAAATTTTAAATTTATTTTTTAAAAATTATTAGTTCAAATATAACAAATCTTAAAATTATTAAAAATTTGTAACATGTAGAAATAGTTAAAATAAACATAAATTATTCCTAACATCTATATTAATAATAATAAAAAAATTAGTCATCAACATGATGATGACCCATGCATGCCGAATGGATGGATGGATGGATATATATAAACAAACAGATAACTTAAATTAGGAGGTTGGGTGCACCGTCCCCATGTATTGTATATTTCTTCTAGTTACATCATCCAGCACCTAACTACTTTATTTTAATTACTTTATATTTGCTCTTAATGTGTCCATTTTAGGGCTTAGAGTTAATCGAATCAAAATGAACGTCCATCGTGCAAGCACTCACCACGCTTCTTCTTCTTCTTCCTCTTCTTATTTTAAAATAAATTAATCTCGTTATTTATTAGAACAAGAACAAAACAAGGTTCTATTGTAAGGCCGTAGTCTCCCCCCACTCTTGTATTATTACATGCAAGTTATATCGAATATATATTAATTAAACAAAACAATTAGTAGAATGAAACTTTTTTTTCTATAAATAAACAGATATAATAATAGTACTGCTCTGTCTGGTTATTCAACATCAAATTATTATTATTATATGAAAATAATTTAATCAAGGCCTGAGCAATTAATTTGTTTAAGCTTCGCAATTTTTGCTGATCACGTTCTTTGCCTCCACCTCTCTTTCTATCTCCTTTCTTTATGTAGCAAGCCTTTGATGCTTCTCTGATCACCTTACAAATTAGCTCCTTAATTAATTAACTCGTATTATAGTCGTCATCGTCGTCTTCTTCTTCTTATGATCCATAGGATCAATTCATGATCTTGTCTTAATTTCTCAACTACATACGTAACAACATGGGTTTGGTCAAAGGAGTGGCGCTGTCTACAAGGCAAAGGCAACAACCTCTTGGTCTAGCCTTGTGCTGCCTATATATTCTTCAACTACTGCTGCTGTTGCTGAGTTCCGTAAGTGGTACTGGAGTCAACTGGGGAACACAGGCAACACATCCTCTGCCGCCTTCCACGGTGGTTAACTTGCTCAGAGACAACGGTTTCCAGAAGGTTAAGCTATTTGATGCTGATTCAGCTACTCTAAATGCTTTTGCTAATTCTGGGATTCAAATCATGGTGGGCATCCCCAATGATATGCTCTATACTCTAGCTAATAGTGAACAAGCTGCTGAGAACTGGGTGGCCAAGAACGTCTCTTCCCATATCTCTTCTGGCGGCGTAGACATCAGGTAATCCATCAAACCCTTCCTTCCCTTACCTTTTAATTTTTTTTCCTTTGACTTGGATTTATATGCCGATCAATATTCAATATTGAAGTACTCGATCAATATGTTTTGACTTGATTTACACAAGCCAAGTAAGTGTCAAGTAAGAAGAAACAAGTGATCATGACTAGGATCAAATCATACCATATCAGCTTGCTTTGGCTGCTTTTGTGGTGTTTATGTTCCACTATATGTGGAGCATTTCTTGTATTGGAGGATTTATTCGCCAGTAATTTTGAGCTATTTATAAGGTACGTTGCAGTTGGAAATGAGCCGTTCTTGTCAACATACAATGGAAGCTTTCTGGGAACTACTCTTCCTGCTCTTCAAAATATCCAATCTGCTTTAACGAAAGCCGGACTAGACGCTCGGGTGAAAGTCACCGTTCCCCTCAATGCTGATGTATATGAGAGTCCCACAAATCTCCCATCCGATGGTAACTTCCGCTCAGACATCCAAGATCTCATGCTGTCGATTGTCAAGTTCTTGAGCGACAATGGGGCTCCCTTCACTGTCAATATCTATCCCTTTATAAGCCTTTACACTACTCCTAATTTCCCCCTAGGCTTTGCATTCTTTAACAACACTAGTTCATCTTCCTTGACTGATGGTGGAAAAATCTACGACAATGTGTTCGATGCGAATCATGACACCCTTGTATGGGCCTTGCAGAAAAATGGATATGGAAACTTGTCCATTGTCATTGGGGAGATTGGATGGCCTACCGATGGAGACAAAAATGCAAACTTGAACTATGCACAGCAGTTCAACCAAGGGTTTATGAATAATGTCATTGCCGGTAAGGGAACCCCAATGCGTCCTGCTCCTGTGGATGCCTATTTGTTTAGTCTCTTTGACGAGGATGCCAAAAGCATTCAGCCTGGTAATTTTGAGCGACACTGGGGATTATTTTACTTGGATGGACAGCCTAAGTATGCACTTAGCCTGGGGACGACGAATTCGAATGGTCTGGTACCAGCAAGGGGTGTGAGCTATTTAGCTAAAAAATGGTGTATTATGTCTCCATCAGCAAGCCTAGACGATCCGCAGGTGGCACCAAGTGTGAGTTATGCTTGTGCTAGTGCAGACTGTACTAGTCTGGGCTATGGGACTTCTTGTGGAGATTTAAGTGCACAGGGCAACATCTCCTACGCATTTAACAGTTACTACCAGCAGAACAATCAACTTGAAAGTGCTTGTAGGTTCCCAAATAATCTTTCAGTTGTTACAAGTAACGACCCATCTACCGGGACTTGCAAATTCAGGATCATGATTCAAAGTCAAACAGTCACATCTGGTGTTGAAGGTGGAAGAGGGTTTTCAATGTCTAGTTTTGTAACGTTTGCCGTCGCGTTTCTTTCAGCGTTTTTGTGATTTTTGGGGACTGATTGTATTGGACTGTTACTTGTATTTCCTTGATTGGTATGTATAGAAGGAGCTAAATTGAGAATTTGAGTCTGGAACTTTTAAGTCATTAAGCACAAGAACTAAACAATTGGAACACAACAGGATAATTCTCAACTGGTCTCATGCTGCTGTTCGAAATAGTCACGCATCCAAACATGAATGAAGATAGCCTGCAAATGCCTACCAAACTCTGAATCAGCTCCTCCATGAATCATAAGTCCTCTGTGTTTGTGAAAATGAAAGATCACTTCTGAAAATCAGTTTTAAATATTACTCGCATTCTTATGTTGAAAAGAAGCAGTAGCAGGAATGTCAATCAAACAGCCACAGGCCTGTTAAAGACGGCTTCTATCGCAATAATAATAATAATAATAATAATAATAATAATAATAATAATAATAATAATTAAGTAAAAAACTAAAAAGCGAGGGGTGTTTAAAATATGCATTCTCTCGCATTTTATTATAATGGATCTATTATTTAGAAAAAAAATTTAATTTCATTCTTAAATATAATTTTTTAAATGATTGTATTTTTTTCAGGTCAAATTAAAAAGTAATTAGATTAAATTTATTGGATAAAGATAAAACTAAAACACAGGGGATCAAAGTAGAAAAAACATCATAAATAAATGATGGTTTCAAAGTTCACACAAAGAGTTTAATTTAGTCCTCATACTTTAAACATTACACATATTCGGCACATGTATATTTTTTCAATTTAATTTTGGTATAAAAAGTTTATTTTTCTTATTTTTTTAGTCACTAATTTGAGAAATGAGAGATAGAGGTTGCCGAGTTCTAGCAGTAAAGAGAAAAAAATATTGTTGATATCGATTTTGACCATCAAAACAGTTGATATTTATGTCAAATGGTTTCAATTGATGATGAGAGTTCATATTAGATGTTTTTTTACCTTCAAAGTTTATAAAAAAAGCAGTCGAGCTCAGATAAATTTTTTATTTCAAGTTAATTTTGATTTTTGGAATGGTTTTTGATTTTTTTAGGTCATGGATAAGTTTGATTGAATAAAAAATTTATTTTAATAAATAAATTTAGCAAACACAATCGAGTAAATATCTCATCTTGTGAGATGAAATATCTTAATCTACATTTGTCTCTTGATTTTTCCAGTTTTTTTATTTTTAGTTATTGCTTATGACTTTTTTTTTTCATTCATTAACACATATAGTTGTCGATTTATTTTATTACATGTATGCATAAACTTTTTGATTTTCTACAAATACACGTTGAACCCAGTTTTTTATTTTTAGTTATTGCTTATGACTTATTTATTTATTTATTAACACATATAGTTGTCGATTTATTTTATTACATGTATGCATGAACTTTTTGATTTTCTACAAATACGCGTCGAAAAAGCTTGTGTATATAAATTTTTTTATTGAAAAAAAACATATGGCTCGCAACAAAGAGCAGGTTACATAACTAGAAAGTAAATCTAAAAGAAGTGATGAAAATACTGAGCACACGTTCATTGTTCACCCTCTCACATTTTACTGTAGACTTGTTATTCAAAATTTTTCTTTTTTTTCAATTTGGTCCTCACATTTTTTGTTTTTGCGCAATTGCATCCTTTTTTGATCAAATTAAAGGAAAATTAGATCAAATTTGTTGATTAAGAATAAAATTGAAAGACGGGGATCAAAGTAGAAAAGACGTCATAAATGGGTAATGGTTTCAAAGTTCACACAAAAGTTTACAAACTATACATATTCGGTCCCTCAATGTTTTTTCAATTCAATTTTGATATAAAAATTTATTTTTGTTATTTCTTAATTCCTGATTTGAGAGAAGAGCAAGAAAGTAGTCGCCATATTCTTGTGCTAGAGAGAGAAAAATGGTGTTGACATCAATTTCAACCACCAAAATAGTTAATTTTAGTGTCAAAGAATTTCATTTGATGAGAGGAGTTTCACTTAGATGTTTTTGTGCCTTGAAATTGCCTAAAAAAAATCAGAAATGAGCTTGAAATTTTTTTTAGTTTTCGGGTTGGTTTTGGTTTCTTGTGTGGTTTATTTTTTTGTTGTTGTTTTTTAGGGTCATTTATGAGTTTGTCAAGGAGTTTAGCCCTTTTTTTTTTTTTAGATGTTTTGGGTTGAAAATGAGTTTTAGAATAAAAAAAACATATAACCAGTTTTTCCAGCCACTACATTGGCTGAAATTTGAGCACATGACGTCTCGTCTGATTTTTTTTTCCTCAAACAATAATGGGACGAACGACTTGTCATCCGCTACCAATACATTAAAAAAAAACATTAGGGCTGAGCACAAGCCCTTGCTAGACGGGTCAGGCACATGCCTGTCCTCTATCTTTTTTGTTTTGTTTTTTTGCCTTAAAAAAACAAACGTATTTTTAAAATAATTTTTAATTTATATTTAAATTAATACAATTTCTCTCTATTTCTTTGGTTTTTATATTTAGTCTTTCTAAAATACTGATTTTTTTTTTAATTATTTGGTTTGTATTTAGTGTTTTATGAGATTATTCTAATTCATCTATTTTTTTTAATATTTTATATAATTAAACTTTATTTTAAAAAATATCTTTTTATGGTATTTATAATAAGTGCAACCTTGCAAGATATTTTTTTTATATTTTTTTCCTTTGATTTTATTCAATCAATTTTATATATATATATATATATATATATATACAATCATTTTATTAAAAAAAAATATTTTTAATAAACAAAATCATTAAACACAATCAAATATCTTGATCTACATACTCCTCTCAACCTTTCCAGATACATATTTAATTATCATTAGTGTTTTATTATTATTTATTAACTCATATGATTCTTGATTGATTGATTTAATTAGATGTATCTATAAGTTTTTTACTCTTAATATTTTTTATATAAAAAAACATTGAAAAAGCCTATGTATTTAATTTTTATAGGACATCGTTAATTTCCATATATATATATATATATATATATATATATATATATATATATATTGCAGTAGCAAAATAGGAGAAAATTGTCTAAACCGAATGGTCATGAGTTTTAGTCTCATCAAACACTAACAAGAAGAAAACAAAAATTAGTGCAGCATTTGCATCTCAAAATTGCCACCATCCAGACCTGCAGACTATGGCCTACAAATTCCTCTCCAAAAACTGTCAATTCCTCCGTGCATTTTCCCCAAATAAACAATTCTTATCACATTAATGAACTCAAAATACCATGGCCCTGGGATTTATTAGTAAACTACAAGCCAATGAGGTAATGTTGAAATAATCAGCCACATCAATCTTATCCAAAGATTTTGTTTACTTGCAGTTCCTTCGGGTTTAGTTTAAATACAAAATGCTGCCCCAACCTTCAATCTAAAAGGTCCAAGTTTAGGAACTGATGCAACGAGATTTTCACTCAGCGGAGTATTCTATCTCTTTATATCCCTTTATGGTATACCCAATAGCTGGAAGAAGCAAGAACATCAGTATCCTGGTGGGCAACACTGAGCCAGAGGTGCCATTGAGACAAATAGAAGTGTCAGAGTGTCACATACAAGTGCTGAAAAAAAAGTGCGCGGAAAACATATTTCCAAATTATCTCTGGCTTCTCAAACTTAAATTTGTCCAAGAATTAGGAGCTTATTAGCATCTCAAGAATTAGAGCAGCAGCATGTACATAGAGTGTCCTCGAGTAAGTCTTGTCGCTCTCACCCCTGCTCTGGAATATCCACTTTGATTGCCTATGCCCATTTACCCTCATACTCGCCATCTATTCAAACTCAATTCTGGTTATTTGATCACCTCTCAGTAGAAGAGTGATGACAATAAATAGTGAAGGAAAAAAAAACACAAGTCCTCACCAAATTCAAGCTACTGCCATGTTCCACCATTCCCACAGCTATTCTTTTGGAGGTGGTCTCTTGATCTTATATCAGCCTGCAGTTAAAGCAATATGGTAATGCCCAGATAAAATAGCAAAGTCCCCCAACAGGATGCATAAACAAAAAAGGAAAAAGAAAAGAATAGTGTCACAAGCATTTGACAGTTCAAAGTTATGAGCCATGGTTAAACGCATAGTCACCAACTTTTACATTAATCTCTTTTACCTCCCAGCTTTCAGTAAAATATGGAACATGACCATCGAATAAATAAGGGCCTTTGAGAGTAATGTTTGAGACCAGATGCAATGTCATATTTGAGACGGATTATAGCAAATCATCAAACAATTCATGGCCACTTGATGAGATTTCCTACTAACCACCCATTTAACCATGTGCTTACCTTCACTAAATATGAAATTTTCAAATCACTAAACTAGCATCAGGTTTCAATAGGAATTAAATAGAAAAGCTAGCTATTGTGACAGAATGCTTCTCCATGAACAAGACAACATCTGAGCTCAATTGAAAAGAAAATCTAAGAGATCTTCATCAGAGATTCATGATCTACAGGACATTAGAGCTTTCATCCAACAGCTATCTCATTTGAGACACAGCCAAATATAATAGCTAAAGACCAATAGGGTTAATCCCACTACTGTTAGGAGAACTCTCACATCATTTTTATTGGCCTTTCATTAAGTTGCAAAAGCAAGACAACAGAATCACACTTAAACTAGTCTGGATGTGGTAAATGCTGACTTAAATATTAGTTTGTTCATTGTCTATTCTGTCTGAATACTACTACCAAATCCTTCATGGAGAAAATACCACCAGTGAGTGACACTTTCAAAGCTTTAAAATTTATAAGGTTTCACCTGCCGGATAGGCTCTGGCACACGATACTTGCAAATCATTTTCACAATTTTGATGGCAGTATTGAGAGAGACACGGTGACCAACTGAAATATATATGGGTTTGCATGAGCCCTTGGTTGATCTCATTGCCTGTTAAAGAAAAAAAATCAAAGACATAAAGATTTGAAGAACATTGTCATGAAAAAGACTTCTGGAGCAGAAGAGAAGATGATGCTCTGAATAAAATATATGACCAAAGCATTTATAGACTCTATTTAATTTTTTTTTTCACTGTATTGAGGTAGCTGATGCCTACTAAATGTTTAAAGACTCTATGTAAAAGCTTGAGGTCAAGAGGTAGCAGATGCATGATGAAAAGCAGTTCTTATTTAAAAACATATGCACCAATTCCTCTATAAACACTCTACCATCCAATCATCCAGAGTCAAACTTGATGTTGAAGGATGGACATTTTCAGTTCTATTACATGGCAGAAAAAAGTAACCAGCAATTCATCCATTAAAAAAACTTCCCATACCACTATAACTAAGATAATCCATGTGTATTTACAAGCTAACCACATTACTATTGCATTCGTATTTATAACAAAACAAGCAGAGATAGGAATCTTGTAAAATGGACACCCCGAAAAAGACAGCTTCTAGGATGAAGTACTAATTTAGGACTTTGTTAAATTCCCTGAGAATAATATACTGCAGTGGTAATAGGGGGAAACTATCTAAAATGAAAGGAAGAATTAAACAAGAGAAACACCAAGGACAGATTGAAGATGAGGGAGAATGTGAGCTTGATCATCCCTTAACTGCTCTTTGCAAATTTCTACAGCTTTGATTTTAAAAACCAATTTCAATTATAATAATTAGAGTGCTTGATCCTTGGAACATCTGTACACATGGCACACAACGTATGAGGAGGGATTCACCAAGCTAACTTCATTGAGTTTTACATGAAAGATGATAAAGATCTCGGCAAGACCTCGTAGACTGATCCCTTCACAATTCGCCATTTCACAAGTGCTTGTGATCAAATTGTGCAATGTATCACTCAGATATGAAATTTTTATGCTGAGTTAGAAGAAGAAGATGAGTAAAATCTGTTACCGCTCCCCATACACAGCCAGAGGATCCCGTCAAAGTAATAAAATCTTCACCACTGTTATCTTGGGCCTGAAGAAGCTGTCTCACTCCAGATTGAGTGAGACCATCAACATGATGCAGCTAAGACATACAAACGAGAAAATAGAGGGAAAAGGTCTTAACGATAGGACAAGTTAAGTGATGAAATAAGAAAGGCTAGTTGAATTGCGAATACCCTAAAGAAATCAACGAGAAACTTAATTAGAATACTAATGGTGGCTACAATAGTTAGCATTAGGTAATAAAAGAGTGGTAATTGAGAAGTAGTAAGAGGTTAGTTACATTCTTTCCTATGCCAATGGTGGGGATATTAGCCAGGACACCAAGATGGCAAGCCAAGCCGAAACCTGTGAAAGAGAGCTATTTGCTATATGTAATGCAATGCATAAAAAGGATTGAAGATTCAATGGAAAAGGAGGGAGAGAAACTTGCCTCGAGGATGAAGCAAACCATTGCCATCAACAAGCAGTAACTGTTGAATAAAACAGAGACAACCTCAATTTCAGATAAACCTTAATTAACAGGCAAGGCAAGAGAGTAGGAATCGATACATATGATGCATGGAAGGTATTTATGGTAGGATATTATCATATTCATAATGGGGATGGGAGGGGAGGGATGAAATTAAAAAGAAAGAGGATTGTGGATTGACTGACCTGGGGGTAGAATGGATTGTCAGTGTTTTTCATCTTCTGTAAGAGTTGTAAGAGTATTGGAGCCTAAAAATCATCATCATCATCAATGACAAATAAAGAAAGAAAGAAAGAATCGCAATGATAATAATAGATTCTACTGACCTCTCGGAAAGCAAGGAAGGAAGGAATATAAGGGACATCGAAATTGGTGAGGAGAAAGAAATCTTGGTAGACGACTTGCAGAGTGGGAGTGGTGACATCCAAAACAACAAGGCTTCCACA
Source organism: Populus x sibirica (assembly GCA_019202695.1). Lineage (NCBI taxonomy): Eukaryota > Viridiplantae > Streptophyta > Magnoliopsida > Malpighiales > Salicaceae > Populus > Populus x sibirica. The sequence goes on from JAGMVL010002213.1 coordinate 85,339, forward strand.
TCCGCATGCTGCCGTTGCTGCTGCTGCTGCTGCTGAGTCTAATTCCTTAGAATAGCTTACATCAACCCCACTCACATATTTCAATAACGTTCCTTCATCTTCTTCAACAACAACATTGCCGCTACTGCTGGGTATGGGCAGTTTCCAAGGGAAATCATCCTGTGTTATCAACCTCTCTTTAAGTAAATCTTGAATCCTGCTTTTTACAACATTTAATCAATCGATCGATCAAATATATCACATAAATCACTGCTATACGAACGAGACAACAGCATTCAAGCAAGCAAGCAAACGAGTTGCAGCCTAGCATCATACTTTCTCCATTGATTTTGGATTTCAATTGATGATGATGATGATGATGATTCTCCCTGATCCCGTCCATGAAGAAGACCATGATCATCCATAGATGTAATCGTAACAATCTGATTGGAAAAAAAAAGGGGGGAGTGGGGGGGGCTCAGTTAATCTTCAGCTCAATTTTTTTTTTGTTTGAACTATTTTCAGCCCAGTTGCCAAAACCACAGATAGCTAGCCGCTGCCCATCAATCACGCAGTATATTTACGTTTAAATGATTAATTTAGTAACAAATGATGAGACTTCAACCGCTAGCTTGTCACCCATCAGGATCGAAGGAAATAAATTATTCAAATTTATATCGATTTTGAAGGATTGAAAATTAATTATTTTTTATTCGGTAATATCATAAAAAATAAATTATAAAATAACTTATTAATATTTTATTTTATTTTTAAATTTATTAAAAGAATAAAAAATAAATTTTACAAATTAAAAAGTTGAATGAGAATGAAATTAAAAAAATATTAATTTTATAAATTATATTAAATAAAATAAATTAAAATTAAAATAATAAAGATCAAATCTGACAGATAAAATATTTGAAAGATGATGAAATTAAAAAAATATAATTTTATAAATTATTTCAAATAAAATAAATAACAATAAAAAAAATAAAAATCAAATCTAATAGAAAAAAATCAATTAAGAAAATAATAAGAGAAAATAAAATAATAAAAAAAATAAAAACTAAAGTTCATATAAAAATTAAATTTTAAGGGATGAGATTAAAAAAAATTCAAAAAAACATATATATCAATTAAAAGTTGAGGATTAAATTTGATATAATTAACAAATAAAATGATATTTTTAATTTTTTTAAAATTTTTAAAAAATATTTTCCATTCAAAATAAAAAGAATTTTTTTTTCCAAAAACTAAATCAAGTTTTTTTTTTTAACTGGAAATTATTTTTTATTGATCAAATTTTCTAATAATAAATAAATTTAAAAAAATAAAAAATCACTTTTAACAAAACAAACATGCCTTAACTCTTTGATGTATTTTTATGTAGGAAAATGACTTGTAATCAATGCTAAGAAGAAAAAATAAAAATTGGTCTGAAACATTATAAATTAAAACTTAAATGAGTTATGGTTTGTTTTTCTTTGTAAGAGTTGATCCTTTTCTTTTAATTTCTATTTGTAACTAAAAGTAAAATCCTATCTTGCAAAATTAATTTTTAATTCATTCCCGAGTGTTTCTTGAGACTTCATGTATGCAAGAGAATGCAAAATAAAAAAATAAAAAATACACAAAGATATAGTAATATTGTAACTTGGAATCATAAAACTGAAAATAATAAAAGTTCAATAAACAAAGCAAAAGAAAAAACAATACAGTCTATAATGATATTGAGTCGTGTTCATTGAAACAAGCAAGATGCCAACAACAGAGGTATTGACATCGAAGAGGACTCCATTTTAGAACTAGAAAAGGTCCAAAATCAACAACAGCTAGCAGAACACACAAGTGCTGCTTCAAAATGCCAAAAGCAGTAACCATCTTACTTTCTACCCTGTCGTCTCGATCACATGATGAACTAATTAAGATATACAGACCTTTTTTTCAAGCTATAAGTCTGCAAAGGTTACAAGTTTAAATAAAATCATTTCCGACAAACTTCCTCACAACATTATATCCAAGGTATCGTCCATGTGTTACTATCCCAAGAACTCTCCCTCTTGCATCAAACACCGGAGCTCCAGAGCTACCCGACACAGCTGATATGTCACTAACCATAAACATCGGCTGACTTTTATTCCCGAAATCGAGCCCAAGGGTGCCGTAGGTACCATAACCAGTGATTTTTGCAGCAGTGAAGACGTGAGGGAGAGTTGCAGACATGGAAATAATGTAGACCTCTTGTCCAATATTTTTAACTGTATCATCTCCAAGATACACTTCAGCATAATCAACATCTTCATTCTTCTGATACTTCAGAACACAAAAATCACTTTCTCTATCATACTTAGATATGGATGCTTTCGTTCCACGTTTTTGTGAAGCTGTGATGATTGTAGGCTCCAAATCACCCTCCAAAACACGAGCACAGGTGATAATATGACGACCCTCGTCGATGATAACACCAGAGCCGCTGCCACCCTTTTTATTCTCAACGTTAACAACTGTTGGAGCCATGCAGTCGAAAAATTCTTTTAATTGACTACCTTTAAGATCATCAAGGTATCCTTGATTTTCAGTAACCTTCCAATAAGTTTTTAAACCCATTAATTTTCTGTGAGAGAGAGAGGGGGAGGGAGAGAGGGAGAGAGAGGCCACTAAATACTATAATGTTTAAACGACGCACCCGCAGATTAAATAACAATAACTCATGCACATGATACTGCTTTTCATGCATTTTACATGATATAGCTCTTCATGCATTTGGCATTTTCCATGGTACAATACTCAAAGGCGTGGGAAAGTACTGTAGCTTTCCCACGCCTTCTATGTGTTTCACTGTGCACTGTACAGTATACAGTGAAACTGTTAGCTGATTTTTTTTTTTATGTTTTTATGGTTTTTTTTTTTTGCTTTTTTCTTTGTATTTTTTTCTTTTAATGAATTTTTTTTTGTTTAATTTATTTTTTTAATGTGAATTTTTTTTAGTTATCATACTGTCATGACACGGATCTCAAATTTGACGGGTTAACTTGGTTTAATAAGTGAACCCAGAATTATTTTTTTCCTTTTTCTTTTTAATCAATTTTTTCGTTTATTTTAGTTTGTTAATGTTAAATTTCTTTTTATTTACTTATCAGACTTTTATGACACATATCTCGAACTTGACGGGTTAACCTGGTTTGACGAGCTAACCCAATTAATTCTAGGTTAACCTATCAATTTTTTTTATTTAGTTGTTAAACTTTCATGACGCGAATCCTAGGTTTGACGGGTTAACCTGGTTTAAAGGATTAATCCAGTTAATTCATATTTTTCTTCTTTTTCTTCATTAGTTTTTTTTCTTCATGTTGGTTTTTTTTTCTTTTTCTTTTTAATTATCACACTTTTATGACACGACCTTGTAGCCAGACACACATCCAAAGCTCTTGGGTCTGGTGTTGCAGCCAGACACACTTAAACTTGAGTAATGTAAATTTAATATTATTATTAATGTTATAAATATTACTCTTAGATCAAGCGTTGCAGCTAGACCCAAGGCTTTTGAGTATATCTTTATAGAAAAACCTAACACTTTTAGATCTTAGCCTTTTTTATATTTTTTATACAAAAAAAAAAATTAACCCATAGCGTATGCCTTTTTTTTTTTTAAGCCTTTTATTGTGGATGAAGCTGCAGTCCATAGTGAAAAGACTAATACCTTTAGTTTTTTTTTTGTCTATAGTTTCTTAATATTAAATTTTTTCTATTTAATTATTAGACTTTCATGACACGGATCCGGGTTTGACGGGTTAACCAGTTGATTTAGATTTTTTTTCTTTTTCTTCATTAGTTTTTTTCTTCCTATATGTTTTTTTCTCTTTGCTTTTTTCTTTTTAATTAATCTTTTTTTTAATTTAGTTCATTAATATTAAATATTTTTTCTATTTAGTTATCACACTTCCATGACACGAATCCTAGATTTAACGGGTTAACCTGATTTGACAGGTTAACCCTGTTGATTCAGAATTTTTTTTTCTTTTTCATCATTAGTAAAAGGCTAGTGTCTTTTGTTTGTTTTTGTTTTTTTCTTTTTAATTAATTTTTTTCGTTTAATTTAGTTTGTTAATATTCAAATTTTTTCTATTTAGTTATCAAACTTTTATGACACGGATCCCGGGTTTGACGGGTAACCTGGTTTGAAGGGTTAGCTCAGTTAATTCTCGATAACCCGTTAATTTTTTATTCTATTTAGTTATCAAACTTTCACGGCATGAATCCAAGATTTGACGGGTTAATCTGGTTTAAAAGGTTAACCCAATTAATTCAATTTTTTTTATTTTTCTTTATTAGTTTTTTTTCTTTCTATTGATTTTTTTAATTAATTTATTTAATTATCACACTTTTACGACATGAGCTTGCAGTCAAACCTACATTCAAAGCTATTAGGTCTGATATTGTAGCCAGACTCACTTAAACTTGGGTCATACAAGTTTAATGTTATTATTAATATTATAGATATTACTCTTGAGTCAAACGTTGTAGTCAAATTCAAAATTATTAGGTTTAACTTTGTAAATATATCTAATACTTTTAAATCTTAATTTTTTTTTGATATTTTATATATATATATAACCTGCAATATCACACTAATCATGTAAGTAGTATATATTCGATCAACGAAGTCTTCTAAGCCACTAAACAATTCCAAGGATTGTTTTCAATATACATGTGCCCCTCTGTACCTATTCTAATCATGCCATAAACTCTCTTGTCAGGAAACAATTATCACATTTTAACATGACTACAATATACATGTGTGTTCCTTCGGTTTATTCTGGGTATCCATTGAAAAAAACTAAAATCCCCTGAGAATTACTGCATGTATAATGAAGATTATTAGCCTTTATTTTGAATTTTAAAAGAAATAATTATTTTAAAGATCTCATGGTATATTTATAATTTATAAATCTTATTTTTTCATGAAAAAAAAAATATTAGAAAATAATTTTATCTTTGTAATATTTTAGCTCACCATAAAAATAACAAGAAATAATATAATATTCTTTCTTGGCTTATTATAAGCCCCTTCACGACTAAACTTACTTATTTTCTGGGGCATGTTCGAAATAAAATGATCATAAAAGTTTTTTAGACCCGTTAAAAATGAATTTATTAAAATGAAAACCAAGTTTACCTTGGAGGAGAAGTCAGGGGAGAGTGATCAGACCGAGGGGGAGACTCGTACAATTGGCATTGCTAAATCAGACAATGCACCACGCTATAGACGTGTTCTACATGATGGGATGGACATCAAATTTATGTTATGGGCTGTAGAGTAACAATGGGTTTTCTACACAATGGGATGGGCTTCAAATTTATTTTATGGGCTGGAGAAAAATAATGTGCTTTGTATTAAAAACATTGGGTTCTAAATGGGCTGGGTTGTGACTAGTGAACTCAATCTTAGTTAAAAATTAGTTATTACTAGTTACATTGATCCGCGCGATGCCGCGAATTAATTTTTTTTGTATAAAAAATATCAAAAAAAGCTAAGATCTAAGAGTGTTACGTCTTTCTGCATAGCTATACCAAAAAGTCTTGGATTTGGCTGCAACACTTGACCCAAGAGCAATATTTATAATATTATTAACAACATTAAACTTGCATGACCCAGGTTTAAGTGGGTCTGGCTGCAACACCAGACCCAATAGCTTTGGATATGGGTTTGGCTGCAAGGTCGTGTTATAAAAACGTGATAATTAAATGAATTAATTAAAAAGAAAAAACAAAGAAAAAAAACCAATAGAAAGAAAAAAACTAATGAAGAAAAAGAAAAAAAATATGAATTAACTGTGTTAACCCTTCAAACCAGATTAACCCGTCAAATTGAGATTCGTGTCGTGAAACTTTGAAAACTAAATAGGAAAAAAAAATTAACGGGTTATCCCAGAATTAACTGGCTAACCCGTCAAATCCAGAATCTGTGTCATGAAAGTTTGATAACTAAATAGAAAAAAATTTAACATTAACAAACTAAACTAAACGAAAAAAAAATTAATTAAAAAGAAAAAAAATTATGGGTTAACTCGTCAAACCTGGTTAACCCGTTAAACCCGGGATCCGTGTCATGAAAGTCTGATAACTAAATAAAAAAAATTAACGTTAACAAACTAAATTAAATAAAAAAAATTATTAAAAGAAAAAAAACAAAAAACAATTGACAGGTTAACACAGAATTAACTGGGTTAACCCGTCAAACCTGAAATATGTGTTATGAAAGTCTGATAACAAAATAAAAAGAAATTTAACATTAACAAACTAAAGTAAATGAAAAAAATTAATTAAAAAGACAAAAAAAAATAAATTTTAGGTTAACTTGTCAAACCAGGTTGACCTGTTAAACCCGAAATTCGTATCATGAAAGTCTGATAACTAAATAAAAAATATTTAACATTAACAAACTAAATTAAACAAAAAAAACAAAAAAAAACAAAAAAAAGCATACAAAACAAAACCCCAAATGCATAAAAAACAAAAAAACAAAACTGCTAAAAAATTAAAAAAAAAACAACTAAAAAAAAAAAAAAAAGAGTGTTTTTTATCAGACTACCGTGTAGTCCACAATAAAACACCGATTCCTTTTAGTATATGTTACAATTTGGAGATAAAAAAGATGAAATCAGATGGGACATGTCTTTCTAAAAAATAATATAAATTTACTTTAAAATTATTTTAAAAATAAATTTATTTTTATATCTTTATTTATGTTCTTTTAACCAAAATACTCTCTCTCTCTCTCTTAACAAAATAAATTTTAGTTTTGGTACAAATCTTCATTAGTTACAAAATTATTAATTATTATTAATTACCGAAACACTAAAGAGTGTGGTCACATCCACAAAATACTATATACTATAATAATATCGTTTTTCTTTCTTTTGTTTAGTTTTTTTTCTTCTCAATTTCACCTTTCAACAATTACATCATTTATATATTTTTAATTTTACCATTTAGTCTTTAATTGTTTTGAGACTTGTACTTCATATTTTTTTATTTTATTTTCTATATGTTTGGTTATATACTAGTTTTATTGATTTTTTTATTGATTTCAACTTTTAACATTAGATATGATAGAAATGGAGCTTCATAATTTTGTTTGGTTTTTTTAAATTTATCACAGTCTCATAACTCGGGTCGCAAGTTTAACAAGTTAAACCAAGTTGACTATGGTCATTTTGTTTTCTCCTTTTCTATTTGATTTTTTTTCCAATTCATCTTTTAACATTGAGTTGGTTTGAAATTGAGCTTCATATTTTTTTTTTTCTTTCTATGACTTTATCCCGAACTCATAACTTGAATCACAGGATTAGTAGGTTGACCTGAATTGACTCGGTTTATTTTTTTGGGTTATTTTTTAATTGAATATTTTTTTTTCATTTTCACCCTCCAACAACTCAATCTCCATAATTTTTTTATTTGCTTTATGTTTATCATGGTCTTATAGATTTAGTTTTTTTTTTCTCGATTTCAACCTTCGATATTGGATCTATTGGAAATTAAATTTGTTAATTTTTTTTTATGAAGTTATCCAAATCTAATGATCCAGGTCACGAATTTAAAAATTAGCCCGAGTGGATCTTTGTTTTTTTATTAATTTTATTCTTTAATATTAAGGTGATTTAATTTTTCAATTATTAGTTATAAAGACTGATAACGCTCATGACAATGAATTAATGTAATTATTACAATATCGAAAGGGGGTCTTATTTAGCCACTTCATACATGAACTGTAAACAAACTCAATTCTAAGAATATACTAAGATCGTGTCAAAGCCAAAGATTCTTACTTCAAATATCTTGTTAGTTGTTAGACTATTCACGCAGATGAAGAGAATCGAATAAATATAAAGCTGCTTCCCAATTTGTAAAGCTAAATCACACGGGATGCAACACTAGCTAGGAAAGAGCAAAGAAAAGATGCAAAACTATATATGCATGGCGGCATTTGATAAGCAAAGCAGGAAAGCCTGCTTCCATGATCTCAAGGAAGTGACCACCCAGAACAAATGTATTTGTCATCCTGAAACCCTCTCCTCGATTAAATTGGCCAACTGAAAGCACCAAAAGCTACAGATTAGAATAAATCACAAAACAGGTTGGCATGTCAGAAGACCCAATCATGGCAAGAAACGAACATAAAGCAGCAAACTTCGTACATAGAGAGCTCATTGCTTAAGTTTTCCATGCCAACACCATGCATCAATACACAAACCACCCAAAGTATGTAGAAAGGGATTTTACCTGTTATAACTGTCTGGAAGAAGGTCATCGGCGAGTATAGCGAGCTTCAAAGGCCCACAAACACCAGCCCTCATCACCTCTAACTCCATAGATTTCCCAACCTTGTCCCAAATCATTCCAAAGAACTGACGCCAAGAATTAAAAAAAGATTAACTCACTCTTGTTTCCCCTTTTCTGGGACAAACATTGAATGATAAAAACACTACAAGAGAGGCGGGGCGCTCTACACCCAAGCAACTGAAGTCACGTACCTTTAAGGAGCAGCTAACCACCTCTCTGTCGCATTTAATTATAACATCATTGGGTTGTATCTCAGCACGATCAGCAGGAGACTCTTCCGTTACCTGATACAAGTGCTCAAATGTTACTGTTTTGGAAGATTTATAAGCCAGCTTCTCAAATTCATTAATTATTAGTTTTGGAAGATTGGGATCCACTATGACATGCAACAGCACACCAAGAATGCGTCCTAAATCCCTCTCATTGGTCTCCTTTGTAACGCAGCTCTCCACACAAATGCCTTGGATGGAACAATACCCTTCCATGGAAATACAACACTCACAAATACTTGGGTAGGTTTGTAATGAGACCAAACCTTGAACTTTATGATGCAGGACAGAGTGTCCTGCCTGCTTTCTTTCTTTAACTGATATGGAAATGGATTTGAGAAAAATAAATAAATCACATTGATTAACAAAAAAGAGACAGAGTAGCAAGCTTTTGTTGATAAGAAAAATCTGGTGTTGTTTACCATAGGGAAGATTCAAAAAGAAAGCGAGGAATTTCAGATTGGCGACACTGTGGAGAGCAAAGAGAAGATAAATCAATCTATAATCAGGCGATTACAAAGCCTAAAGAACCCTGTGTTACACTTGATGTAGATGAACAAAAGAAAAATGTTGATGAGCACAAAGTTATGAATGCAAGGATATCGAGGACAAAGTGCTGCTGTAAACACAAATGGCCACTATTCCTGATATTGATTGTCAAATTGATAGCACAAAACTCATATTATCACTACTGTCACCAACAAACCAGTTCCTATATCAATGGTGTTGCATTGCAGCAGGATGTCATTGCAAGCTATGTGATTTTTGCTGCTTCGACGCTTGAAAACTCAAGGTCGAGTTTTCTCCAACCAGGGGAGAATGATGCAGATAACAAAAGAAGCAAGATTGATGTCTTTTTGTAGACAAGAGTATTTCTGTAATATTCAGATCTGCTGAAAATTTGTCTTGGGTTATTTTCTATCTAGTAATCTGCTGGTTCTAAAATAATTAGCTTTTATAGGTTTTTACTTCTAAATAGATTTCTTATATGGAAAATTAAGTCTTTGTTGGACTAGGAGTACTAGCATCTTATATAGTCTTTCAATATTTCACCTTTTTTTTTATTCTTTGAGTCGATCTCCCTTAGATATGACTCCTAAGAACCCTAGATATGAAGCTTATTTTTTTTATATCCTCTGACTCTTATAAATCTATCCCATGTCCCCCTTATTCCATCAGAAATCAACATTAACACAGTTCTAACAGCCCTAAAACAGCCTCTGAAGTCAGATTCAGAACAGCCCATTGGCTGTCCTGTATCATTTCAACTCCTAATTGCTTCCATTTGAAAGAAAATCACATTAATAATTACAGAACAGGGGGCATGAACTTGGATGCCTAGCCCATAGAAGAAACATTTGATTCAGCATGGTCAGTTAAGCAGTAGCTTTGGGCTCAGGGTTATATATGAGGATTTCATAAGTGTGGAAGCTGCTAGTTACAAGACGCACAAAAAGAATATTTCCGAGAGCTATCATCTTTCAACATCTCCACACACACACACACACACACACACACACACATATATATATATATACACACCTGCTCCAAAAGTGTATTTGAAGAAAATATAAACAGGAAGAAAATAAAAAAGCGCAGCAAAGACCATACCTCTTCAACTATAACCCCTTTGCAAACAAGAGGGAACAATTGAACTATTTCCTCCAAAGTGACCACGTCAGCAGCATAAAGATTAGTAAATTCCATCCCAAGCCAAGGATGAGGGACACTCCTACGCCATTGTAGAACATTAGATGCACCCAACGTTCTTTCACAATATCTTATTTCAGGTTGCATATTGACAAAAAAGAAGAAGAAGATTAAACAACTTCCATCCCCATGTAGTACCCTGGATGGGAAAAGAATATACAGTATGTGCACCACGATGCAGCAGGTGATTTTGGAAGAATTAAATAATTTTCTTAGTAATTTAGTTTAGCTTTAATTGTCCTCTGTGTCTAGAACATTGAATTGTTGTTTTTTGGCTGGCGATTTCTTCACACACCCCATACCACATCTACCAATAAATATAAAGATTTGGAATGCTCAAACCCAGTGATAACAACATGATCAGTAAGTTAACAGGGTATACAAATTATGAAAGGAGTCTCAAATACAAATCAATTGTGGAACGGTGCCATGAACATGACAAAATGTCATGGAAAGCAATAAATACTCTGCAAAAATGGTGAGGAACATACCTTTTCTTATTTAAGTGGTCCAGGCATCTAAAAGCTATGTTGATTGGCAGAAAAGGAGTCTGGCCCTTCAAAAAGAAATTGATCCCGATGACTTCTCCATCCCAATTAATGAGTGGCCCCCCAATAAAATGCTACAATAAAGAACTAGTTTATGCTACAGTTTGGTATCAGTTCATCAAATATATAACATCAAAGCATAGATCTTTTAGTCAGTCTAAGAACATGCCAAAGTTAGAACAAGCTCTGGACAAACAATTGTTTGCCCCTTTCTTGCTATCCTCAAGCAACAAAGACTGTTTTATGGTGAAAGCGGAGTTAATGAACCATGATTTAGTCACCAAACTTGTGGTTTAGTCACTGAACTTGTAGTTTGGTGGTTTTTCCCTTTCAAAAGGAGGTTCAAGTCTAGGCATTGTACTTGGGTGGATGAAATAACAAAAGAGGGTTAATTCCATTTTGTAACAAGGTTAATGGATCAAATTAAGAGTTGTTTCATGGGTACCTTAAATTAGGCATGGGAAGGTCAACAATTATGAGCTCCTCACAAATTCAAGTAGTAGGACTTGGTGGGTACAGTGAAAATTTTATAGGCACAACTTAAAAGTCTTTTGAAATTCAGTCTCTGAAATGGTATTTTTTTTTTATGGGGATATATCTTTTGGACTCTCTTTGAAAGTGAAATCGCATGGTCATGGAACAAAAAATTATCTAAGAAACAAGCTTTTTGCATAAAAACATCACTCCTTTCCTTCATACTCTCATTCACTTCTCTTGGTAGTTAGTTCTACAGTGATCCTAGTTGACTTTAATACTCTCATTCTAGGTTTCTCTAGACAGGAGTTAATTTGATCTCCTCATAGCATGTGAGGATGAGTGTTGAGCTATGTTGCTCAGATGCATAATTCAGGGCGTCAAGTCCGAGTATCGGCCCAAGAGTCAGAAAAGATGAATTCAAAATTTTTGAATACGATAAATTGACTGAAAAGTGTTAAAATATTGGATGTCATGAGTACACGAATGTGATGTAACCTCCAATTATAGTTGAATTGAGACCTATTGCCCAAAGGATGTTCCATGTATCATGTAACTCGTAGTCCTAAATTCAAACAAGAGGGCAGTACTGGCTTGTATATAAAATTAAATTGGGAATAGATTGAAAGAATGCTAATGAAGGCAATAAGGAAAATAAATTTCATCTATTTCAAGTGTAAGCAAGACCAAGGGGTTTTGAAAAGTTAGTTTGAGCATCAAAGTAATTACATTAAATCAATTAATGCTCAAGTGAATAAGATTTATTGGGCTAATGCAGAATCTAAGGGTCTAAATTTTATGCCCATGCACGCCCGCGACAATTATGCTAATTTTGATGCTAAAGCTTTCATTATAATTTATTTTATTATATTTATGATGTTAGAGTTACTTAAGCCTGAGTAACACACGAGATATATATAAGCAAACATACATGATACGACTAAGCCAAAAAACAAATTAATGCATGAAACAGAGAGAGTAGTGTTATTACTGTAGTAATCTCGCAAGTTGTCATTAGGAGCTCTTGGCAATCCAGTCCGCAGCAATAAATACTATATGGGAAGAAAGTAGGGTAAGATCACAGCACAGCAGTTAGTTCGGAAAAAAAAGCGTTGTGGTCAAAACAGTGCGAGAGGTGATATTTAGAATTGAAAAGGAGACTACTAGCTTAATTATATATGATTGGTAAGCAAGCAAACATATAACAATAAAAGGTAATTGTTATAAGGATGCAGAAAAACGCAATTGAAGATATCCTGGTGATGGTAAGGATATTGATGAAATCTTGAAACACTAACCTCCTATATATCCAACGTTGCTAGAAGAAATGAAAAGACAAGGTTCATTTTGGCATACCTGAAATCACCAGAACTCACAAGAAGCTGGTGGTGATGATCTTGCACCCGGGCTAAAGCTATTACTTTATCCCCGGGACAAAGGTTAAAAAAGTTAGCCTCTACCATGGTGTGATCATTATCAGGTTGTAAAGACATAGAATCATCTATCCATTTAAGACATGCTTTTTGAGGAGGTTTATCAGGCTTGAACTTGACGGTAGCAATGTTGTAGTGTAAATCAAAAGCTGAAACCTCTCCCTCGTACGAACTGCCATCTGATAGATGTACTTCAACCTGCAATTGCAATACAATATTTTGAGAAATTTTCAATTCTACTAAAAGGTAATGATAATAATAATAAAGTCGGTGCTGTACCGTGATTTCAGAAGGGTCTCTATAAGAGTGAAGGAGAGAAGCAGAAGTCAATATGGTAGCATCGAATTTACCATCATCTCCTGCTGCACCTTCACATTCTACAATTGTGCCGGTGCACTCAAAACACTTTTCTCCGCTACCTGCCAGAAAGGCAGCAAAGCATAAAGCTTTATGTTACCCAGGCAGATCATATATATATGTTAGGAAGCATAAAGTTAGTATATATGATATAACAACCTCTGTGGTATGCAACAAGGCACACAACCGATAGAGAAACTTTCAAAGCAGCTAAATTTGTATTGAGTTTCAATTCATCATCCCGCTTTTTCAAAAACGGAGGCGGAGGTGGAATGAGAAATCCAACGGTGGAAGAATGAGAAATCGGTGCAATTTAAGAATACTCTCCGAGTGTTTGATAAAATAAGTGCAATTGTTTGAAATAAGAGTGTGTGTGTGTGTTGTTTGATCTAAAATGTTGGCAAACATAAGGATTAAAGAGTATTTGGCTAGACTTTTAGGAGTATGTTGTGGGAATTAAGTAACACATGGGGCTGTTATGCAGCCTTGTAAGGGTGTAAAATGGGCTATGTAAATATGGGTTGCCATGACAGCCCATGTCCATAAAAATATAGGGTTGTTAGCCCACATGCATGTAAATGTGGGTTTCTTATGAAAATGCCTACATGACGACAATAAAGTCCTACATGAGATAGCATAAATAAATGCGATTAAATACCTCTAAGGAACTTCTAACAACTTCTCCATCACATTCCACTATAATGTCTTTGGAGACTATTCCAAGATGTCTTTGCAGGAGACCCTTTCATTACCTAAAAAAAAAAAACAAAGAAAGGTTGATAAAACAAGCAATCACAAACTCAAGCATGTACGTATCTATCATTCAAAACCAGTTACCACGTACTACACATCACCTAAAACTGCAATCGTTACTCATTGATAGTAGTTAAATACAGTTATGATGAGCTAAGGCCACAAGGGGCGCTTAAGATACTCACCAACAACCTAGTTTAAGATTTAGTGTGTTTTTATTAATCTTGAGAGATGTAATTTAATTAGTTAGGTACTGAGTTTAATATATATGTCCTTTAAACAAAACTATCAATATTTATGTATCCACACACTACTAAAAAATGGAGTAATTAGCAACGGACGATTCCGTTGCAAATAAAACTAACATCCGTTGCTAAAACAATTTAGCAACGGAATCAGCAACGGCACAAATCGGATGCAGATTTGTCGTTGCTGATTTTTTTGCAACGGATTTGTCCGTTCTTGATTTGGCAAAGAACGGAAAATCCGTTCTTCGACATTTAGCAACGGATAATCCGTTGCAAAACTAGCAACGGATTATCCGTTGCTGCCAAATCAGCCATTTCATCAATTCTTGAACTGTTAAAACATAAAAGCAAAGACAACAATCATCAGTTCATCTTGATAAGGTAAATGCACTTACTTGTTTGATCATAGGCATCTATTCCTTCACCTGTCTAACAGTAAGAGATTGTACTGAGTTCCATCAAGGTCAGTTCTCTAATGTGGCAGTTCCTTTTGTACATGGCCGATGAGTGGATGCTACTTGAAATCCACTGCTCCTGCCAAGAAGATACAATACACAATTCCACCTCTTAGTTAATAACGACACATGAGGTCGGTTGCGAAATGGAATGTCATAACAATTAACTCTAAAATAAGCTTCAACAAACAAAATTCCAGTAGACATTCATTGATAAATCTACTAGTGTACATCTTAGGTAAAGGAATTGTGCATAACATCTTAAACCCATCCAGTTATAACACTTGCTAGTCTTTTAAAACAAATCCAAGTTAAACTATGAAAAACAGAAAGGATATCCAAGTTAAACTATTAATTTTTAATATTTTTTTGGCACTTGTCTTCTCATCACAATTTTTTTCTTCTAAGATCTAACCCGAAAAATTTCAATCTTAAACATGATTCATTTTGAAATTTTAAAATAACTAGCATTTAATTTATAACAAGGAACTAACTTATGGTTTTCAAAAACATAATGACTAACTTATAAAATCACAAAAAATGCATAGACTAAATTAATTAACTCTAATTAACAATGGTAGCAGATGCGAGAAAATGGTAACAGTTTGTATAAAAACAAGTAAATGACATGTAGAAAAATTGCATGAACAAAGGAAAAGTTGGATGCATTAAATGATATTCCATGTAAATGACATGTAGTATAAGAGCACAAGACCTCAAAAGGACAAAGCATTAAGGAGACCATATTAAATAATAGTAAGAACGCAACACACCGCTTTCGTGCCAAGAAGAACCCAAAGGCCGATTAATTATTGAGGAAGATAACTTGATGCCACGCTTAAAAACCTAAGCCATCATATTGAACAAAGTCATGTCGGGACCCGAAAAATTAAAAAAAAAAAAAAAGCCAAATAACAAAGCAAGCATTAGGTACCGTAACAAAATGAGTAAATATTACGATTTTTATCCAAAATTCAATAGCTGAAGCATACATATAGATGATTCATATAGCCGGTTCCAAACTCCCTATTATATCTAGAATGCCTTTGAGTTGAAAAAAATAAAATAAGAAAATTGTTAAATTAAGGAAA
The DNA here is from genome assembly GCA_019202695.1 of Populus x sibirica. NCBI lineage: Eukaryota > Viridiplantae > Streptophyta > Magnoliopsida > Malpighiales > Salicaceae > Populus > Populus x sibirica. Next base: position 100,999 of record JAGMVL010002213.1, read on the forward strand.
TTTTTAAAAACGGAGAGAAAGAATATTAAAAAAAAATAAATGAAATTAAATATTGAAATTACTATATTTCATGTACTAAAAAAATCATGTCCCATTTCTTACATTGTTTCTCTAACTTTTTTAAATTCTCAATGTGACTACCATATTAAAAGCCGCCACCTAAACCATTTGGTGATCAATAACGTTTCCAAATCATGCATGCCGACCTCAAGACGAGACAATCAAATGAAAACAGACAACATATATAGCTAATGTGGGAAATTAACTGATCACCATGCAAGGAGGAGGCAACCATGAATTGCAACCTCTTTCACTACACAATTCTCGCTACTTATATATATAACAAGTAAAACAACAAGAAAAAAAAATAATGAATGAAGAAACAAAAATAAAACAAGCAATCTTATTAACAAAACACAACATCAACAAGCAAGTTTCCTTATATATATATAAGCATATGAATACATTCAAAACACCTAGGTGTCTCGCACACGGGAGGACAAAAAGACTTGCAGACATCAAAGAACACCCAAAGATCAATAATTCATACATAAAAATTAAATTGGGGGTTTTGATAAATTTTCAATTAAACATGCATAATTTCCATCAATCACTCTCTTCCGAGACACAAGAATTGCCGCATTCAATTTATGAACCGTAACCCTAAAATTTAATTTGGGGGTTTTCATAAATTTTCACTTAAACGTGCATAATTAGGATATAAATCATGGTAAAAACATTTCATAAACCTTATATTTTCGAATTAATAGCCTAAAACCATTATTCACAATATCGGGAAAAAAAATTCTTACCTGTGTTCTTCAGTTACAAGTGAGGGAGATGGATCAACACGACAGAATAACACCTGAGATTGGGAAAGCTAGGTTAGAACTGTTTAGTGTAACTTAAATTGAAACAAAGAAAACAAAAACCATAAATTAATTACCCGAGCTATCGAAGAAAACGATTGCAAAACCTAACCCGTTTACGAGAAGGGGTAAAACAGGATGTTCGATGGTGAAATCGATGGATCCGGTGCGATGTTGCCATGGGTCTCTGTTTTTGTTGGTTTGCAGAGAAATATTGAAACTGTTAAGATGAAGGAGAAGAAGATGAAGAAAAAAAAAGGGTTGCCGAAGACGAGTGCGAAGATGATGAACAGTTTCGGGTAAAGGAAGATGAAATCGATGAAGAGAGGGTGATTTTTGAACAGTTAGAAATCGATGTTATTAGGGACGAAGAAGGATCTTGGAAGAGTGGAAGTAAATTAATTTTCAGCGTAAGTGGTTGTTGGATCTGTATTTCGGTGTGGGGGGAGAGAGTGAAAATAAACGGTTCGATTTTATGCAATCAACGGTCTACATAATTTTAACATTTTAATTTATTTTTTTTCAATTAGCAACGGAAAATCCGTTGCTAAATTCAACGTAAATTTTGCAACGGATTATCCATTGCTAAAGTCCGTTGCTAATATTAAAAAAATAATATATGTTTAATCCGTTGCAAATCCATTACTGAATTTAGCAACGGATAATTCCGTTGCTAAATTCAGATGCAAATGCCCCCTGTTTTTAGTAGTGACAAGGTGCGCTTAAGACACTACTCACCATCAAGCTACTCAAGATATCAATATGTCCTTTAAACCAAACTCTCCATGAAACACTAACCAATATAAGCGCAATTTACCACGCAACTAGCCAGTAGATTGGCAACCTATGAGAGCCCCAAATTATCTTGTTTAGAAGTTGTTGCAGAAATATTTCTCAAAACAATAATTATTTGTTTCATTAGCATCATAGAAATGAAGTGACATTAAGGAGCAAAAGAATGCATACCTCCTAAGTGACTAGCAACACATGATCATCTTTCATGGCATCCAGACCACAAATGAAACACTAGCAACTAAAGAGCATTTGGAAGAAAAAAAGAGAGGGAAAAAAGATGCAAGAACATACATCTTTAACTATAATTCCATTGCTGATATGAGGGAACTTTTGAATTATTTCCTCCAAAACAGATGCCTTGGCAGCGTAAGAATTGGTCAGGGTCATCCCCAACCAAGGATGACAGACTCCCCTGTGCAGCAATAGAAAAGTATTAGATACACCTCGCCAATCTAAATAATTGCAAAACCATGCTTAGACCCAATTGCATGTAGAATGAAATTGATAGAGGACCTGTTAGGGATTTTCATTATTTTTCTATTATGAAGGAAAGACATTGATAACTAGTTTTATTATTTAATTTTATTTATTTTAAAAATCTAGGGTTTCTTTGGTGCCTCTATATAATTTATTTATTTATTTATTTTTGCCCCTTTTTCTCTACCCATAACTCCTCTCTTCTATTACCAATTCCCTTCTCCTTTCTGTTCTACATCCGAAATAAATAGCAAATGAAAATAAAGGAACACTTAAAATTAAAGAAACCTAAACCACCATTACGAGCTCGATGTTTTACAAACCCAAGTCAGAGTATCATGGACAAACTATAAATTGTCATGTACTCAAAACAATGATGTGCACCATACCTGTCTCTCTTTAAAAGCTGCAAGCATCTAGAAGCTATGTTGATGGGCAAAAAAGCAGCATAGCCATCATAATGAAAAACAATCCCAATGACCTCTCCATCACAATTTATAAGAGGCCCACCAATATAAACCTAGCATAAAAGCAGCATTAGTGTCAAGGATTCTTGCATAACAAATACAGCTTGCAAAATAAATTAATATACTAATTTTACAGCACACGCGCACACAAAAAAAGAAGAAGAAGAAGAAGAAAAGAGGGTTTTAAGACATAATCCAACATAATTATCCTACTGGCACAGAAAATACTTCCACTCACCCTCAAATCTCTACCCCTCACTTCTTTTACTTGTAAGATGTAACAAGCGACCGATTATAGCTTTTTTCTTCTTTTTTTTGGTAGTGAAGTTCTTTCTTATAGAGAAGATTTTGGAAAATCCTTTTATGTTGAGATCAATGATTTTGTTTAGAGTCTCTTGTTTATTGGAATAGGCAATTCACCGAACCAATAAAGTGTGTGAGCTTCTTGTTTTTCTGGTGGGATTATCACAACTAGTATAAAAGCCAAGTTTTTAATTTTTACGAGTAGAAGTGTGTGAGCTTCTTGTTTTTTGGTGGGATTCGCACAACTAGTATAAAAGCCATGTTTATTGTAGATTGCACGCAGCATGGGGCATCAAGATCTTCAGTTGAGGAATTCATTCAAGAAAAGGGCAGCGCAATGATAAATTTGTGAGTTTTGACACTTTTAAGGCATGCTTAGGGAAAGTGATAAATGTCAAAACGTTGTGTTTATGCCTTGACATTTACTTCAACCAAAACACTAGGAGAAGTTTAACAAAATGACAAAAACTCCCTGAGAAAAAAGGAAATTTGTATTCGAAATCTCACTTCATTGCACCCGTTTCCTCCAATAGTGTTTGCGTGCAATTATTCATGCCTCTCAATTATGTATCAAACCCATATTTGATTTAACACTTGGGCCAAGTGTTTAATCTACCAAAAGTAAATCCTCGCAACGCAATGCGCGAGAATGAGTATTGCAATTTCACAACAAAAACCAAGGCGTGCCAAGAATAACTAACATTAAAAATAGATTGAGATTATGATGGGATTACTTGAGTAGTCTTGCAAGAAGTGTAGAGGAGCTCTTGACAATGAAGCCCGCTGCTCTTATAGATACTGCGATGAGACAAGGAAAGGAAAGAAGCTAAGTGTAAATAACAAGAAAAGAAAAGAAAAGGTTCGTTCATTGCTAGATATCCAAATGCTACCACACTAGGAAAAAAAAAGGAAGGAAAGTCAGTAAGAGCGTATGTAGAGGCCATAAATTTTATTTTAGAGATATTTAAAGGTAATGATTTTGAAAGCATAATTAGAAGTTATGGGTACGCACAAAACGCATTACAGAAAATTGGTGCAAACAAAAAAAACTACTAAAGTCCATGTTTGATTTTGCATACCTTAACGTGCCAGATTCAACTAGAAGACATTGGCAGGTAAGAGTTCGGGCCAAGGCTATTACCTTGTCACCGCCACGGAGCTTAAACAAACTTGAATCTACCGTATGAGGACGAAGGCCAAATGGTTTTGAATCAGTGAGCAGAGGTGTAGGAGTTAGAGGCATCGAAACATCCATGTCTGTGAGAATTGCTGTAGGAAGGGGATAGTCGGTTGTGATTTGAATGATGGCAAGGTTGTAGTGGAAATCATACCCAAGAACTTGTCCCTTCAATGGCTTGCCCTTTGATAAATAAACCTCAACCTGAATGAATTGTATACTAATAAATTTATATGAATTGATGCCTTCTGAAAAAAGATAGTCCAGGCCAGCCCCGGCATACTAAATTAACGAAAAATTAAATTAGCTGGTGAAGGTAGGAATTACGGTGATGTCAGGGGCCAAAAAAGTATATCTAGAATAAGAAGGAAATCTGAGAAGGTTAGCAGAAGTGAGGATGGTAGCAACAAATTCACCGCCGCCACCCCCGCCACCACTCTCTTGTTTGCGCTCGCATTCTACGACCGTCCCCGAGCATCTACATAAATTCTTACCACCTGAATTAATTAATTAATTTTGTTTATTATTGTTATCAATCACAAACAAAAACAACTCCTCTGTAGTAGTTAAATATTTGCAAGAGCATTCATTAGATTATCATTCATTCATTGATACCTGTGCGGGACAAGAGGCACACAACAGACAGAGAAACCTTGAGAGCAGCTATTTTGGAATCAATATCCAAATCTTTGTTCACACTCCGTACATCAATCATCTTCGCTTCCTCCTCATCCTCTGTATCCCTCGCCGCACGTTGTACTGTTTTATTAAAAAAAACAAAAAAAAATTATATTCAACACCATTACCGACCGAATCTAAATCTATAACTAGCAATGAGGAAGATTTCAGTCAATACCATTACGAACTCGTTGCCGCTTAGAAGAGGTAGCAGACTCCATCGTTACTTTTCAGTATTTCCCTTGACGCGGGGATCCTCTATTATATATATATATATATATAATTTGCTAGGAGCCTAGGATAGTTCCGGCGATGTATGAGTCTTGGGGAATATATTGCTATTAAAATTAATTAATCAGGTCAAACTTAAAAATTTTGTGCTTTTTTAAATTAACTTTTATTTAATAATATATATATAAAAAAACCTTGCATAACCAAGGATTAAACGGAGTCTTAGTGGCCGTTTGGAAGTTTGGCTGCGGGTGAGGTTCACCCGCAGCCACACGTAATATCGTTTGGTAAGGGAAAAAAAATGATTTTCACTGGTAGGACCCACTACAAATTAAAATGAAACCGCAGATTTTGGAGAAGCAGCATTTGGCTGCTTCTCCTGAGGCAGGAAGCTGTAATAGTGGAGCATGGCTCCACTGTTCAGTGAACAGTGGAGACATGCTCCACTGTATAGTGCGAGTGAATTAATTCACTCGTGACCGTACACTTAAACTTAAATCAGTTTTTTTTTTTTTTTTGAAAAACCAGGAAAAGTTTAGTTTTTTTTTAATTAGTTTTTTTTTTAATTATTATTTCGACAAACCAGGAAAAGTTTATTTTTTTAATTATTAATTCGAAAAACCAGGAAAAGTTTAGTTTTTTTTTTTGAAAAACTAGTGCAGTTAAGTGATTTTACTCGCATTATTCACGTGAACATGAACAATATTTTTTTTTTAAAAAAATTAGTTTAAGGTGAATTAAATTTATTCATACTGTAATCTCAATTTTATTTCTGATAATATTTTAACTAATTTTATTGCATGCTCAAAAAATCATGAAAACTGTAGTTTTTATCGAATGAATTTTGTACGTAATGAAATTGTAAAATATTTTTTTAAAAATTAATTTTTACTTGAAAAACTAGTATTTAATATTATTTAATAACACTATATAAATTAGAAGGATATCGCATGATGACGTAGCATTTGTGGAATTTGATCGCAATTCCAATTATGTTCTTGCCGGGTCTGACCCAGTTAAAAAAAAATTCAGGTTATATTTTTATTTTAATTGTGTTTTATTCAAAAAATTAGAAGGAGATCGCTTGATGACGTAACAAAAAATGCAGTTTTTGTTGTTGCGTGCTTAAGAAACCATGAAAAATATAGTTATTGTTGGATATATTTCGTATGTGATGACATTGCATATAGTTTAATGGAATAATAAAAAATATTTGATATTAATATTATTTATTTCATGATGTAATAATAGTAGTTAAATCTACAATATTTAAATTAAAAATATTTTTTAATTATTTTATAACCTCAATTTGAAAAGCATTTTTTTAACCAAACACATTAAACTATTTTTTGTTCAACCTCAATTTCAACCACAATTTTAACCAAACATATATTTTTCCATACCAACCTCAACTAAAAGTACTTTTTATAAAACAATTTTTTTAAAAACACAACCACAACAACAACAACAATACCAAACACACTCTTATAAACTGCAAGCAACATTTCCTGAACAACAATTCATTAAAGGTAAATTTTTTATTAAAAAAAACATTTAGACAAAGTAACAATATTTTATATATAATTAAGGAAAAATATAATATATTTATATTAAAAAAATATATTAAAAATCTTTAATAACATAAATTTTATGTTTATGGCCCAGTTAAGAAGCCCTGCCCGCGTGGCTAAACTAAGCACATGTAGAGCCTCAAGGCTCATATATATATATATATTTGACAATTTTGCAATTGTTTTTTACCCTTCTATATTTGATATTTAAAATTATAATTTACATGGGAAATATTTTTTTAATATTAAATAAACTAGTTTTTATTTTATTTTATTATTTAAAAATAACATAAAAAATCTTTCTTTAAAAAATACATTTAAATATTTTAATTTTGAATATTACCAAGTTTTTCAAAAATCATATTTGCATCATTTTGCATACTAAAAAAATCACACAAAAAAATATTTATTGTACAACTAGTATAAAAGCCATGTTTATTGTAGATTGCACGCAGCATGGGGCATCAAGATCTTCAGTTGAGGAATTCATTCAAGAAAAGGGCAGCGCAATGATAAATTTGTGAGTTTTGACACTTTTAAGGCATGCTTAGGGAAAGTGATAAATGTCAAAACGTTGTGTTTATGCCTTGACATTTACTTCAACCAAAACACTAGGAGAAGTTTAACAAAATGACAAAAACTCCCTGAGAAAAAAGGAAATTTGTATTCGAAATCTCACTTCATTGCACCCGTTTCCTCCAATAGTGTTTGCGTGCAATTATTCATGCCTCTCAATTATGTATCAAACCCATATTTGATTTAACACTTGGGCCAAGTGTTTAATCTACCAAAAGTAAATCCTCGCAACGCAATGCGCGAGAATGAGTATTGCAATTTCACAACAAAAACCAAGGCGTGCCAAGAATAACTAACATTAAAAATAGATTGAGATTATGATGGGATTACTTGAGTAGTCTTGCAAGAAGTGTAGAGGAGCTCTTGACAATGAAGCCCGCTGCTCTTATAGATACTGCGATGAGACAAGGAAAGGAAAGAAGCTAAGTGTAAATAACAAGAAAAGAAAAGAAAAGGTTCGTTCATTGCTAGATATCCAAATGCTACCACACTAGGAAAAAAAAAAGGAAGGAAAGTCAGTAAGAGCGTATGTAGAGGCCATAAATTTTATTTTAGAGATATTTAAAGGTAATGATTTTGAAAGCATAATTAGAAGTTATGGGTACGCACAAAACGCATTACAGAAAATTGGTGCAAACAAAAAAAACTACTAAAGTCCATGTTTGATTTTGCATACCTTAACGTGCCAGATTCAACTAGAAGACATTGGCAGGTAAGAGTTCGGGCCAAGGCTATTACCTTGTCACCGCCACGGAGCTTAAACAAACTTGAATCTACCGTATGAGGACGAAGGCCAAATGGTTTTGAATCAGTGAGCAGAGGTGTAGGAGTTAGAGGCATCGAAACATCCATGTCTGTGAGAATTGCTGTAGGAAGGGGATAGTCGGTTGTGATTTGAATGATGGCAAGGTTGTAGTGGAAATCATACCCAAGAACTTGTCCCTTCAATGGCTTGCCCTTTGATAAATAAACCTCAACCTGAATGAATTGTATACTAATAAATTTATATGAATTGATGCCTTCTGAAAAAAGATAGTCCAGGCCAGCCCCGGCATACTAAATTAACGAAAAATTAAATTAGCTGGTGAAGGTAGGAATTACGGTGATGTCAGGGGCCAAAAAAGTATATCTAGAATAAGAAGGAAATCTGAGAAGGTTAGCAGAAGTGAGGATGGTAGCAACAAATTCACCGCCGCCACCCCCGCCACCACTCTCTTGTTTGCGCTCGCATTCTACGACCGTCCCCGAGCATCTACATAAATTCTTACCACCTGAATTAATTAATTAATTTTGTTTATTATTGTTATCAATCACAAACAAAAACAACTCCTCTGTAGTAGTTAAATATTTGCAAGAGCATTCATTAGATTATCATTCATTCATTGATACCTGTGCGGGACAAGAGGCACACAACAGACAGAGAAACCTTGAGAGCAGCTATTTTGGAATCAATATCCAAATCTTTGTTCACACTCCGTACATCAATCATCTTCGCTTCCTCCTCATCCTCTGTATCCCTCGCCGCACGTTGTACTGTTTTATTAAAAAAAACAAAAAAAAAATTATATTCAACACCATTACCGACCGAATCTAAATCTATAACTAGCAATGAGGAAGATTTCAGTCAATACCATTACGAACTCGTTGCCGCTTAGAAGAGGTAGCAGACTCCATCGTTACTTTTCAGTATTTCCCTTGACGCGGGGATCCTCTATTATATATATATATATATATAATTTGCTAGGAGCCTAGGATAGTTCCGGCGATGTATGAGTCTTGGGGAATATATTGCTATTAAAATTAATTAATCAGGTCAAACTTAAAAATTTTGTGCTTTTTTAAATTAACTTTTATTTAATAATATATATATAAAAAAACCTTGCATAACCAAGGATTAAACGGAGTCTTAGTGGCCGTTTGGAAGTTTGGCTGCGGGTGAGGTTCACCCATGACCACACGTAATATCGTTTGGTAAGGAAAAAAAATGATTTTCACTGGTAGGACCCACTACAAATTAAAATGAAACCGCAGATTTTGGAGAAGCGACATTTGGCTGCTTCTCCTGAGGCAGGAAGCTGTAATAGTGGAGCATGGCTCCACTGTTCAGTGAACAGTGGAGACATGCTCCACTGTATAGTGCGAGTGAATTAATTCACTCGCACTGTACACTTAAACTTAAATCAGTTTTTTTTTTTTTTTGAAAAACCAGGAAAAGTTTAGTTTTTTTTTAATTAGTTTTTTTTTAATTATTATTTCGACAAACCAGGAAAAGTTTATTTTTTTAATTATTAATTCGAAAAACCAGGAAAAGTTTAGTTTTTTTTTTTGAAAAACTAGTGCGGTTAAGTGATTTTACTCGCATTATTCACGTGAACATGAACAATATTTTTTTTAAAAAAATTAGTTTAAGGTGAATTAAATTTATTCATCTTGTAATCTCAATTTTATTTCGATAATATTTTAACTAATTTTATTGCATGCTCAAAAAATCATGAAAACTGTAGTTTTTATCGAATGAATTTTGTACGTAATGAAATTGTAAAATATTTTTTTAAAAATTAATTTTTACTTGAAAAACTAGTATTTAATATTATTTAATAACACTATATAAATTAGAAGGATATCGCATGATGACGTAGCATTTGTGGAATTTGATCGCAATTCCAATTATGTTCTTGCGGGTCGACCCAGTTAAAAAAAAATTCAGGTTATATTTTTATTTTAATTGTGTTTTATTCAAAAAATTAGAAGGAGATCGCTTGATGACGTAACAAAAAATGCAGTTTTTGTTGTTGCGTGCTTAAGAAACCATGAAAAATATAGTTATTGTTGGATATATTTCGTATGTGATGACATTGCATATAGTTTAATGGAATAATAAAAAATATTTGATATTAATATTATTTATTTCATGATGTAATAATAGTAGTTAAATCTACAATATTTAAATTAAAAATATTTTTTAATTATTTTATAACCTCAATTTGAAAAGCATTTTTTTAACCAAACACATTAAACTATTTTTTGTTCAACCTCAATTTCAACCACAATTTTAACCAAACATATATTTTTCCATACCAACCTCAACTAAAAGTACTTTTTATAAAACAATTTTTTTAAAAACACAACCACAACAGCAACAACAATACCAAACACACTCTTATAAACTGCAAGCAACATTTCCTGAACAACAATTCATTAAAGGTAAATTTTTTATTAAAAAAAACATTTAGACAAAGTAACAATATTTTATATATAATTAAGGAAAAATATAATATATTTATATTAAAAAAATATATTAAAAATCTTTAATAACATAAATTTTATGTTTATGGCCCAGTTAAGAAGCCCTGCCCGCGTGGCTAAACTAAGCACATGTAGAGCCTCAAGGCTCATATATATATATATATTTGACAATTTTGCAATTGTTTTTTACCCTTCTATATTTGATATTTAAAATTATAATTTACATGGGAAATATTTTTTTAATATTAAATAAACTAGTTTTTATTTTATTTTATTATTTAAAAATAACATAAAAAATCTTTCTTTAAAAAATACATTTAAATATTTTAATTTTGAATATTACCAAGTTTTTCAAAAATCATATTTGCATCATTTTGCATACTAAAAAAATCACACAAAAAAATATTTATTGTACAACTAGTATAAAAGCCATGTTTATTGTAGATTGCACGCAGCATGGGGCATCAAGATCTTCAGTTGAGGAATTCATTCAAGAAAAGGGCAGCGCAATGATAAATTTGTGAGTTTTGACACTTTTAAGGCATGCTTAGGGAAAGTGATAAATGTCAAAACGTTGTGTTTATGCCTTGACATTTACTTCAACCAAAACACTAGGAGAAGTTTAACAAAATGACAAAAACTCCCTGAGAAAAAAGGAAATTTGTATTCGAAATCTCACTTCATTGCACCCGTTTCCTCCAATAGTGTTTGCGTGCAATTATTCATGCCTCTCAATTATGTATCAAACCCATATTTGATTTAACACTTGGGCCAAGTGTTTAATCTACCAAAAGTAAATCCTCGCAACGCAATGCGCGAGAATGAGTATTGCAATTTCACAACAAAAACCAAGGCGTGCCAAGAATAACTAACATTAAAAATAGATTGAGATTATGATGGGATTACTTGAGTAGTCTTGCAAGAAGTGTAGAGGAGCTCTTGACAATGAAGCCCGCTGCTCTTATAGATACTGCGATGAGACAAGGAAAGGAAAGAAGCTAAGTGTAAATAACAAGAAAAGAAAAGAAAAGGTTCGTTCATTGCTAGATATCCAAATGCTACCACACTAGGAAAAAAAAAGGAAGGAAAGTCAGTAAGAGCGTATGTAGAGGCCATAAATTTTATTTTAGAGATATTTAAAGGTAATGATTTTGAAAGCATAATTAGAAGTTATGGGTACGCACAAAACGCATTACAGAAAATTGGTGCAAACAAAAAAAACTACTAAAGTCCATGTTTGATTTTGCATACCTTAACGTGCCAGATTCAACTAGAAGACATTGGCAGGTAAGAGTTCGGGCCAAGGCTATTACCTTGTCACCGCCACGGAGCTTAAACAAACTTGAATCTACCGTATGAGGACGAAGGCCAAATGGTTTTGAATCAGTGAGCAGAGGTGTAGGAGTTAGAGGCATCGAAACATCCATGTCTGTGAGAATTGCTGTAGGAAGGGGATAGTCGGTTGTGATTTGAATGATGGCAAGGTTGTAGTGGAAATCATACCCAAGAACTTGTCCCTTCAATGGCTTGCCCTTTGATAAATAAACCTCAACCTGAATGAATTGTATACTAATAAATTTATATGAATTGATGCCTTCTGAAAAAAGATAGTCCAGGCCAGCCCCGGCATACTAAATTAACGAAAAATTAAATTAGCTGGTGAAGGTAGGAATTACGGTGATGTCAGGGGCCAAAAAAGTATATCTAGAATAAGAAGGAAATCTGAGAAGGTTAGCAGAAGTGAGGATGGTAGCAACAAATTCACCGCCGCCACCCCCGCCACCACTCTCTTGTTTGCGCTCGCATTCTACGACCGTCCCCGAGCATCTACATAAATTCTTACCACCTGAATTAATTAATTAATTTTGTTTATTATTGTTATCAATCACAAACAAAAACAACTCCTCTGTAGTAGTTAAATATTTGCAAGAGCATTCATTAGATTATCATTCATTCATTGATACCTGTGCGGGACAAGAGGCACACAACAGACAGAGAAACCTTGAGAGCAGCTATTTTGGAATCAATATCCAAATCTTTGTTCACACTCCGTACATCAATCATCTTCGCTTCCTCCTCATCCTCTGTATCCCTCGCCGCACGTTGTACTGTTTTATTAAAAAAAACAAAAAAAAATTATATTCAACACCATTACCGACCGAATCTAAATCTATAACTAGCAATGAGGAAGATTTCAGTCAATACCATTACGAACTCGTTGCCGCTTAGAAGAGGTAGCAGACTCCATCGTTACTTTTCAGTATTTCCCTTGACGCGGGGATCCTCTATTATATATATATATATATATAATTTGCTAGGAGCCTAGGATAGTTCCGGCGATGTATGAGTCTTGGGGAATATATTGCTATTAAAATTAATTAATCAGGTCAAACTTAAAAATTTTGTGCTTTTTTAAATTAACTTTTATTTAATAATATATATATAAAAAAACCTTGCATAACCAAGGATTAAACGGAGTCTTAGTGGCCGTTTGGAAGTTTGGCTGCGGGTGAGGTTCACCCGCAGCCACACGTAATATCGTTTGGTAAGGGAAAAAAATGATTTTCACTGGTAGGACCCACTACAAATTAAAATGAAACCGCAGATTTTGGAGAAGCGACATTTGGCTGCTTCTCCCGAGGCAGAAAGTTGTAATAGTGGAGCATGGCTCCACTGTTCAGTGAACAGTGGAGACATGCTCCATTTGTATAGTGCGAGTGAATTAATTCACTCGCACCGTACACTTAAACTTAAATCAGTTTTTTTTTTTTTTGAAAAACCAGGAAAAGTTTAGTTTTTTTTTAATTAGTTTTTTTTTAATTATTATTTCGACAAACCAGGAAAAGTTTATTTTTTTAATTATTAATTCGAAAAACCAGGAAAAGTTTAGTTTTTTTTTTTGAAAAACTAGTGCGTTAAGTGATTTTACTCGCATTATTCACGTGAACATGAACAATATTTTTTTTTTAAAAAATTAGTTTAAGGTGAATTAAATTTATTCATACTGTAATCTCAATTTTATTTCTGATAATATTTTAACTAATTTTATTGCATGCTCAAAAAATCATGAAAACTGTAGTTTTTATCGAATGAATTTTGTACGTAATGAAATTGTAAAATATTTTTTTAAAAATTAATTTTTACTTGAAAAACTAGTATTTAATATTATTTAATAACACTATATAAATTAGAAGGATATCGCATGATGACGTAGCATTTGTGGAATTTGATCGCAATTCCAATTATGTTCTTGCCGGGTCGACCCAGCTTAAAAAAAAATTCAGGTTATATTTTTATTTTAATTGTGTTTTATTCAAAAAATTAGAAGGAGATCGCTTGATGACGTAACAAAAAATGCAGTTTTTGTTGTTGCGTGCTTAAGAAACCATGAAAAATATAGTTATTGTTGGATATATTTCGTATGTGATGACATTGCATATAGTTTAATGGAATAATAAAAAATATTTGATATTAATATTATTTATTTCATGATGTAATAATAGTAGTTAAATCTACAATATTTAAATTAAAAATATTTTTTAATTATTTTATAACCTCAATTTGAAAAGCATTTTTTTAACCAAACACATTAAACTATTTTTTGTTCAACCTCAATTTCAACCACAATTTTAACCAAACATATATTTTTCCATACCAACCTCAACTAAAAGTACTTTTTATAAAACAATTTTTTTAAAAACACAACCACAACAACAACAACAATACCAAACACACTCTTATAAACCGCAAGCAACATTTCCCGAACAACAATTCATTAAAGGTAAATTTTTTATTAAAAAAAACATTTAGACAAAGTAACAATATTTTATATATAATTAAGGAAAAATATAATATATTTATATTAAAAAAATATATTAAAAATCTTTAATAACATAAATTTTATGTTTATGGCCCAGTTAAGAAGCCCTGCCCGCGTGGCTAAACTAAGCACATGTAGAGCCTCAAGGCTCATATATATATATATATATATTTGACAATTTTGCAATTGTTTTTTACCCTTCTATATTTGATATTTAAAATTATAATTTACATGGGAAATATTTTTTTAATATTAAATAAACTAGTTTTTATTTTATTTTATTATTTAAAAATAACATAAAAAATCTTTCTTTAAAAAATACATTTAAATATTTTAATTTTGAATATTACCAAGTTTTTCAAAAATCATATTTGCATCATTTTGCATACTAAAAAAATCACACAAAAAAATATTTTTTATTTTACATAAGTGTTGGATTTGATAACTAGTTTATTAAAGTTATGAGAATTTGATTTACATCTAAAATAAACATCAAAATTTTATTTTGTTCTTTTTAATATTTGAGATTTTAAACTTATATGTATGATGTATTTCAAATATTAAATAAAATGGTAGTCTTTTTTTTTTTATTTTATATGTTTTGAGCTTTATAATAGTTAAGAGATGTGTTTTTCTTGTACATAATCAATTATCTTATCTAGACTCTATGACTAGTTAAGGTTTCTAGTGATCGAAATACAAGACAACAACACTAATTTCATTCTTGATGATACCAATCTGGGAGGATATTTGTCTCGACGCCACAAACATACAACAACATTATTATTATTATTTATTAACGTTGGTGTTCGGGTCAGCTTGCGCACACCTCAACTAATCCCACGGGCCCTGAAGGTAATGACCTTGTAAGCCTTCAGTAGCCATCATATTAGCAACCACAAGACTCGAACTTGAGATCACAAAGAAAGCAAACCTCTTAGTCCCAAATTCTTACTATTAGACCACCTACTAAATGGTGCATACAACAATATTATTACTTCAATTATTGTTGTCTTATTTATAAGCAACAAACATTTGTGTCATGTTATTCTTATTATTATTATTATTATTATTATTATTATTATTGTATTGTGAATACCCTTGATGCATGAACACATTGAGATTGTATTTGGGTGGGAAGTATATTAAAGGCTAATTAGAGATGAAAAGGGGTTGGATTAGGCTTTGCTTTACAAGTTTCGGTTTGGCTTGCCGTCGGATCTTCAATTCTTATAATGCATTCCATACAAATAAGTTTCTCCTTGCCATCTTA
Organism: Populus x sibirica; assembly: GCA_019202695.1. Classification (NCBI taxonomy): domain Eukaryota; kingdom Viridiplantae; phylum Streptophyta; class Magnoliopsida; order Malpighiales; family Salicaceae; genus Populus; species Populus x sibirica. The sequence goes on from JAGMVL010002213.1 coordinate 116,482, forward strand.
GTGTTCAGGCTAGCACTCCACCATTGGTATTGGAAAGAATTTAAGCCCTTGCTAGTACTTGTTTTCTTCTTCTTCTTCTTCTTCTTTTTTCATTTGTTTTATCATCCCCTAGATTTCCCTTTTATATGTGTATTAGCTGGATGCATGATCATGTGATGCCCTCGCATGATCTGGCTTGTGATGGGCCAAAGAAAACAGTGGTAAATTAAGAATTTAAAAAAAAAAACACAGAGAGAGAGAAGAGGGCATTATATATTGAAGAAGAAGATGTTGTAGGGAAAGTGGCGCGACTCTCATGTCAGTTGCAATTAAAATGGCGGTTCTAGTGGTGATTATTCAAAAAAAAAAAAAGCCAGAACAAGGATGGGAATACTAGACAGACAAAAGAAAAAAAAGAGAGAAGAGGGCCGGGCACATTGGAGAAGAAGACGTTGCAGGGAAAGAGGGTTGATTTTGCACTGGTGATGATTTATTAAGGTGGTAGGCAGTGATTCATCCATAATGGAGTGAATATGTATATCATTTGAAACAGGGGTGAACATTTTTTCTTTTGGCTACATTTGGTTTTTTATTAGAAAAATCCAACTAAACCGAAACCTTTCATATATAATCAAAACTAACCAGAAATTAGTTTGGTTCTGCTTTGTTCCATCTTATTTACACTCTGTTGCATCCTCTGTTTCTGTTTTCAATCCATTTTCTTAATACGTTGACAAAATAGATTAAATGTTACTCTTAACAATGACAGCTTACGCATTACAAGAAACCCATATCCCTAGCAAACTAAATGTGTTCCCAAATTCTGCATCTTCTCATCTGAGATTTGCATGGATGCATTGTCATTACTACTCCATAACCCTTTTTTCATCCATTTTTTCTGTCTTCTGTCGTGGTTACAGTTTGCATTAACAAAGGGCGTCGATTTAGCCGATTTTTAATAGGTTTTATAATACTGCCTTAACTTCTTAACCCATTACCGTATTGTTTGTCCAGGTCTCAAACTCTAACGGCATAGAAAAATGAGATTAATGAATCTGATCTAGCTGTGACGAGACAGGCTCTCTCCAAGCCATCCCTCGCAAATGTTTTTTTTCCCCTCACTTCTATACCATTTCTATGGTCTTTTACAGGGGGTGGCTGTTTGATTGACATTCTTGCTATTGCTTCCTTTTAATTTACGAATGATAGGAATATGTGAAATTGATTTTCAAAAGTGGCATCTTTCATTTTTATAAACAGAGAGGACTTGTGATTCACGGAGGAGTTGATTCAGTGTTTGGGAGGCATTTGCAGGCTATCTTCATCATTCTGGTCTGGATGCATGACTATTTCGACCAGCAGCATGAGACCAACCAGCTGTTATGATCCTGTTGTGTTCCAGTTGTTTGATGAAATCAATGAACATGTATTAAACGTTTTCTTTTCATCTGCAATTAGAAGTCCACTAATGCAGGTGGAAAATAGTGCGCTTCGACTTGAATAAAAAATGTGCAGCTAAATTTGATCATGTTGAGTTTTCTTGTTTAGTAGGTATGCTTCAAGACTTAAAAGTGAAATGCTCAAATTAGCTTCGTCTAGACATACCAGTCAAGGGAATACAAGTAACAATCCAATACAATCAGTTCCTAAAAGTCACAAAAACGCTGAAAGAGACACGAAGACATAAACGCTACCACACTAGACATTGAAAACCTTCTTCCACCTTCAACAACAGAGGCGACTGTTTAACCTTGAATCATGATCCTATATTTGCAAGTCCCGGTAGATGGGTCATTGCTTGTAACAACAGAAAGATTATTTGGGAACCTGCAAGCGCTTTCAACTGTCAAGTACACAGTTTTTTCGAATTGATGTTTTCATAAATCTGCTAACTTCTGTCAATTTCTACAGCAGATTGTGTTTGTAATTATTCTCTTGTGTGTTTGACTTGCCCATATGTACAGAGAGATGATTCAGCATAGGCCCTATACACGAGGTGGATGTGTATAGTTTTGGGAGCTCATAACTGGTTTGCTTCCCTTCCAGAACATGACAGCAGTGCAGGCAGCATTTGCTGTTGTGAACAAGGGGGTAAGGCCAGTTATCCCAAATCATTGTCTCCCTGTGTTGAGTGAAGTCTCCAGGATCCATATTGAGTGCTTGTAGGGGTAGATGTTATTTACAAATATTTCCAAAGTTGATCCGGCGAGAAGCTGCCAAAACCAGCAGGGGTTCAAGCCAATAGAAATGCGCCTTTGGAGTATGCAAAGGAAATAACCAGTCTTTAAAGGAAAATCCTGTGGGCGAAAGGAGTAGGTTTTTTACGTTGATTTGGTCAAAATATTGGGGCAACCAAGCAGTACTAATTGTTAGACGAATAGATATCACTACTATTTAAGCTTAATTCCAGTAGACCACAGAATCTAATTCCAGAAGTGAGATGAAAAATGACCGGAACTAGACGGGCTAGTTTCGGATGCTCTGCAGTGCAGTTACTCCTTGTCTATTCACATGATTCTGCCATTAGCAACAAATCTTTTAACATGCACCTCGGAGTTTTTAGTTCACTGCTAAACCTCAAACCAATCTTTTTTACACGCTCCGAATCCAATGCTCTAAATCATAAAAACGATACCATATGATATGAACCCAGAGGTGTCAATAACTCACATATTCTTATCCCTTTTTGGAACCAAAGAATAAGGAGTAATGGCTGTCTGGAACAATTGTTGATAATCGCAATTCACTAACTAAATTACTGTAGAGAGCACCGGAACGGGGGCTCCGGTTCAATGTTGACCTAAGGCATGTCCGGATCCGGTCATGTTGGTGATCAGATCTCGGAGGCACTGACTCAGTCATTTAAGCATCAGGCTCAACATCAAACAGGTGTCTTTTGAACGCCTTCAAAGTCGCCGGAGCAATGGATTAGAATTTACAGAAATGAGCAAGAACACTAGCAAGTCATACAGTTAATCAAATACAACTCAAGATCACTAATTGCTTGAGTCATCAAATCAATCAATCACCATTGACAAGCAAAGAAATAAATTTAATAGAAACCCATCAAGCAAAAACAACAAACATCAAAGAAAGACTTCACTTGATAAGTACAGAGCTTTAGCATTGAGTCATTATTCTTCCACAATCAAACAGACAAACAACCAAAAACAGAACAGTGGGTTAGCCAGTAATCATAGTACCAATACCTTCTTCAGACATAATCTCATGAAGCAAAGAATGTTGTACTCTTCCATCAATAATACTAGCAGTTCTAACACCTTGACTAAGTGACGCCACACAACAATTCACTTTTGGTATCATCCCACCTCCCACTTTCTTCTCTTCAATCAATTTCTTCACCCCCTTTATATCAATCTCCCTCACCAAACTCCCTGGATCATCTTTGTTTTCAAGTATCCCCGCCACATCAGTCAGCAATATCAGCTTCTCCGCCCCCAATGCCGCAGCCACCTCCCCCTGCCACAGTGTCAGCATTGATGTTATAAGACTGACCCAACTCATCCGCCGCCACTGACGCAATCACTGGTATATGCCCATTATTAACAAGAGGCTGCAAAATAGTGGGGTCTACGCGTGCAACCTCTCCAACAAACCCCAGTTTAGCAGAGTTAGGAGTTGGTTTGGCCATAAGAAGGCGGCCATCCATGCCAGAAAGGCCAACCGCGGTGGCACCAGCCTTATTGATCAAAGAAACAAGGTCTTTATTGACCTTTCCAACCAATACCATAGACACAATCTCCATGGTCTTGGCATCAGTAACGCGGAGACCCTCATGGAAGAGAGGCTCAATGTTGAGGAGTTTTAGCCAGTGGTTGATTTCTGGGCCGCCACCATGGACTAAAACAGGGCGGAGACCAACACAGGAGAGGAGGACAAGGTCGCTCACAACAGAGGCTTTGAGTTCAGGTTGTTTCATGGCAGCGCCACCATATTTGACGACAACGGTTTTGCCCCTGAATTTCTGGATGTAAGGTAGGGATTCTGATAGTATGTCTACTCGGAATTGGTTGGAAGAGGTGGTGGAAGTTGGGGTAGCGGTGGTTGTAGCAGAGGAGGAGGAGGATCTTACGGTTAGAGAGTGAGAGTGGGAGTGGTGGCGAGATAAAGGGAAGGAAAGGGTAGTTGGGGTTTCGAGGAGGGTAGAGTATTTAGAAGAAGAAGAGAGAGAAAGGGTGGGTGTAAAAGGTGATGCTGATAAATTCAAGGATTTGGCCATCTTCTTCTTCTTCTTCTTCTTCTTGTATTGGGCACTTAGCTCTGCTGCTGCACGTAAGAAGTGAAGAAAGGAGGATGACTAGAGGGGGCTGTAAGGAAAACGATGAGCGAATGGGGTTTTGGTCCTTCCGTTGTATTTATAGGACAAAACAGGACTCATCAAGCCAAGTCTGAATTTGATTGCATTATTGGCTGCCTCCTCATCTCCACGTGCCTTCTTACATCTCGTCTTTTCACCATCATCACTCTTTTCTTTGGTTTAGGGTTCTGATCTCACCGGGCATAACTAGTTTTATTCGCCACTCTGCTTGTTAGTTTTGGATTCGAACCTGGAAAAATTGTCTGTGAAAAACAAAAAAAAAAGACTTACTCTCTCGAATATGCAAAGACTAGCTCCATAATACCTTGACCCCTGACCTCAAATTCGTGAATTGAAAACTAGAGTGTTTAATGTTGACCATTCCAATGTAGTTCTCGAGTGGTTAGGGGCTATGGCTCACTTGAGCTCATTTGCTTGACCAGTCCTATCTGAGGCCGCCATGAGTGAGATACGAAATTATGAATCAACCTCTGCCCATCTTCGTACCCACATGTAACAGTTTGACTCGTTTATACCAGATTGAGCCTTTCTTGTTCTTGCAAACACTTCAATCCTCTGCGAGTATGTTGGTTCATCAACAAGCAGCCATCCATTTTTCTGCAGATCTTACACCTGTGATCTTTGGTTTCTATATGGTACAACAGCAACAGATGGGAAAGTGGGAAAATCTAATAAGAAATAAAAAAAAAATGCCTTTCTTTTCTTGAACGCAACTATAGTTCAATAATTACATGATCTACACTACTGTAAATAGCAATTTGAGGATTTTGATAATGACGAAACATTTAATAGAAACCATTGCCTACACAATCGTCATCCTCGCCACTACTGTAAGATTGAAGCAACTACTATCATCATAATCCTCTTGACCATCACTTACAAATATATAATCGAACTTGTGAATTTCTAACACAGATTATGAGATCAAATCATAATATAAAAGACAAATTTTAAAAAATAATAATGTAAAATTCTAACTAATCAAAATAATTAGAGATAAATATAAAAAAACTAATTAAAAAAATGGATAAAACAAAAATTTATATAAATTTAAAAAGAATCTAACGAAAAAAAATATTTCTGGAATAATAATTGCAAGCAATATTGATGTTTTGCGGGCTCATATTGAAGGAATAATTGCAAGCAATCTAATTATTAGGTAGAAATTCTGTAATGATTATAGCCGCGGCAATATCATGGTAGAATGTGGCTTGTGTGGAGATCACATGCATATTGAGTTGCAAGTTTTGCAATTTCCCTCGCATAAATACACACTGTAAAATTGTTGATGAATCACATAGGGTTTCTTTGCTTTTCTACAAGGATCATACATGTCTTATGCAAATATTGTTGTAAACACTCAAACGTCTGTCGCAGCCAATCTTCTATAGACACACACATCTTTTTAGTAAAAATTGAATATATTTTATTGATAGGATTTTATTATCTTAATTTCAATAGAATATCTCATTACTAATTAAACACGACAGCTACTAAGATTGAAAAATGCAAAGCTTACAGTTACCGTATGAAAGGATAGATTCTTATCTTTGATTGATCAGAAAAGGATTGATTACTTTTTATTCGGTTTGATTTTTATTAAAAAAAATAATTAAACTGAGTTTTTTTTAAAAAAACCGAAACCGGTTCAAACCGGCCGGTTTCGGTTCGGTTTTTAGGACAAAAACCGGTTCAAACCGGTTTTGCTCGGTTTTTTTAGTTTGGCTCGGTTTTTCCGGGTTTTTTCGGTTCGGGTTCAGTTCGGTTTTTTCAGTTTTAGGTTTATAAAACCGAAATCGAACCGAATCGGTGGGTTTTTTTTAAAATTTTAATCATTTTTTTTTACGGTTCGATTTTTTCAGTTATTTTTTTTCCAGTTTTCTTGATTTTCCAAGTTTTTTACTCCTCTAAATCGAAGTTACCTCTACTGCGAGGAAACTGTCAGCAGATGTGCCGTTTTAATGTGATGCAAAAATAGCTGCATTAAAAAGAACCCTTATATATATCCAGTGTCTTCTTGGCTTTGAACTTGAGGCATCCAACCAAGCATTCGACCCCATAAACACCATTCTCATCCTTTAGATGATAGAGAACCTGTTTGGTTAGGGAGCGTCCACGTTTCCTGCAGTTTTATTGTTTCAAATTATTTGGTTAATAGCTACCCATGTTTTCAAACTCCATGGAGCCCACACAAATTGTGTTCCAAACGCAGGATAAGCAAAAGCCACTCGCTGTTGCTTTTGCCGTGGCTGCTGTTCAGAAAACACTGCAATCTTTACCAAGAAATTAATTAGCCCTATCCTCAA
>JAGMVL010000139.1:0-149694 GCA_019202695.1 Populus x sibirica
GGAGATCCAACGGTCGGATCAAAAGTTATGGCCCTTTCGAACCGGTACTCTAGTCTCGGCGAGCGAGACCTCCTCCTCACCGAGTAGCGATTCCACATCTACTCCAAGGAAAACGGCGTCTGGAAACTCTGTAAAAAATTGAGGGAGATCCAGCGGTCGGATCAAAGTTATGGCCCTTTCGACCGGTACACTTGGTCTCGGCGACGAGACCTCCTCCTCACCGAGTGGCGATTCAACATCTACTCCAAGGAAAACCAGCGTCAGGAAACTCTGTAAAATTTTGAGGGAGATCAACGGTCGGATCAAAAGTTATGGCCCTTTCCAACCGGTACACTGGTCTCGAGCGACGAGACCTCCTCCTCACCGAGTAGCGATTCAACATCTACTCCAAGGAAAACAGCGTCGGAAACTCTTGTAAAAATTTGAGGGAGATCCAACGGTCGGATCAAAAGTTATGGCCCTTTCGAACCGGTACACTGGTCTCGGCGACGAGACCTCCTCCTCACCGAGTAGCGATTCAACATCTACTCCAAGGAAAACAGCGTCAGGAAACTCCTGTAAAATTTGAGGGTGATCCAACGGTCGGATCAAAAGTTATGGCCCTTTCGAACCGGTACACTGGTCTCGAGCGACGAGACCTCCTCCTCACGAAGTAGCGATTCAACATCTACTCCAAGGAAAACAGCGTCGGAAACTCTGTAAAAATTTGAGGGAGATCCAACGGTCGGATCAAAAGTTATGGCCCTTTCAAGCCGGTACACTAGTCTCGAGCGACGAGACCTCCTCCTCACCGAGTAGCGATTCCACATCTACTCCAAGGAAAACAGCGTCGGAAACTCTGTAAAAATTTGAGGGAGATCCAACGGTCGGATCAAAAGTTATGGCCCTTTCGAACCGGTACACTGGTCTCGGCGACGAGACCTCCTCCTCACCAAGTAGCGATTCAACATCTACTCCAAGGAAAACGGCGTCCAGGAAACTCCTGTAAAAATTTGAGGGAGATCCAACGGTCGGATCAAAAGTTATGGCCCTTTCGAACCGGTACACTCTGGTCTCGGCGACGAGACCCTCCTCCTCACCGAGTAGCGATTCAACATCTACTCCAAGGAAAACAGCGTCCAGGAAACTCCTGTAAAAATTTGAGGGAGATCCAACGGTCGGATCAAAAGTTATGGCCCTTTCGAACCGGTACACTGGTCTCGGCGACGAGACCTCCTCCTCCTAGAGTGGCGATTCAACATCTACTCCAAGGAAAACGGCGTCCGGAAACTCGTGTAAAAATTTGAGGGAGATCCAACGGTCGGATCAAAAGTTATGGCCCTTTCCAACCGGTACACTCTGGTCTCGGCGCGAGACCTCCTCCTCACCGAGTAGCGATTCCACATCTACTCCAAGGAAAACAGCGTCCGGAAACTCTTGTAAAAATTTGAGGGAGATCCAACGGTCGGATCAAAAGTTATGGCCCTTTCGAACCGGTACACTGGTCTCGAGCGACGAGACCTCCTCCTCACCGAGTAGCGATTCAACATCGACTCCAAGGAAAACGGCGTCCAGGAAACTCCTGTAAAAATTTGAGGGAGATCCAGCGGTCGGATCAAAAGTTATGGCCCTTTCGAACCGGTACACTGGTCTCGAGCGGCGAGACCTCCTCCTCCTCACCAGGATAGCGATTCAACATCTACTCCAAGGAAAACAGCGTCAGGAAACTCGTGTAAAAATTTGAGGGAGATCCAACGGTCGGATCAAAAGTTATGGCCCTTTCGAACCGGTACACTGGTCTCGAGCGACGAGACCTCCTCCTCGCCGAGTAGCGATTCCACATCTATCCCAAGGAAAACAGCGTCCAGGAAACTCTTGTAAAAATTTTAGGGAGATCCAGCGGTCGGATCAAAAGTTATGGCCCTTTCGACCGGTACACTGGTCTCGGCGACGAGACCTCCTCCTCACCGAAGTAGCGATTCAACATCTACTCCAAGGAAAACGGCGTCGGAAACTCTTGTAAAAATTTGAGGGAGATCCAACGGTCGGATCAAAAGTTATGGCCCTTTCCGGTACCGTGGTCTCGGCGGCGAGACCTCCTCCTCACCGAGTAGCGATTCAACATCTACTCCAAGGAAAACGGCGTCAGGAAACTCTTGTAAAAATTTGAGGGAGATCAACGGTCGGATCAAAAGTTATGGCCCTTTCGAGCCGGTACTCTGGTCTCGGCGGCGAGACCTCCTCCTCACCGAGTAGCGATTCAACATCTACTCCAAGGAAAACGGCGTCAGGAAACTCTTGTAAAATTTGAGGGAGATCCAACGGTCGGATCAAAAGTTATGGCCCTTTCGAACCGGTACACTGGTCTCGAGCGACGAGACCTCCTCCTCACCGAGTAGCGATTCAACATCTACTCCAAGGAAAACAGCGTCCAGGAAACTCTTGTAAAAATTTGAGGGAGATCCAACGGTCGGATCAAAAGTTATGGCCCTTTCGAGCCGGTACACTGGTCTCGAGCGACGAGACCTCCTCCTCACCGAGTGGCGATTCAACATCTACTCCAAGGAAAACGGCGTCCAGGAAACTCGTGTAAAATTTGAGGGAGATCCAACGGTCGGATCAAAAGTTATGGCCCTTTCGAACCGGTACACTGGTCTCGGCGACGAGACCTCCTCCTCATCGAGTAGCGATTCAACATCTACTCCAAGGAAAACGGCGTCCGGAAACTCTTGTAAAAATTTGAGGGAGATCCAACGGTCGGATCAAAAGTTATGGCCCTTTCAACCGGTACTGGTCTCGGCGACGAGACCTCCTCCTCGCCGAGTAGCGATTCCACATCTACTCCAAGGAAAACAGCGTCAGGAAACTCTTGTAAAAATTTGAGGGAGATCCAACGGTCGGATCAAAAGTTATGGCCCTTTCCAAGGTACACTGGTCTCGGCGACGAGACCTCCTCCTCAGCGAGTAGCGATTCAACATCTACTCCAAGGAAAACGGCGTCCGGAAACTCCTATAAAATTTGAGGGAGATACAACGGTCAGATCAATAGTTATGGCCATTTCGAACCGGTACTGTGGTCTCGAGCGACGAGACCTCCTCCTCCTCGAGTAGCGATTCAACATCTACTCCAAGGAAAACGGCGTCCAGGAAACTCGTGTAAAAATTTGAGGGAGATCCAACGGTCGGATCAAAAGTTATGGCCCTTTCCGACCGGTACACTGGTCTCGGCGACGAGACCTCCTCCTCACCGAGTAGCGATTCAACATCTACTCCAAGGAAAACGGCGTCGGAAACTCGTGTAAAATTTGAGGGAGATCCAACGGTCGGATCAAAAGTTATGGCCCTTTCAAGCCGGTACACTAGTCTCGAGCGCGAGACCTCCTCCTCACTGAGTAGCGATTCCACATCTACTTCTAGGAAAACAGCGTCCGAAAACTCTTATAAAATTTTGAGGGCGATCCAACGGTCATATCAAAAGTTATGGCCCTTTCGAGCCGGTACACTGGTCTCGACGGCGCGAGACCTCCTCCTCATCGAGTAGCGATTCAACATCTACTCCAAGGAAAACGGCGTCAGGAAACTCATGTAAAAATTTGAGGGAGATCCAACGGTCGGATCAAAAGTTATGGCCCTTTCAACCGGTACTCTGGTCTCGGCGCGAGACCTCCTCCTCCCGAGTAGCGATTCAACATCTACTCCAAGGAAAACGGCGTCCGGAAACTCGTGTAAAAATTTGAGGGAGATCCAACGGTCGGATCAAAAGTTATGGCCCTTTCGACCGGTACACTGGTCTCGAGCGACGAGACCTCCTCCTCCGAGTAGCGATTCAACATCTACTCCAAGGAAAACGGCGTCCAGGAAACTCTGTGTAAAAATTTGAGGGAGATCCAACGGTCGGATCAAAAGTTATGGCCCTTTCAGAGCGGTACACTGGTCTCGGCGACGAGACCTCCTCCTCACCGAGTAGCGATTCAACATCTACTCCAAGGAAAACAGCGTCCGGAAACTCTGTAAAAATTTGAGGGAGATCCAACGGTCGGATCAAAAGTTATGGCCCTTTCGAGCCGGTACACTGGTCTCGGCGACGAGACCTCCTCCTCCGAGTAGCGATTCAACATCTACTCCAAGGAAAACAGCGTCAGGAAAACTCCTGTAAAAATTTGAGGGAGATCCAACGGTCGGATCAAAAGTTATGGCCCTTTCAACCGGTACACTGGTCTCGGCGCGAGACCTCCTCCTCAGCGAAGTAGCGATTCAACATCTACTCCAAGGAAAACGGCGTCGGGAAACTCTGTAAAAATTTGAGGGAGATCCAACGGTCGGATCAAAAGTTATGGCCCTTTCAACCGGTACACTGGTCTCGAGCGACGAGACCTCCTCCTCACCGAGTAGCGATTCAACATCTACTCCAAGGAAAACGGCGTCCAGGAAACTCTGTAAAAATTTGAGGGAGATCCAACGGTCGGATCAAAAGTTATGGCCCTTTCGAACCGGTACACTGGTCTCGCGCGAGACCTCCTCCTCACCGAGTAGCGATTCAACATCTACTCCAAGGAAAACGGCGTCAGGAAACTCGTGTAAAAATTTGAGGGAGATCCAACGGTCGGATCAAAAGTTATGGCCCTTTCGAACCGGTACACTGGTCTCGGCGACGAGACCTCCTCCTCACGAGTAGCGATTCAACATCTACTCCAAGGAAAACATCGTCGGAAACTCCTGTAAAAATTTGAGGGAGATCCAACGGTCGGATCAAAAGTTATGGCCCTTTCAGCCGGTACACTGGTCTCGGCGACGAGACCTCCTCCTCCCGAGTAGCGATTCAACATCTACTCCAAGGAAAACAGCGTCAGGAAACTCTGTAAAAATTTGAGGGGAGATCCAGCGGTCGGATCAAAAGTTATGGCCCTTTCGAACCGGTACTAGTCTCGAGCGACGAGACCTCCTCCTCCCCGAGTAGCGATTCAACATCTACTCCAAGGAAAACGGCGTCAGGAAACTCTTGTAAAATTTGAGGGAGATCCAACGGTCGGATCAAAAGTTATGGCCCTTTCCAACCGGTACACCTGGTCTCGGCGCGAGACCTCCTCCTCACCGAGTAGCGATTCAACATCTACTCCAAGGAAAACGGCGTCAGGAAACTCTGTAAAATTTGAGGGAGATCCAACGGTCGGATCAAAAGTTATGGCCCTTTCGAGGCGGTACACTGGTCTCGAGCGACGAGACCTCCTCCTCACGAGTAGCGATTCAACATCTACTCCAAGGAAAACAGCGTCTGGAAACTCCTGTAAAAATTTGAGGGAGATCCAACGGTCGGATCAAAAGTTATGGCCCTTTCGACCGGTACACTGGTCTCGGCGCGAGACCTCCTCCTCACCGAGTGGCGATTCAACATCTACTCCAAGGAAAACGGCGTCGGGGAAACTCTTGTAAAAATTTGAGGGAGATCCAACGGTCGGATCAAAAGTTATGGCCCTTTCCAACCGGTACACTGGTCTCGGCGACGAGACCTCCTCCTCCGAGTGGCGATTCAACATCTACTCCAAGGAAAACGGCGTCGGGAAACTCTTGTAAAAATTTGAGGGAGATCCAACGGTCGGATCAAAAGTTATGGCCCTTTCCGAGCCGGTACACTGGTCTCGGCGGCGAGACCTCCTCCTCCCGAGTGGCGATTCAACATCTACTCCAAGGAAAACGGCGTCCAGGAAACTCTGTAAAAATTTAATGAGGAGATCCAACGGTCGGATCAAAAGTTATGGCCCTTTCGAGCCGGTACTCTGGTCTCGGCGACGAGACCTCCTCCTCCCAGAAGTGGCGATTCAACATCTACTCCAAGGAAAACGGCGTCAGGAAACTCTTGTAAAAATTTGAGGGAGATCCAACGGTCGGATCAAAAGTTATGGCCCTTTCGAACGGTACACTGGTCTCGGCGGCGAGACCTCCTCCTCCCGAGTAGCGATTCCACATCTACTTCAAGGAAAACAGCGTCCGCAAACTCCTGTAAAAATTTGAGGGAGATCCAACGGTGGGATCAAAAGTTATGGCCCTTTCGAACCGGTACACTGGTCTCGAGCGACGAGACCTCCTCCTCACCGAGTAGCGATTCAACATCTACTCCAAGGAAAACGGCGTCCGGAAACTCCTGTAAAAATTTGAGGGAGATCCAACGGTCGGATCAAAAGTTATGGCCCTTTCGAACCGGTACACTGGTCTCGGCGACGAGACCTCCTCCTCACCGAGTAGCGATTCAACATCTACTCCAAGGAAAACGGCGTCAGGAAACTCGTGTAAAAATTTGAGGGAGATCCAACGGTCGGATCAAAAGTTATGGCCCTTTCGAACCGGTACACTGGTCTCGACGACGAGACCTCCTCCTCACCGAGTAGCGATTCAACATCTACTCCAAGGAAAACGGCGTCCAGGAAACTCCTGTAAAAATTTGAGGGAGATCCAACGGTCGGATCAAAAGTTATGGCCCTTTCGAGCCGGTACTCTGGTCTCGGCGCGAGACCTCCTCCTCCAGTAGTAGCGATTCAACATCTACTCCAAGGAAAACGGCGTCCAGGAAACTCTTGTAAAAATTTGAGGGAGATCCAACGGTCGGATCAAAAGTTATGGCCCTTTCGAACCGGTACACTGGTCTCGAGCGCGAGACCTCCTCCTCACCGAGTAGCGATTCAACATCTACTCCAAGGAAAACGGCGTCCGGAAACTCTTGTAAAAATTTGAGGGAGATCCAACGGTCGGATCAAAAGTTATGGCCCTTTCGAGCCGGTACACTGGTCTCGGCGACGAGACCTCCTCCTCACCGAGTAGCGATTCAACATCTACTCCAAGGAAAACGGCGTCGGGAAACTCCTGTAAAAATTTGAGGGAGATCCAACGGTCGGATCAAAAGTTATGGCCCTTTCGAGCCGGTACACTGGTCTCGGCGACGAGACCTCCTCCTCTCACCGAGTAGCGATTCAACATCTACTCCAAGGAAAACAGCGTCCAGGAAACTCTTGTAAAAGTTTGAGGGAGATCCAGCGGTCGGATCAAAAGTTATGGCCCTTTCGAACCGGTACACTGGTCTCGGCGACGAGACCTCCTCCTCACCGAGTAGCGATTCAACATCTACTCCAAGGAAAACGGCGTCCAGGAAACTCTTGTAAAAATTTGAGGGAGATCCAACGGTCGGATCAAAAGTTATGGCCCTTTCAATCGGAACTGGTCTCGGCGACGAGACCTCCTCCTCCGAGTAGCGATTCAACATCTACTCCAAGGAAAACAGCGTCCGGAAACTCCTGTAAAAATTTGTGGGAGATCCAACGGTCGGATCAAAAGTTATGGCTCTTTGGAACCGGTACACTGGTCTCGAGCGACGAGACCTCCTCCTCACTGAGTAGCCATTCAACATCTACTCCAAGGAAAACGGCGTCCAGGAAACTCTTGTAAAAATTTGAGGGAGATCCAGCGGTCGGATCAAAAGTTATGGCCCTTTCAAGCCGTACGGTACACTGGTCTCGGCGACGAGACCTCCTCCTCCCGAGTAGCGATTCAACATCTACTCCAAGGAAAACGGCGTCAGGAAACTCCTGTAAAAATTTGAGGGAGATCCAACGGTCGGATCAAAAGTTATGGCCCTTTCAACCGGTGCACTGGTCTCGAGCGACGAGACCTCCTCCTCACCGAGTAGCGATTCAACATCTACTCCAAGGAAAACGGCGTCCGGAAACTCGTGTAAAAATTTGAGGGAGATCCAACGGTCGGATCAAAAGTTATGGCCCTTTCGAAGCCGGTACTACGGTCTCGGCGACGAGACCTCCTCCTCACCGAGTAGCGATTCCACATCTACTCCAAGGAAAACGGCGTCAGGAAACTCTTGTAAAAATTTGAGGAGATCCAACGGTCGGATCAAAAGTTATGGCCCTTTCAACCGGTACACTGGTCTCGGCGCGAGACCTCCTCCTCTCCGAGTAGCGATTCAACATCTACTCCAAGGAAAACAGCGTCAGGAAACTCTTGTAAAATTTGAGGGAGATCCAACGGTCGGATCAAAAGTTATGGCCCTTTCCAACCGGTACACTTTGGTCTCGGCGCGAGACCTCCTCCTCCCGGAGTAGCGATTCAACATCTACTCCAAGGAAAACAGCGTCAGGAAACTCTGTAAAAATTTGAGGGAGATCCAACGGTCGGATCAAAAGTTATGGCCCTTTCAACCGGTACACTGGTCTCGGCGACGAGACCTCCTCCTCCGAGTAGCGATTCAACATCTACTCCAAGGAAAACGGCGTCAGGAAACTCTGTAAAAATTTGAGGGAGATCCAACGGTCGGATCAAAAGTTATGGCCCTTTCGAGCCGGTACTCTGGTCTCGGCGGCGAGACCTCCTCCTCCGAGTAGCGATTCAACATCTACTCCAAGGAAAACGGCGTCCAGGAAACTCTTGTAAAAATTTGAGGGAGATCCAACGGTCGGATCAAAAGTTATGGCCCTTTCGAACCGGTACACTGGTCTCGGCGGCGAGACCTCCTCCTCCTCCCGAGTAGCGATTCAACATCTACTCCAAGGAAAACAGCGTCAGGAAACTCTTGTAAAAATTTGAGGGAGATCCAACGGTCGGATCAAAAGTTATGGCCCTTTCGAGCCGGTACACTGGTCTCGGCGACGAGACCTCCTCCTCACCGAGTAGCGATTCAACATCTACTCCAAGGAAAACGGCGTCAGGAAACTCTTGTAAAAATTTGAGGGAGATCCAACGGTCGGATCAAAAGTTATGGCCCTTTCGAGCCGGTACACTGGTCTCGGCGACGAGACCTCCTCCTCACCGAGTAGCGATTCAACATCTACTCCAAGGAAAACGGCGTCGGAAACTCTGTAAAAATTTGAGGGAGATCCAACGGTCGGATCAAAAGTTATGGCCCTTTCGCCGGTACACTGGTCTCGGCGCGAGACCTCCTCCTCCCCAGAATGTAGCGATTCAACATCTACTCCAAGGAAAACAGCGTCCGGAAACTCGTGTAAAAAATTTGAGGGAGATCCAACGGTCGGATCAAAAGTTATGGCCCTTTCCGACCGGTACTCTGGTCTCGGCGGCGAGACCTCCTCCTCACCGAGTAGCGATTCAACATCTACTCCAAGGAAAACGGCGTCAGGAAACTCATGTAAAAATTTGAGGGAGATCCAACGGTCGGATCAAAAGTTATGGCCCTTTCAAACCGGTACTCTGGTCTCGGCGCGAGACCTCCTCCTCACCGAGTAGCGATTCCACATCTACTCCAAGGAAAACGGCGTCGGAAACTCTTGTAAAAATTTGAGGGAGATCCAACGGTCGGATCAAAAGTTATGGCCCTTTCGAACCGGTCACACTGGTCTCGGCGACGAGACCTCCTCCTCGCCGAGTAGCGATTCAACATCTACTCCAAGGAAAACGGCGTCCAGGAAACTCTGTAAAAATTTGAGGGAGATCCAACGGTCGGATCAAAAGTTATGGCCCTTTCGAACCGGTACACTGGTCTCGGCGACGAGACCTCCTCCTCCTGAGAGTAGCGATTCAACATCTACTCCAAGGAAAACGGCGTCAGGAAACTCCTGTAAAAATTTGAGGGAGATCCAACGGTCGGATCAAAAGTTATGGCCCTTTCGGACCGGTACACTGGTCTCGGCGACGAGACCTCCTCCTCACCGAGTAGCGATTCAACATCTACTCCAAGGAAAACGGCGTCAGGAAACTCAGTAAAAATTTGAGGGAGATCCAACGGTCGGATCAAAAGTTATGGCCCTTTCAACCGGTACTCTGGTCTCGAGCGACGAGACCTCCTCCTCACCAGAGTAGCGATTCAACATCTACTCCAAGGAAAACGGCGTCAGGAAACTCCTGTAAAAATTTGAGGGAGATCCAACGGTCGGATCAAAAGTTATGGCCCTTTCGAGCCGGTACACTGGTCTCGGCGACGAGACCTCCTCCTCACCGAGTAGCGATTCAACATCTACTCCAAGGAAAACGGCGTCGGGAAACTCTTGTAAAAATTTGAGGGAGATCCAACGGTCGGATCAAAAGTTATGGCCCTTTCGAACCGGTACACTGGTCTCGGCGACGAGACCTCCTCCTCACCGAGTAGCGATTCAACATCTACTCCAAGGAAAACGGCGTCAGGAAACTCTTGTAAAAATTTGAGGGAGATCCAACGGTCGGATCAAAAGTTATGGCCCTTTCAACCGGTACACTGGTCTCGAGCGACGAGACCTCCTCCTCACTAGAGTAGCGATTCAACATCTACTCCAAGGAAAACGGCGTCCAGGAAACTCTTGTAAAAATTTGAGGGAGATCCAACGGTCGGATCAAAAGTTATGGCCCTTTCAACCGGTACACTGGTCTCGGCGACGAGACCTCCTCCTCCCCGAGTAGCGATTCAACATCTACTCCAAGGAAAACGGCGTCAGGAAACTCTGTAAAAATTTGAGGGAGATCCAACGGTCGGATCAAAAGTTATGGCCCTTTCGAACCGGTACACTGGTCTCGGCGACGAGACCTCCTCCTCCCCGAGTAGCGATTCAACATCTACTCCAAGGAAAACGGCGTCAGGAAACTCTGTAAAAATTTGAGGGAGATCCAACGGTCGGATCAAAAGTTATGGCCCTTTCGACCGGTACACTGGTCTCGGCGACGAGACCTCCTCCTCACCGAGTAGCGATTCAACATCTACTCCAAGGAAAACGGCGTCAGGAAACTCGTGTAAAAATTTGAGGGAGATCCAACGGTCGGATCAAAAGTTATGGCCCTTTCGAACCGGTACACTGGTCTCGGCGACGAGACCTCCTCCTCACCGAGTAGCGATTCAACATCTACTCCAAGGAAAACATCGTCGGAAACTCCTGTAAAAATTTGAGGGAGATCCAACGGTCGGATCAAAAGTTATGGCCCTTTCGAACCGGTACACTGGTCTCGGCGACGA
The DNA here is from genome assembly GCA_019202695.1 of Populus x sibirica. Lineage (NCBI taxonomy): Eukaryota > Viridiplantae > Streptophyta > Magnoliopsida > Malpighiales > Salicaceae > Populus > Populus x sibirica. The sequence continues at coordinate 10,913 of JAGMVL010000139.1, forward strand.
GACCTCCTCCTCGCCAAGTGGCGATTCAACATCTACTCCAAGGAAAACGGCGTCAGGAAACTCGTATGTAAAAATTTGAGGGAGATCCAACGGTCGGATCAAAAGTTATGGCCCTTTCGAACCGGTACTCTGGTCTCGGCGACGAGACCTCCTCCTCACCGAGTAGCGATTCAACATCTACTCCAAGGAAAACGGCGTCAGGAAACTCTTGTAAAAATTTGAGGGAGATCCAACGGTCGGATCAAAAGTTATGGCCCTTTCGAACCGGTACACTGGTCTCGGCGACGAGACCTCCTCCTCACCGAGTAGCGATTCAACATCTACTCCAAGGAAAACAGCGTCAGGAAACTCTTGTAAAAATTTGAGGGAGATCCAACGGTCGGATCAAAAGTTATGGCCCTTTCGACCGGTACACTGGTCTCGGCGACGAGACCTCCTCCTCACCGAGTAGCGATTCAACATCTACTCCAAGGAAAAACGGCGTCAGGAAACTCCTGTAAAAATTTGAGGGAGATCCAACGGTCGGATCAAAAGTTATGGCCCTTTCCAACCGGTACACTGGTCTCGGCGACGAGACCTCCTCCTCACAGAGTAGCGATTCAACATCTACTCCAAGGAAAACGGCGTCCAGGAAACTCTGTAAAAATTTGAGGGAGATCCAACGGTCGGATCAAAAGTTATGGCCCTTTCCAACCGGTACACTGGTCTCGGCGACGAGACCTCCTCCTCCCAAGTAGCGATTCAACATCTACTCCAAGGAAAACGGCGTCAGGAAACTCCTGTAAAAATTTGAGGGAGATCCAACGGTCGGATCAAAAGTTATGGCCCTTTGAGCCGGTACACTGGTCTCGGCGAGGCGAGACCTCCTCCTCCCGAGTAGCGATTCAACATCTACTCCAAGGAAAACGGCGTCGGAAACTCGTGTAAAAATTTGAGGGGAGATCCAACGGTCGGATCAAAAGTTATGGCCCTTTCCAACCGGTACACTGGTCTCGGCGACGAGACCTCCTCCTCCCGAGTAGCGATTCAACATCTACTCCAAGGAAAACGGCGTCAGGAAACTCTGTAAAAATTTGAGGGAGATCCAACGGTCGGATCAAAAGTTATGGCCCTTTCGAACCGGTACACTGGTCTCGGCGACGAGACCTCCTCCTCACCGAGTAGCGATTCAACATCTACTCCAAGGAAAACGGCGTCGGAAACTCGTGTAAAATTTGAGGGAGATCCAACGGTCGGATCAAAAGTTATGGCCCTTTCGAGCCGGTACACTGGTCTCGGCGACGAGACCTCCTCCTCACAGAGTAGCGATTCAACATCTACTCCAAGGAAAACGGCGTCCAGGAAACTCTTGTAAAAATTTGAGGGAGATCCAACGGTCGGATCAAAAGTTATGGCCCTTTCGAACCGGTACTGTGGTCTCGGCGCGAGACCTCCTCCTCCCGAGTAGCGATTCAACATCTACTCCAAGGAAAACGGCGTCAGGAAACTCTTGTAAAAATTTGAGGGAGATCCAACGGTCGGATCAAAAGTTATGGCCCTTTCGAACCGGTACACTGGTCTCGGCGACGAGACCTCCTCCTCACCGAGTAGCGATTCAACATCTACTCCAAGGAAAACGGCGTCAGGAAACTCCTGTAAAAATTTGAGGGAGATCCAACGGTCGGATCAAAAGTTATGGCCCTTTCGAGCCGGTACACTGGTCTCGGCGACGAGACCTCCTCCTCACCGAGTAGCGATTCAACATCTACTCCAAGGAAAACAGCGTCAGGAAACTCTTGTAAAAATTTGAGGGAGATCCAACGGTCGGATCAAAAGTTATGGCCCTTTCAACCGGTACACTGGTCTCGGCGACGAGACCTCCTCCTCACCGAGTAGCGATTCAACATCTACTCCAAGGAAAACGGCGTCGGAAACTCATGTAAAAATTTGAGGGAGATCCAACGGTCGGATCAAAAGTTATGGCCCTTTCGAACCGGTACTCTGGTCTCGGCGGCGAGACCTCCTCCTCACCGAGTAGCGATTCAACATCTACTCCAAGGAAAACGGCGTCAGGAAACTCTTGTAAAAATTTGAGGGAGATCCAACGGTCGGATCAAAAGTTATGGCCCTTTCGAACCGGTACACTTGGTCTCGGCGACGAGACCTCCTCCTCACGGAGTAGCGATTCAACATCTACTCCAAGGAAAACGGCGTCAGGAAACTCTGTAAAAATTTGAGGGAGATCCAACGGTCGGATCAAAAGTTATGGCCCTTTCGAACCGGTACACTAGTCTCGGCGCGAGACCTCCTCCTCACCGAGTGGCGATTCAACATCTACTCCAAGGAAAACGGCGTCAGGAAACTCTTGTAAAAATTTGAGGGAGATCCAACGGTCGGATCAAAAGTTATGGCCCTTTCGAACCGGTACACTTGGTCTCGGCGGCGAGACCTCCTCCTCACCGAGTAGCGATTCAACATCTACTCCAAGGAAAACGGCGTCGGAAACTCTTGTAAAAATTTGAGGGAGATCCAACGGTCGGATCAAAAGTTATGGCCCTTTCGAACCGGTACACTGGTCTCGGCGACGAGACCTCCTCCTCACCGAGTGGCGATTCAACATCTACTCCAAGGAAAACGGCGTCGGAAACTCTTGTAAAAATTTGAGGGAGATCCAACGGTCGGATCAAAAGTTATGGCCCTTTCGAACCGGTACACTGGTCTCGGCGACGAGACCTCCTCCTCCCCGAGTAGCGATTCAACATCTACTCCAAGGAAAACGGCGTCAGGAAACTCTGTAAAAATTTGAGGGAGATCCAGCGGTCGGATCAAAAGTTATGGCCCTTTCCAACGGGTACACTAGTCTCGAGCGACGAGACCTCCTCCTCAGAGTAGCGATTCAACATCTACTCCAAGGAAAACAGCGTCAGGAAACTCTTGTAAAATTTGAGGGAGATCCAACGGTCGGATCAAAAGTTATGGCCCTTTCGACCGGTACACTGGTCTCGGCGACGAGACCTCCTCCTCAGAGTAGCGATTCAACATCTACTCCAAGGAAAACGGCGTCCGGAAACTCTTGTAAAAATTTGAGGGAGATCCAACGGTCGGATCAAAAGTTATGGCCCTTTCCAACCGGTACACTGGTCTCGGCGACGAGACCTCCTCCTCACCGAGTAGCGATTCAACATCTACTCCAAGGAAAACGGCGTCGGAAACTCTTGTAAAAATTTGAGGGAGATCCAACGGTCGGATCAAAAGTTATGGCCCTTTCCAACCGGTACTCTGGTCTCGGCGACGAGACCTCCTCCTCCCGAGTAGCGATTCAACATCTACTCCAAGGAAAACGGCGTCCAGGAAACTCTGTAAAAATTTGAGGGAGATCCAACGGTCGGATCAAAAGTTATGGCCCTTTCGGAGCCGGTACACTGGTCTCGAGCGACGAGACCTCCTCCTCACCGAGTAGCGATTCAACATCTACTCCAAGGAAAACGGCGTCCGGAAACTCTTGTAAAATTTTGAGGGAGATCCAACGGTCGGATCAAAAGTTATGGCCCTTTCGAGCGGTACACTGGTCTCGGCGACGAGACCTCCTCCTCCCGAGTAGCGATTCAACATCTACTCCAAGGAAAACGGCGTCGGAAACTCGTGTAAAAATTTGAGGGAGATCCAACGGTCGGATCAAAAGTTATGGCCCTTTCGACCCGGTACGCTGGTCTGGAGCGACGAGACCTCCTCCTCACCGAGTAGCGATTCCACATCCACTCCACGGAAAATGGCGTCCGGAAACTCTTGTAAAAATTTGAGGGAGATCCAACGGTCGGATCAAAAGTTATGGCCCTTTCGAACCGGTACAATGGTCTCGGGCGACGAGACCTCCTCCTCACCGAGTAGCGATTCAACATCTACTCCAAGGAAAACAGCGTCAGGAAACTCGTGTAAAATTTTGAGGGATATCCAACGGTGGGATCAAAATTTATGGCCCTTTCGAACCAGTACACTGGTCTCGAACGATGAGACCTCCTCCTCCTCCGAGTAGCGATTCAACATCTACTCCAAGGAAAACGGCGTCAGGAAACTCTTGTAAAAATTTGAGGGAGATCCAACGGTCGGATCAAAAGTTATGGCCCTTTCAACCGGTACACTGGTCTCGGCGACGAGACCTCCTCCTCACCGAGTAGCGATTCAACATCTACTCCAAGGAAAACGGCGTCCAGGAAACTCCTGTAAAAATTTGAGGGAGATCCAACGGTCGGATCAAAAGTTATGGCCCTTTCGAACCGGTACTCTGGTCTCGGCGACGAGACCTCCTCCTCACCAGAAGTAGCGATTCAACATCTACTCCAAGGAAAACGGCGTCAGGAAACTCTGTAAAAATTTGAGGGGAGATCCAACGGTCGGATCAAAAGTTATGGCCCTTTCGAACCGGTACACTGGTCTCGGCGACGAGACCTCCTCCTCACGAGTAGCGATTCAACATCTACTCCAAGGAAAACGGCGTCAGGAAACTCCTGTAAAAATTTGAGGGAGATCCAGCGGTCGGATCAAAAGTTATGGCCCTTTCGAACCGGTACACTTGGTCTCGGCGACGAGACCTCCTCCTCCCGAGTAGCGATTCAACATCTACTCCAAGGAAAACGGCGTCAGGAAACTCTTGTAAAATTTGAGGGAGATCCAACGGTCGGATCAAAAGTTATGGCCCTTTCGAGCCGGTACTCTGGTCTCGAGCGACGAGACCTCCTCCTCCCGAGTAGCGATTCAACATCTACTCCAAGGAAAACGGCGTCAGGAAACTCTTGTAAAAATTTGAGGGAGATCCAACGGTCGGATCAAAAGTTATGGCCCTTTCGAACCGGTACACTAGTCTCGGCGACGAGACCTCCTCCTCACCGAGTAGCGATTCAACATCTACTCCAAGGAAAACGGCGTCAGGAAACTCTGTGTAAAAATTTGAGGAGATCCAACGGTCGGATCAAAAGTTATGGCCCTTTCGAGCCGGTACACTACGGTCTCGGCGACGAGACCTCCTCCTCCCTGAGTAGCGATTCAACATCTACTCCAAGGAAAACGAGCGTCAGGAAACTCTTGTAAAAATTTGAGGGAGATCCAACGGTCGGATCAAAAGTTATGGCCCTTTCGAACCGGTACACTGGTCTCGGCGACGAGACCTCCTCCTCACCGAGTAGCGATTCAACATCTACTCCAAGGAAAACAGCGTCAGGAAACTCTGTAAAAATTTGAGGGAGATCCAACGGTCGGATCAAAAGTTATGGCCCTTTCAACCGGTACACTGGTCTCGGCGACGAGACCTCCTCCTCACCGAGTAGCGATTCAACATCTACTCCAAGGAAAACGGCGTCCAGGAAACTCCTGTAAAAATTTGAGGGAGATCCAACGGTCGGATCAAAAGTTATGGCCCTTTCGGAGCCGGTACTCTGGTCTCGGCGACGAGACCTCCTCCTCACCGAGTAGCGATTCAACATCTACTCCAAGGAAAACGGCGTCAGGAAACTCTTGTAAAAATTTGAGGGAGATCCAACGGTCGGATCAAAAGTTATGGCCCTTTTCGAACCGGTACACTGGTCTCGGCGACGAGACCTCCTCCTCCCAAAGTGGCGATTCAACATCTACTCCAAGGAAAACGGCGTCGGAAACTCATGTAAAAATTTGAGGGAGATCCAACGGTCGGATCAAAAGTTATGGCCCTTTCGAACCGGTACTCTGGTCTCGGCGACGAGACCTCCTCCTCCGAGTAGCGATTCAACATCTACTCCAAGGAAAACGGCGTCCAGGAAACTCTTGTAAAAATTTGAGGGAGATCCAACGGTCGGATCAAAAGTTATGGCCCTTTCGACCGGTACACTGGTCTCGGCGGCGAGACCTCCTCCTCCTCCGAGTAGCGATTCAACATCTACTCCAAGGAAAACGGCGTCAGGAAACTCTGTGTAAAATTTGAGGGAGATCCAACGGTCGGATCAAAAGTTATGGCCCTTTCGAACCGGTACACTGGTCTCGGCGACGAGACCTCCTCCTCCTGAGTAGCGATTCAACATCTACTCCAAGGAAAACGGCGTCAGGAAACTCTTGTAAAAATTTGAGGGAGATCCAACGGTCGGATCAAAAGTTATGGCCCTTTCGAGCCGGTACTCTGGTCTCGGCGACGAGACCTCCTCCTCACCGAGTAGCGATTCAACATCTACTCCAAGGAAAACGGCGTCGGAAACTCTTGTAAAAATTTGAGGGAGATCCAACGGTCGGATCAAAAGTTATGGCCCTTTCCAACCGGTACACTGGTCTCGGCGACGAGACCTCCTCCTCACCGAGTAGCGATTCAACATCTACTCCAAGGAAAACGGCGTCCAGGAAACTCTGTAAAAATTTGAGGGAGATCCAACGGTCGGATCAAAAGTTATGGCCCTTTCGAACCGGTACACTGGTCTCGGCGGCGAGACCTCCTCCTCACCGAGTAGCGATTCAACATCTACTCCAAGGAAAACTGCGTCTGGAAACTCTTGTAAAATTTTAGGGGTGATCCAACGATCGGATCAAAAGTTATACCCTTTCGAACCGGTACTCTGGTCTCGGCGGCGAGACCTCCTCCTCACCGAGTAGCGATTCAACATCTACTCCAAGGAAAACGGCGTCCAGGAAACTCGTGTAAAATTTTGAGGGAGATCCAACGGTCGGATCAAAAGTTATGGCCCTTTCGAACCGGTACACTGGTCTCGGCGACGAGACCTCCTCCTCCCGAGTAGCGATTCAACATCTACTCCAAGGAAAACGGCGTCGGAAACTCTTGTAAAAATTTGAGGGAGATCCAACGGTCGGATCAAAAGTTATGGCCCTTTCCAACCGGTACACTGGTCTCGAGCGACGAGACCTCCTCCTCACCGAGTAGCGATTCAACATCTACTCCAAGGAAAACGGCGTCAGGAAACTCTTGTAAAAATTTGAGGGAGATCCAACGGTCGGATCAAAAGTTATGGCCCTTTCGAACCGGTACACTAGTGGTCTCGGCGACGAGACCTCCTCCTCTCCCGAGTAGCGATTCAACATCTACTCCAAGGAAAACGGCGTCCAGGAAACTCTTGTAAAATTTGAGGGAGATCCAACGGTCGGATCAAAAGTTATGGCCCTTTCGAGCCGGTACTCTGGTCTCGGCGACGAGACCTCCTCCTCCCGGAAGTAGCGATTCAACATCTACTCCAAGGAAAACGGCGTCCAGGAAACTCTTGTAAAATTTGAGGGAGATCCAACGGTCGGATCAAAAGTTATGGCCCTTTCCAACCGGTACACTTTGGTCTCGGCGACGAGACCTCCTCCTCCCGAGTAGCGATTCAACATCTACTCCAAGGAAAACGGCGTCCGGAAACTCTTGTAAAAATTTGAGGGAGATCCAACGGTCGGATCAAAAGTTATGGCCCTTTCGAACCGGTACACTGGTCTCGGCGACGAGACCTCCTCCTCCCGAGTAGCGATTCAACATCTACTCCAAGGAAAACGGCGTCAGGAAACTCGTGTAAAAATTTGAGGGAGATCCAACGGTCGGATCAAAAGTTATGGCCCTTTCGAACCGGTACACTGGTCTCGGCGACGAGACCTCCTCCTCACCGAGTAGCGATTCAACATCTACTCCAAGGAAAACGGCGTCAGGAAACTCGTGTAAAAAATTTGAGGGAGATCCAACGGTCGGATCAAAAGTTATGGCCCTTTCGAACCGGTACACTGGTCTCGGCGACGAGACCTCCTCCTCACCGAGTAGCGATTCAACATCTACTCCAAGGAAAACGGCGTCAGGAAACTCGTGTAAAAATTTGAGGGAGATCCAACGGTCGGATCAAAAGTTATGGCCCTTTCAACCGGTACACTGGTCTCGAGCGGCGAGACCTCCTCCTCACCGAGTAGCGATTCAACATCTACTCCAAGGAAAACGGCGTCAGGAAACTCTGTAAAAATTTTGAGGGAGATCCAACGGTCGGATCAAAAGTTATGGCCCTTTCGAGCCGGTACACTGGTCTCGGCGACGAGACCTCCTCCTCCCGAGTAGCGATTCAACATCTACTCCAAGGAAAACAGCGTCGGAAACTCCTGTAAAAATTTGAGGGAGATCCAACGGTCGGATCAAAAGTTATGGCCCTTTCGAACCGGTACACACTGGTCTCGGCGACGAGACCTCCTCCTCCCGAGTAGCGATTCAACATCTACTCCAAGGAAAACGGCGTCGGAAACTCGTGTAAAAATTTGAGGGAGATCCAACGGTCGGATCAAAAGTTATGGCCCTTTCGAACCGGTACACTTGGTCTCGGCGACGAGACCTCCTCCTCCGAGTAGCGATTCAACATCTACTCCAAGGAAAACGGCGTCCAGGAAACTCTTGTAAAAATTTGAGGGAGATCCAACGGTCGGATCAAAAGTTATGGCCCTTTCGAACCGGTACACTGGTCTCGGCGACGAGACCTCCTCCTCACCGAGTAGCGATTCAACATCTACTCCAAGGAAAACGGCGTCAGGAAACTCTTGTAAAAATTTGAGGGAGATCCAACGGTCGGATCAAAAGTTATGGCCCTTTCGAACCGGTACTTGGTCTCGGCGACGAGAGACCTCCTCCTCCCAGAGTAGCGATTCAACATCTACTCCAAGGAAAACGGCGTCCGGAAACTCGTGTAAAAATTTGAGGGAGATCCAACGGTCGGATCAAAAGTTATGGCCCTTTCGAACCGGTACACTGGTCTCGGCGGCGAGACCTCCTCCTCCGAGTAGCGATTCAACATCTACTCCAAGGAAAACGGCGTCAGGAAACTCTTGTAAAAATTTGAGGGAGATCCAACGGTCGGATCAAAAGTTATGGCCCTTTCGAACCGGTACACTGGTCTCGGCGACGAGACCTCCTCCTCACCAGAGTAGCGATTCAACATCTACTCCAAGGAAAACGGCGTCCAGGAAACTCGTGTAAAATTTTGAGGGAGATCCAACGGTCGGATCAAAAGTTATGGCCCTTTTCGAACCGGTACACTAGTCTCGGCGACGAGACCTCCTCCTCACCGAGTAGCGATTCAACATCTACTCCAAGGAAAACGGCGTCCAGGAAACTCTTGTAAAAATTTGAGGGAGATCCAACGGTCGGATCAAAAGTTATGGCCCTTTCGAACCGGTACACTGGTCTCGGCGACGAGACCTCCTCCTCACCGAGTAGCGATTCAACATCTACTCCAAGGAAAACGGCGTCGGAAACTCTGTAAAAATTTGAGGGAGATCCAACGGTCGGATCAAAAGTTATGGCCCTTTCAACCGGTACACTAGTCTCGGCGACGAGACCTCCTCCTCCCGAGTAGCGATTCAACATCTACTCCAAGGAAAACGGCGTCAGGAAACTCCGTGTAAAAATTTGAGGGAGATCCAACGGTCGGATCAAAAGTTATGGCCCTTTCGAACCGGTACACTTGGTCTCGGCGACGAGACCTCCTCCTCACCGAGTAGCGATTCAACATCTACTCCAAGGAAAACGGCGTCAGGAAACTCGTGTAAAAATTTGAGGGAGATCCAACGGTCGGATCAAAAGTTATGGCCCTTTCGACCGGTACACTGGTCTCGGCGACGAGACCTCCTCCTCACCGAGTAGCGATTCAACATCTACTCCAAGGAAAACGGCGTCAGGAAACTCTTGTAAAAATTTGAGGGAGATCCAACGGTCGGATCAAAAGTTATGGCCCTTTCGAACCGGTACACTGGTCTCGGCGACGAGACCTCCTCCTCACTCGAGTAGCGATTCAACATCTACTCCAAGGAAAACGGCGTCGGAAACTCGTGTAAAAATTTGAGGGAGATCCAACGGTCGGATCAAAAGTTATGGCCCTTTCCGAGCCGGTACACTGGTCTCGGCGACGAGACCTCCTCCTCCAGAGTAGCGATTCAACATCTACTCCAAGGAAAACGGCGTCGGAAACTCCTGTAAAAATTTGAGGGAGATCCAACGGTCGGATCAAAAGTTATGGCCCTTTCAACCGGTACACTGGTCTCGGCGACGAGACCTCCTCCTCCCGAGTAGCGATTCAACATCTACTCCAAGGAAAACGGCGTCCAGGAAACTCGTGTAAAATTTGAGGGAGATCCAACGGTCGGATCAAAAGTTATGGCCCTTTCGAACCGGTACACTGGTCTCGGCGACGAGACCTCCTCCTCACCAAGTAGCGATTCAACATCTACTCCAAGGAAAACGGCGTCGGAAACTCGTGTAAAAATTTGAGGGAGATCCAACGGTCGGATCAAAAGTTATGGCCCTTTCGAACCGGTACACTGGTCTCGGCGACGAGACCTCCTCCTCACCGAGTAGCGATTCAACATCTACTCCAAGGAAAACGGCGTCGGAAACTCGTGTAAAAATTTGAGGGAGATCCAACGGTCGGATCAAAAGTTATGGCCCTTTCGAACCGGTACACTGTGGTCTCGGCGACGAGACCTCCTCCTCACCGAGTAGCGATTCAACATCTACTCCAAGGAAAAACGGCGTCGGAAACTCTTGTAAAAATTTGAGGGAGATCCAACGGTCGGATCAAAAGTTATGGCCCTTTCAAGCCGGTACACTGGTCTCGGCGGCGAGACCTCCTCTCCTCACCGAGTAGCGATTCAACATCTACTCCAAGGAAAACGGCGTCCAGGAAACTCTGTAAAAATTTGAGGGAGATCCAACGGTCGGATCAAAAGTTATGGCCCTTTCGAACCGGTACACTGGTCTCGGCGACGAGACCTCCTCCTCACCGAGTAGCGATTCAACATCTACTCCAAGGAAAACGGCGTCAGGAAACTCGTGTAAAAATTTGAGGGAGATCCAACGGTCGGATCAAAAGTTATGGCCCTTTCCGAGCCGGTACACTGGTCTCGGCGACGAGACCTCCTCCTCACCGAGTAGCGATTCAACATCTACTCCAAGGAAAACGGCGTCGTCCGGAAACTCTTGTAAAAATTTGAGGGAGATCCAACGGTCGGATCAAAAGTTATGGCCCTTTCGAGCCGGTACACTGGTCTCGGCGACGAGACCTCCTCCTCACCGAGTAGCGATTCAACATCTACTCCAAGGAAAACGGCGTCCAGGAAACTCTTGTAAAATTTGAGGGAGATCCAACGGTCGGATCAAAAGTTATGGCCCTTTCGAACCGGTACACTGGTCTCGGCGACGAGACCTCCTCCTCACCGAGTAGCGATTCAACATCTACTCCAAGGAAAACGGCGTCAGGAAACTCGTGTAAAAATTTGAGGGAGATCCAACGGTCGGATCAAAAGTTATGGCCCTTTCGAGCCGGTACACTGGTCTCGGCGACGAGACCTCCTCCTCACCGAGTAGCGATTCAACATCTACTCCAAGGAAAACGGCGTCCAGGAAACTCTTGTAAAAATTTGAGGGAGATCCAACGGTCGGATCAAAAGTTATGGCCCTTTCGAACCGGTACTCTGGTCTCGGCGACGAGACCTCCTCCTCACCGAGTAGCGATTCAACATCTACTCCAAGGAAAACGGCGTCCAGGAAACTCTGTAAAAATTTGAGGGAGATCCAACGGTCGGATCAAAAGTTATGGCCCTTTCGAACCGGTACACTGGTCTCGGCGACGAGACCTCCTCCTCACCGAGTAGCGATTCAACATCTACTCCAAGGAAAACGGCGTCAGGAAACTCGTGTAAAATTTGAGGGAGATCCAACGGTCGGATCAAAAGTTATGGCCCTTCCAAGGTACACTGGTCTCGGCGACGAGACCTCCTCCTCCCGAGTAGCGATTCAACATCTACTCCAAGGAAAACGGCGTCCAGGAAACTCTGTAAAAATTTGAGGGAGATCCAACGGTCGGATCAAAAGTTATGGCCCTTTCGAACCGGTACACTGGTCTCGGCGACGAGACCTCCTCCTCTCACCGAGTAGCGATTCAACATCTACTCCAAGGAAAACGGCGTCAGGAAACTCCTGTAAAAATTTGAGGGAGATCCAACGGTCGGATCAAAAGTTATGGCCCTTTCGAACCGGTACTCTAGTCTCGGCGACGAGACCTCCTCCTCACCGAGTAGCGATTCAACATCTACTCCAAGGAAAACGGCGTCAGGAAACTCGTGTAAAAATTTGAGGGAGATCCAACGGTCGGATCAAAAGTTATGGCCCTTTCGAGCCGGTACTCTGGTCTCGGCGACGAGACCTCCTCCTCCTCGGAGTAGCGATTCAACATCTACTCCAAGGAAAACGGCGTCAGGAAACTCCTGTAAAAATTTGAGGGAGATCCAACGGTCGGATCAAAAGTTATGGCCCTTTCGAACCGGTACACTTGGTCTCGGCGACGAGACCTCCTCCTCCCGAGTAGCGATTCAACATCTACTCCAAGGAAAACGGCGTCCAGGAAACTCGTGTAAAAATTTGAGGGAGATCCAACGGTCGGATCAAAAGTTATGGCCCTTTCGAACCGGTACACTGGTCTCGGCGACGAGACCTCCTCCTCCTCACCGAAGTAGCGATTCAACATCTACTCCAAGGAAAACGGCGTCAGGAAACTCGTGTAAAAATTTGAGGGAGATCCAACGGTCGGATCAAAAGTTATGGCCCTTTCCAACCGGTACACTGGTCTCGGCGACGAGACCTCCTCCTCCCGAGTAGCGATTCAACATCTACTCCAAGGAAAACGGCGTCGGAAACTCTTGTAAAAATTTGAGGGAGATCCAACGGTCGGATCAAAAGTTATGGCCCTTTCGAACCGGTACACTGGTCTCGGCGACGAGACCTCCTCCTCACCGAGTAGCGATTCAACATCTACTCCAAGGAAAACGGCGTCAGGAAACTCGTGTAAAAATTTGAGGGAGATCCAACGGTCGGATCAAAAGTTATGGCCCTTTCCAACCGGTACACTAGTCTCGGCGACGAGACCTCCTCCTCACCAGAGTAGCGATTCAACATCTACTCCAAGGAAAACGGCGTCAGGAAACTCTCTGTAAAAATTTGAGGGAGATCCAACGGTCGGATCAAAAGTTATGGCCCTTTCGAACCGGTACACTGGTCTCGGCGACGAGACCTCCTCCTCACCGAGTAGCGATTCAACATCTACTCCAAGGAAAACGGCGTCAGGAAACTCTTGTAAAAATTTGAGGGAGATCCAACGGTCGGATCAAAAGTTATGGCCCTTTCGAACCGGTACACTGGTCTCGGCGACGAGACCTCCTCCTCACCGAGTAGCGATTCAACATCTACTCCAAGGAAAACGGCGTCCAGGAAACTCTGTAAAAATTTGAGGGAGATCCAACGGTCGGATCAAAAGTTATGGCCCTTTCGAACCGGTACACTGGTCTCGGCGACGAGACCTCCTCCTCACCGAGTGGCGATTCAACATCTACTCCAAGGAAAACGGCGTCAGGAAACTCTGTAAAAATTTGAGGGAGATCCAACGGTCGGATCAAAAGTTATGGCCCTTTCGAACCGGTACTCTGGTCTCGGCGACGAGACCTCCTCCTCACCGAGTAGCGATTCAACATCTACTCCAAGGAAAACGGCGTCAGGAAACTCGTGTAAAAATTTGAGGGAGATCCAACGGTCGGATCAAAAGTTATGGCCCTTTCGAACCGGTACACTGGTCTCGGCGACGAGACCTCCTCCTCACCAAGTAGCGATTCAACATCTACTCCAAGGAAAACGGCGTCAGGAAACTCGTGTAAAAATTTTGAGGGAGATCCAACGGTCGGATCAAAAGTTATGGCCCTTTCCGACCGGTACACTGGTCTCGGCGACGAGACCTCCTCCTCACCGAGTAGCGATTCAACATCTACTCCAAGGAAAACAGCGTCGGAAACTCTTGTAAAAATTTGAGGGAGATCCAACGGTCGGATCAAAAGTTATGGCCCTTTCGAACCGGTACACTGGTCTCGGCGCGAGACCTCCTCCTCACCGAGTAGCGATTCAACATCTACTCCAAGGAAAACGGCGTCAGGAAACTCGTGTAAAAATTTGAGGGAGATCCAACGGTCGGATCAAAAGTTATGGCCCTTTCGAACCGGTACACTGGTCTCGACGACGAGACCTCCTCCTCACCGAGTAGCGATTCAACATCTACTCCAAGGAAAACGGCGTCCAGGAAACTCTGTAAAAATTTGAGGGGAGATCCAACGGTCGGATCAAAAGTTATGGCCCTTTCGAACCGGTACACTGGTCTCGGCGACGAGACCTCCTCCTCACCGAGTAGCGATTCAACATCTACTCCAAGGAAAACGGCGTCGGAAACTCGTGTAAAAATTTGAGGGAGATCCAACGGTCGGATCAAAAGTTATGGCCCTTTCGAACCGGTACTGGTCTCGGCGACGAGACCTCCTCCTCACCGAGTAGCGATTCAACATCTACTCCAAGGAAAACGGCGTCAGGAAACTCTTGTAAAAATTTGAGGGAGATCCAACGGTCGGATCAAAAGTTATGGCCCTTTCAACCGGTACACTGGTCTCGGCGACGAGACCTCCTCCTCCCGAGTAGCGATTCAACATCTACTCCAAGGAAAACGGCGTCAGGAAACTCTGTAAAAATTTGGGGGAGATCCAACGGTCGGATCAAAAGTTATGGCCCTTTCGAGCCGGTACACTGTGGTCTCGGCGACGAGACCTCCTCCTCACCGAGTAGCGATTCAACATCTACTCCAAGGAAAACGGCGTCAGGAAACTCCTGTAAAAATTTGAGGGAGATCCAACGGTCGGATCAAAAGTTATGGCCCTTTCGAACCGGTACACTGGTCTCGGCGACGAGACCTCCTCCTCACCGAGTAGCGATTCAACATCTACTCCAAGGAAAACGGCGTCAGGAAACTCGTGTAAAAATTTGAGGGAGATCCAACGGTCGGATCAAAAGTTATGGCCCTTTCCAACCGGTACTCTGGTCTCGGCGACGAGACCTCCTCCTCCGAGTAGCGATTCAACATCTACTCCAAGGAAAACGGCGTCAGGAAACTCCTGTAAAATTTTGAGGGAGATCCAACGGTCGGATCAAAAGTTATGCCCCTTTCGAACCGGTACTCTGGTCTCGGCGACGAGACCTCCTCCTCCTCGAGTAGCGATTCAACATCTACTCCAAGGAAAACGGCGTCAGGAAACTCTGTAAAAATTTGAGGGAGATCCAACGGTCGGATCAAAAGTTATGGCCCTTTCGAACCGGTACACTGGTCTCGGCGACGAGACCTCCTCCTCTCCGAGTAGCGATTCAACATCTACTCCAAGGAAAACGGCGTCCAGGAAACTCTTGTAAAAATTTGAGGGAGATCCAACGGTCGGATCAAAAGTTATGGCCCTTTCGAACCGGTACACTGGTCTCGGCGACGAGACCTCCTCCTCACCCGAGTAGCGATTCAACATCTACTCCAAGGAAAACGGCGTCAGGAAACTCTGTAAAAATTTGAGGGAGATCCAACGGTCGGATCAAAAGTTATGGCCCTTTCGAACCGGTACACTATGGTCTCGGCGACGAGACCTCCTCCTCACCGAGTAGCGATTCAAC
Source organism: Populus x sibirica (assembly GCA_019202695.1). Taxonomy (NCBI): domain Eukaryota; kingdom Viridiplantae; phylum Streptophyta; class Magnoliopsida; order Malpighiales; family Salicaceae; genus Populus; species Populus x sibirica. The sequence continues at coordinate 26,379 of JAGMVL010000139.1, forward strand.
ATCTACTCCAAGGAAAACGGCGTCAGGAAACTCGTGTAAAAATTTGAGGGAGATCCAACGGTCGGATCAAAAGTTATGGCCCTTTCAACCGGTACTCTGGTCTCGGCGACGAGACCTCCTCCTCACCGAGTAGCGATTCAACATCTACTCCAAGGAAAACGGCGTCAGGAAACTCTTGTAAAAATTTGAGGGAGATCCAACGGTCGGATCAAAAGTTATGGCCCTTTCGAGCCGGTACACTAGTCTCGGCGACGAGACCTCCTCCTCACCGAGTAGCGATTCAACATCTACTCCAAGGAAAACGGCGTCAGGAAACTCTTGTAAAAATTTGAGGGAGATCCAACGGTCGGATCAAAAGTTATGGCCCTTTCGAACCGGTACACTGGTCTCGGCGACGAGACCTCCTCCTCACCGAGTAGCGATTCAACATCTACTCCAAGGAAAACGGCGTCCGGGAAACTCGTGTAAAAATTTGAGGGAGATCCAACGGTCGGATCAAAAGTTATGGCCCTTTCGAACCGGTACACTGGTCTCGGCGACGAGACCTCCTCCTCCCGAGTAGCGATTCAACATCTACTCCAAGGAAAACGGCGTCCGGAAACTCTTGTAAAAATTTGAGGGAGATCCAACGGTCGGATCAAAAGTTATGGCCCTTTCGAACCGGTACACTGTGGTCTCGGCGACGAGACCTCCTCCTCACCGAGTAGCGATTCAACATCTACTCCAAGGAAAACGGCGTCCAGGAAACTCTTGTAAAAATTTGAGGGAGATCCAACGGTCGGATCAAAAGTTATGGCCCTTTCGAACCGGTACACTGGTCTCGGCGACGAGACCTCCTCCTCACGAGTAGCGATTCAACATCTACTCCAAGGAAAACGGCGTCAGGAAACTCTTGTAAAATTTTGAGGGAGATCCAACGGTCGGATCAAAAGTTATGGCCCTTTCAACCGGTACACTGGTCTCGGCGACGAGACCTCCTCCTCACCGAGTAGCGATTCAACATCTACTCCAAGGAAAACGGCGTCCAGGAAACTCGTGTAAAAATTTGAGGGAGATCCAACGGTCGGATCAAAAGTTATGGCCCTTTCCGACCGGTACACTGGTCTCGGCGACGAGACCTCCTCCTCCCGAGTAGCGATTCAACATCTACTCCAAGGAAAACGGCGTCGGAAACTCGTGTAAAAATTTGAGGGAGATCCAACGGTCGGATCAAAAGTTATGGCCCTTTCGAACCGGTACACTGGTCTCGAGCGCGAGACCTCCTCCTCACCAAGTAGCGATTCAACATCTACTCCAAGGAAAACGGCGTCGGAAACTCGTGTAAAAATTTGAGGGAGATCCAACGGTCGGATCAAAAGTTATGGCCCTTTCGAACCGGTACACTTGGTCTCGGCGACGAGACCTCCTCCTCATGAGTAGCGATTCAACATCTACTCCAAGGAAAACGGCGTCCGGAAACTCGTGTAAAAATTTGAGGGAGATCCAACGGTCGGATCAAAAGTTATGGCCCTTTCAACCGGTACACTGGTCTCGGCGACGAGACCTCCTCCTCACCGAGTAGCGATTCAACATCTACTCCAAGGAAAACGGCGTCCAGGAAACTCTTGTAAAAATTTGAGGGAGATCCAACGGTCGGATCAAAAGTTATGGCCCTTTCGAACCGGTACACTGGTCTCGGCGACGAGACCTCCTCCTCCCGAGTAGCGATTCAACATCTACTCCAAGGAAAACGGCGTCAGGAAACTCTCGTGTAAAAATTTGAGGGAGATCCAACGGTCGGATCAAAAGTTATGGCCCTTTCGAACCGGTACTGGTCTCGGCGACGAGACCTCCTCCTCACCGAGTAGCGATTCAACATCTACTCCAAGGAAAACGGCGTCAGGAAACTCCTGTAAAAATTTGAGGGAGATCCAACGGTCGGATCAAAAGTTATGGCCCTTTCGAACCGGTACACTGGTCTCGAGCGACGAGACCTCCTCCTCACCGAGTAGCGATTCAACATCTACTCCAAGGAAAACGGCGTCCAGGAAACTCGTGTAAAAATTTGAGGGAGATCCAACGGTCGGATCAAAAGTTATGGCCCTTTTCAACCGGTACTCTGGTCTCGGCGACGAGACCTCCTCCTCACCGAGTAGCGATTCAACATCTACTCCAAGGAAAACGGCGTCGGAAACTCGTGTAAAATTTTGAGGGAGATCCAACGGTCGGATCAAAAGTTATGGCCCTTTCGAACCGGTACACTGGTCTCGGCGACGAGACCTCCTCCTCACCGAGTAGCGATTCAACATCTACTCCAAGGAAAACGGCGTCAGGAAACTCGTGTAAAATTTGAGGGAGATCCAACGGTCGGATCAAAAGTTATGGCCCTTTCGAACCGGTACACTGGTCTCGGCGACGAGACCTCCTCCTCCCGAGTAGCGATTCAACATCTACTCCAAGGAAAACGGCGTCCAGGAAACTCTTGTAAAAATTTGAGGGAGATCCAACGGTCGGATCAAAAGTTATGGCCCTTTCCAACCGGTACACTGGTCTCGGCGACGAGACCTCCTCCTCACCGAGTAGCGATTCAACATCTACTCCAAGGAAAACGGCGTCCGGAAACTCGTGTAAAAATTTGAGGGAGATCCAACGGTCGGATCAAAAGTTATGGCCCTTTCGAACCGGTACACTGGTCTCTCGGCGACGAGACCTCCTCCTCACCGAGTAGCGATTCAACATCTACTCCAAGGAAAACGGCGTCCAGGAAACTCGTGTAAAAATTTGAGGGAGATCCAACGGTCGGATCAAAAGTTATGGCCCTTTCGAACCGGTACACTGCTGGTCTCGGCGACGAGACCTCCTCCTCACCGAGTAGCGATTCAACATCTACTCCAAGGAAAACGGCGTCCAGGAAACTCTGTAAAAATTTGAGGGAGATCCAACGGTCGGATCAAAAGTTATGGCCCTTTCGAACCGGTACACTGGTCTCGGCGACGAGACCTCCTCCTCTCCCGAGTAGCGATTCAACATCTACTCCAAGGAAAACGGCGTCAGGAAACTCGTGTAAAAATTTGAGGGAGATCCAACGGTCGGATCAAAAGTTATGGCCCTTTCGAGCCGGTACTCTGGTCTCGGCGACGAGACCTCCTCCTCACCGAGTAGCGATTCAACATCTACTCCAAGGAAAACGGCGTCAGGAAACTCGTGTAAAATTTTGAGGGAGATCCAACGGTCGGATCAAAAGTTATGGCCCTTTCAACCGGTACACTGGTCTCGGCGACGAGACCTCCTCCTCACCGAGTAGCGATTCAACATCTACTCCAAGGAAAACGGCGTCAGGAAACTCTTGTAAAAATTTGAGGGAGATCCAACGGTCGGATCAAAAGTTATGGCCCTTTCGAACCGGTACACTGGTCTCGGCGACGAGACCTCCTCCTCACCGAGTAGCGATTCAACATCTACTCCAAGGAAAACGGCGTCAGGAAACTCGTGTAAAAATTTTGAGGGAGATCCAACGGTCGGATCAAAAGTTATGGCCCTTTCGAACCGGTACACTGGTCTCGGCGACGAGACCTCCTCCTCACCGAGTAGCGATTCAACATCTACTCCAAGGAAAACGGCGTCCAGGAAACTCGTGTAAAAATTTGAGGGAGATCCAACGGTCGGATCAAAAGTTATGGCCCTTTCGAACCGGTACACTGGTCTCGGCGACGAGACCTCCTCCTCACCGAGTAGCGATTCAACATCTACTCCAAGGAAAACGGCGTCCAGGAAACTCTTGTAAAAATTTGAGGGAGATCCAACGGTCGGATCAAAAGTTATGGCCCTTTCGAACCGGTACACTGGTCTCGGCGACGAGACCTCCTCCTCACCGAGTAGCGATTCAACATCTACTCCAAGGAAAACGGCGTCCAGGAAACTCTTGTAAAAATTTGAGGGAGATCCAACGGTCGGATCAAAAGTTATGGCCCTTTCCGAACCGGTACTCTGGTCTCGGCGACGAGACCTCCTCCTCACCGAGTAGCGATTCAACATCTACTCCAAGGAAAACGGCGTCAGGAAACTCGTGTAAAAATTTGAGGGAGATCCAACGGTCGGATCAAAAGTTATGGCCCTTTCGAACCGGTACACTGGTCTCGGCGACGAGACCTCCTCCTCACCGAGTAGCGATTCAACATCTACTCCAAGGAAAACGGCGTCAGGAAACTCTTGTAAAAATTTGAGGGAGATCCAACGGTCGGATCAAAAGTTATGGCCCTTTCGAACCGGTACACTGGTCTCGAGCGACGAGACCTCCTCCTCACGAGTAGCGATTCAACATCTACTCCAAGGAAAACGGCGTCCGGAAACTCGTGTAAAAATTTGAGGGAGATCCAACGGTCGGATCAAAAGTTATGGCCCTTTCGAACCGGTACACTGGTCTCGAGCGACGAGACCTCCTCCTCACCGAGTAGCGATTCAACATCTACTCCAAGGAAAACGGCGTCCGGAAACTCGTGTAAAAATTTGAGGGAGATCCAACGGTCGGATCAAAAGTTATGGCCCTTTCGAACCGGTACTACTGGTCTCGGCGACGAGACCTCCTCCTCACCGAGTAGCGATTCAACATCTACTCCAAGGAAAACGGCGTCAGGAAACTCGTGTAAAAATTTGAGGGAGATCCAACGGTCGGATCAAAAGTTATGGCCCTTTCGAACCGGTACACTGGTCTCGGCGACGAGACCTCCTCCTCACCAAGTAGCGATTCAACATCTACTCCAAGGAAAACAGCGTCGGAAACTCGTGTAAAAATTTGAGGGAGATCCAACGGTCGGATCAAAAGTTATGGCCCTTTCGAGCCGGTACACTGGTCTCGAGCGACGAGACCTCCTCCTCACCGAGTAGCGATTCAACATCTACTCCAAGGAAAACAGCGTCCAGGAAACTCGTGTAAAAATTTGAGGGAGATCAACGGTCGGATCAAAAGTTATGGCCCTTTCGAACCGGTACACTGGTCTCGGCGACGAGACCTCCTCCTCACCGAGTAGCGATTCAACATCTACTCCAAGGAAAACGGCGTCAGGAAACTCTTGTAAAAATTTGAGGGAGATCCAACGGTCGGATCAAAAGTTATGGCCCTTTCCAACCGGTACACTGGTCTCGGCGACGAGACCTCCTCCTCACCGAGTAGCGATTCAACATCTACTCCAAGGAAAACGGCGTCAGGAAACTCGTGTAAAAATTTGAGGGAGATCCAACGGTCGGATCAAAAGTTATGGCCCTTTCGAGCCGGTACTCTGGTCTCGGCGACGAGACCTCCTCCTCCGAGTAGCGATTCAACATCTACTCCAAGGAAAACGGCGTCAGGAAACTCGTGTAAAAATTTGAGGGAGATCCAACGGTCGGATCAAAAGTTATGGCCCTTTCGAACCGGTACACTGGTCTCGGCGACGAGACCTCCTCCTCACCGAGTAGCGATTCAACATCTACTCCAAGGAAAACAGCGCTCGGAAACTCCTGTAAAAATTTGAGGGAGATCCAACGGTCAGATCAAAAGTTATGGCCCTTTCGAACCGGTACACTGGTCTCGGCGACGAGACCTCCTCCTCACCGAGTAGCGATTCAACATCTACTCCAAGGAAAACGGCGTCAGGAAACTCGTGTAAAATTTTGAGGGAGATCCAACGGTCGGATCAAAAGTTATGGCCCTTTCGAACCGGTACTCTGGTCTCGGCGACGAGACCTCCTCCTCACCGAGTAGCGATTCAACATCTACTCCAAGGAAAACGGCGTCAGGAAACTCTTGTAAAATTTTGAGGGAGATCCAACGGTCGGATCAAAAGTTATGGCCCTTTCGAGCCGGTACACTGGTCTCGGCGACGAGACCTCCTCCTCACCGAGTAGCGATTCAACATCTACTCCAAGGAAAACGGCGTCCAGGAAACTCGTGTAAAATTTGAGGGAGATCCAACGGTCGGATCAAAAGTTATGGCCCTTTCAACCGGTACACTAGTCTCGAGCGACGAGACCTCCTCCTCACCGAGTAGCGATTCAACATCTACTCCAAGGAAAACGGCGTCAGGAAACTCTTGTAAAAATTTGAGGGAGATCCAGCGGTCGGATCAAAAGTTATGGCCCTTTCGAACCGGTACACTGGTCTCGGCGACGAGACCTCCTCCTCACCAAGTAGCGATTCAACATCTACTCCAAGGAAAACGGCGTCGGAAACTCTTGTAAAAATTTGAGGGAGATCCAACGGTCGGATCAAAAGTTATGGCCCTTTCGAACCGGTACACTGGTCTCGGCGACGAGACCTCCTCCTCACCGAGTAGCGATTCAACATCTACTCCAAGGAAAACGGCGTCAGGAAACTCGTGTAAAATTTTGAGGGAGATCCAACGGTCGGATCAAAAGTTATGGCCCTTTCGAACCGGTACACTGGTCTCGGCGACGAGACCTCCTCCTCACCGAGTAGCGATTCAACATCTACTCCAAGGAAAACGGCGTCCAGGAAACTCTTGTAAAAATTTGAGGGAGATCCAACGGTCGGATCAAAAGTTATGGCCCTTTCAACCGGTACACTGGTCTCGGCGACGAGACCTCCTCCTCACCGAGTAGCGATTCAACATCTACTCCAAGGAAAACGGCGTCCAGGAAACTCGTGTAAAAATTTGAGGGAGATCCAACGGTCGGATCAAAAGTTATGGCCCTTTCAACCGGTACACTGGTCTCGAGCGACGAGACCTCCTCCTCACCGAGTAGCGATTCAACATCTACTCCAAGGAAAACGGCGTCCGGAAACTCGTGTAAAAATTTGAGGGAGATCCAACGGTCGGATCAAAAGTTATGGCCCTTTCGAACCGGTACACTGGTCTCGGCGACGAGACCTCCTCCTCACCGAGTAGCGATTCAACATCTACTCCAAGGAAAACGGCGTCAGGAAACTCGTGTAAAAATTTGAGGGAGATCCAACGGTCGGATCAAAAGTTATGGCCCTTTCGAACCGGTACACTACTGGTCTCGGCGACGAGACCTCCTCCTCCCGAGTAGCGATTCAACATCTACTCCAAGGAAAACGGCGTCCAGGAAACTCTTGTAAAAATTTGAGGGAGATCCAACGGTCGGATCAAAAGTTATGGCCCTTTCGAGCCGGTACACTGTGGTCTCGGCGACGAGACCTCCTCCTCACCGAGTAGCGATTCAACATCTACTCCAAGGAAAACGGCGTCCGGAAACTCCGTGTAAAAATTTGAGGGAGATCCAACGGTCGGATCAAAAGTTATGGCCCTTTCGAGCCGGTACACTGGTCTCGGCGACGAGACCTCCTCCTCACCGAGTAGCGATTCAACATCTACTCCAAGGAAAACGGCGTCAGGAAACTCTTGTAAAAATTTGAGGGAGATCCAACGGTCGGATCAAAAGTTATGGCCCTTTCCAACCGGTACTCTGGTCTCGGCGACGAGACCTCCTCCTCACCGAAGTAGCGATTCAACATCTACTCCAAGGAAAACAGCGTCCAGGAAACTCTTGTAAAAATTTGAGGGAGATCCAACGGTCGGATCAAAAGTTATGGCCCTTTCGACCGGTACACTGGTCTCGAGCGACGAGACCTCCTCCTCACCGAGTAGCGATTCAACATCTACTCCAAGGAAAACGGCGTCGGAAACTCGTGTAAAAATTTGAGGGAGATCCAACGGTCGGATCAAAAGTTATGGCCCTTTCGAACCGGTACACTGGTCTCGGCGACGAGACCTCCTCCTCCGAGTAGCGATTCAACATCTACTCCAAGGAAAACGGCGTCAGGAAACTCGTGTAAAAATTTGAGGGAGATCCAACGGTCGGATCAAAAGTTATGGCCCTTTCGAACCGGTACACGTGGTCTCGGCGACGAGACCTCCTCCTCACCCGAGTAGCGATTCAACATCTACTCCAAGGAAAACAGCGTCCAGGAAACTCGTGTAAAAATTTGAGGGAGATCCAACGGTCGGATCAAAAGTTATGGCCCTTTCGAACCGGTACACTGGTCTCGAGCGACGAGACCTCCTCCTCACCGAGTAGCGATTCAACATCTACTCCAAGGAAAACGGCGTCAGGAAACTCGTGTAAAAATTTAAGGGAGATCCAACGGTCGGATCAAAAGTTATGGCCCGTTCGAACCGGTACTCTGGTCTCGAGCGACGAGACCTCCTCCTCACCGAGTAGCGATTCAACATCTACTCCAAGGAAAACAGCGTCCAGGAAACTCGTGTAAAAATTTGAGGGAGATCCAACGGTCGGATCAAAAGTTATGGCCCTTTCGAGCCGGTACACTGGTCTCGAGCGACGAGACCTCCTCCTCACCGAGTAGCGATTCAACATCTACTCCAAGGAAAACGGCGTCAGGAAACTCGTGTAAAAATTTGAGGGAGATCCAACGGTCGGATCAAAAGTTATGGCCCTTTCGAACCGGTACACTGGTCTCGAGCGACGAGACCTCCTCCTCACCGAGTAGCGATTCAACATCCACTTCAAGGAAAACGGCGTCCGGAAACTCTTGTAAAAATTTTGAGGGAGATCCAACGGTCGGATCAAAAGTTATGGCCCTTTCGAACCGGTACTGTGGTCTCGAGCGACGAGACCTCCTCCTCCTCGAGTAGCGATTCAACATCTACTCCAAGGAAAACAGCGTCCGGAAACTCTTGTAAAAATTTGAGGGAGATCCAACGGTCGGATCAAAAGTTATGGCCCTTTCGAACCGGTACACTGGTCTGGTCTCGGCCGAGACCTCCTCCTCCGAGTAGCGATTCAACATCTACTCCAAGGAAAACGGCGTCCAGGAAACTCGTGTAAAAATTTGAGGGAGATCCAACGGTCGGATCAAAAGTTATGGCCCTTTCGAACCGGTACACTGGTCTCGAGCGACGAGACCTCCTCCTCACCGAGTAGCGATTCAACATCTACTCCAAGGAAAACAGCGTCCAGGAAACTCTTGTAAAAATTTGAGGGAGATCCAACGGTCGGATCAAAAGTTATGGCCCTTTCGAACCGGTACACTGGTCTCGGCGACGAGACCTCCTCCTCACCGAGTAGCGATTCAACATCTACTCCAAGGAAAACATCGTCGGAAACTCTGTAAAAATTTGAGGGAGATCCAACGGTCGGATCAAAAGTTATGGCCCTTTCGGACCGGTACACTGGTCTCGGCGACGAGACCTCCTCCTCACCGAGTGGCGATTCAACATCTACTCCAAGGAAAACGGCGTCGGAAACTCGTGTAAAAATTTGAGGGAGATCCAACGCGGTCGGATCAAAAGTTATGGCCCTTTCAACCGGTACACTGGTCTCGGCGACGAGACCTCCTCCTCACCGAGTAGCGATTCCACATCTACTCCAAGGAAAACGGCGTCCGGAAACTCGTGTAAAAATTTGAGGGAGATCCAACGGTCGGATCAAAAGTTATGGCCCTTTCAACCGGTACACTGGTCTCGGCGACGAGACCTCCTCCTCACCGAGTAGCGATTCAACATCTACTCCAAGGAAAACGGCGTCAGGAAACTCGTGTAAAATTTGAGGGAGATCCAACGGTCGGATCAAAAGTTATGGCCCTTTCGAACCGGTACTCTGGTCTCGAGCGGCGAGACCTCCTCCTCACCGAGTAGCGATTCAACATCTACTCCAAGGAAAACGGCGTCCAGGAAACTCCTGTAAAAATTTGAGGGAGATCCAACGGTCGGATCAAAAGTTATGGCCCTTTCGGGCCGGTACACTGGTCTCGAGCGACGAGACCTCCTCCTCACCGAGTAGCGATTCAACATCTACTCCAAGGAAAACGGCGTCCGGAAACTCGTGTAAAAATTTGAGGGAGATCCAACGGTCGGATCAAAAGTTATGGCCCTTTCGAACCGGTACACTGGTCTCGAGCGACGAGACCTCCTCCTCACCGAGTAGCGATTCAACATCTACTCCAAGGAAAACGGCGTCCGGAAACTCGTGTAAAAATTTGAGGGAGATCCAACGGTCGGATCAAAAGTTATGGCCCTTTCGAACCGGTACTCTGGTCTCGAGCGACAGAGACCTCCTCCTCACTCGAGTAGCGATTCAACATCTACTCCAAGGAAAACAGCGTCAGGAAACTCCTGTAAAAATTTGAGGGAGATCCAACGGTCGGATCAAAAGTTATGGCCCTTTCGAACCGGTACACTGGTCTCGAGCGACGAGACCTCCTCCTCCTAGAAGTAGCGATTCAACATCTACTCCAAGGAAAACGGCGTCCAGGAAACTCCTGTAAAAATTTGAGGGAGATCCAACGGTCGGATCAAAAGTTATGGCCCTTTCGAACCGGTACACTGGTCTCGAGCGACGAGACCTCCTCCTCACCTGAGTAGCGATTCAACATCTACTCCAAGGAAAACGGCGTCAGGAAACTCGTGTAAAAATTTGAGGGAGATCCAACGGTCGGATCAAAAGTTATGGCCCTTTCGAACCGGTACACTTGGTCTCGGCGACGAGACCTCCTCCTCACCGAGTAGCGATTCAACATCTACTCCAAGGAAAACGGCGTCAGGAAACTCCTGTAAAAATTTGAGGGAGATCCAACGGTCGGATCAAAAGTTATGGCCCTTTCGAACCGGTACACTAGTCTCGAGCGACGAGACCTCCTCCTCACCGAGTAGCGATTCAACATCTACTCCAAGGAAAACGGCGTCCAGGAAACTCGTGTAAAAATTTGAGGGAGATCCAACGGTCGGATCAAAAGTTATGGCCCTTTCGAACCGGTACACTGGTCTCGGCGCGACGAGACCTCCTCCTCACCGAGTAGCGATTCAACATCTACTCCAAGGAAAACAGCGTCCGGAAACTCTTGTAAAAATTTGAGGGAGATCCAACGGTCGGATCAAAAGTTATGGCCCTTTCGAGCCGGTACACACTGGTCTCGAGCGACGAGACCTCCTCCTCACCGAGTAGCGATTCAACATCTACTCCAAGGAAAACGGCGTCAGGAAACTCGTGTAAAATTTAAGAGAGATCCAACGGTCGGATCAAGAGTTATTGCCCTTTCGAACCGGTACTCTGGTCTCGAGCGACGAGACCTCCTCCTCACCGAGTAGCGATTCAACATCTACTCAAAGGAAAACGGCGTCCAGGAAACTCTTGTAAAAATTTGAGGGAGATCCAACGGTCGGATCAAAAGTTATGGCCCTTTCGAACCGGTACACTGGTCTCGAGCGACGAGACCTCCTCCTCACCGAGTAGCGATTCAACATCTACTCCAAGGAAAACGGCGTCCAGGAAACTCGTGTAAAATTTTGAGGGAGATCCAACGGTCGGATCAAAAGTTATGGCCCTTTCGAACCGGTACACTGGTCTCGAGCGACGAGACCTCCTCCTCACCGAGTGGCGATTCAACATCTACTCCAAGGAAAACGGCGTCCAGGAAACTCCTGTAAAAATTTGAGGGAGATCCAACGGTCGGATCAAAAGTTATGGCCCTTTCGAACCGGTACACTGGTCTCGAGCGACGAGACCTCCTCCTCACCGAGTAGCGATTCAACATCTACTCCAAGGAAAAACGGCGTCAGGAAACTCCTGTAAAAATTTGAGGGAGATCCAACGGTCGGATCAAAAGTTATGGCCCTTTCGAACCGGTACACTGGTCTCGGCGACGAGACCTCCTCCTCCTCACCGAGTAGCGATTCAACATCTACTCCAAGGAAAACGGCGTCCAGGAAACTCGTGTAAAATTTTGAGGGAGATCCAACGGTCGGATCAAAAGTTATGGCCCTTTCGAACCGGTACACTGGTCTCGAGCGACGAGACCTCCTCCTCACCGAGTAGCGATTCAACATCTACTCCAAGGAAAACGGCGTCAGGAAACTCTGTGTAAAATTTGAGGGAGATCCAACGGTCGGATCAAAAGTTATGGCCCTTTCGGACCGGTACACTATGGTCTCGAGCGGCGAGACCTCCTCCTCACCGAGTAGCGATTCAACATCTACTCCAAGGAAAACGGCGTCCGGAAACTCGTGTAAAATTTTGAGGGAGATCCAGCGGTCGGATCAAAAGTTATGGCCCTTTGGAGCCGGTACACTGGTCTCGAGCGACGAGACCTCCTCCTCACCGAGTAGCGATTCAACATCTACTCCAAGGAAAACAGCGTCCAGGAAACTCTTGTAAAATTTTGAGGGAGATCCAACGGTCGGATCAAAAGTTATGGCCCTTTCCAGCCGGTACACTGGTCTCGGCGACGAGACCTCCTCCTCACCGAGTAGCGATTCAACATCTACTCAAAGGAAAACAGCGTCCGGAAACTCTTGTTAAAATTTAAGAGAGATCCAGCGGTCGGATCAAGAGTTATGGCCCGTTCGAATCGGTACACTGGTCTCGGCGACGAGACCTCCTCCTCACCGAGTAGCGATTCAACATCTACTCCAAGGAAAACAGCGTCCAGGAAACTCTTGTAAAAATTTGAGGGAGATCCAACGGTCGGATCAAAAGTTATGGCCCTTTCGAACCGGTACACTGGTCTCGAGCGACGAGACCTCCTCCTCACCGAGTAGCGATTCAACATCTACTCCAAGGAAAACGGCGTCAGGAAACTCGTGTAAAATTTTGAGGGAGATCCAACGGTCGGATCAAAAGTTATGGCCCTTTCGAACCGGTACACTTGGTCTCGAGCGACGAGACCTCCTCCTCACCGAGTAGCGATTCAACATCTACTCCAAGGAAAACGGCGTCAGGAAACTCGTGTAAAAATTTGAGGGAGATCCAACGGTCGGATCAAAAGTTATGGCCCTTTCGAGCCGGTACACTGGTCTCGGCGACGAGACCTCCTCCTCACCGAGTAGCGATTCAACATCTACTCCAAGGAAAACGGCGTCGGAAACTCGTGTGAAAAATTTGAGGGAGATCCAACGGTCGGATCAAAAGTTATGGCCCTTTCGAACCGGTACACTGGTCTCGGCGACGAGACCTCCTCCTCGGCGAGTAGCGATTCAACATCTACTCCAAGGAAAACGGCGTCAGGAAACTCGTGTAAAAATTTGAGGGAGATCCAGCGGTCGGATCAAAAGTTATGGCCCTTTCGAACCGGTACACTGGTCTCGAGCGACGAGACCTCCGCCTCACCGAGTAGCGATTCCACATCTACTCCAAGAAAAACGGCGTCCGGAAACTCTTGTAAAAATTTGAGGGAGATCCAACGGTCGGATCAAAAGTTATGGCCCTTTCGAACCGGTACACTGGTCTCGAGCGACGAGACCTCCTCCTCCCGAGTAGCGATTCAACATCTACTCCAAGGGAAAACGGCGTCAGGAAACTCGTGTAAAAATTTTGAGGGAGATCCAACGGTCGGATCAAAAGTTATGGCCCTTTCGAGCCGGTACTACTTTGGTCTCGAGCGCCGAGACCTCCTCCTCACCGAGTAGCGATTCAACATCTACTCCAAGGAAAACGGCGTCCGGAAACTCATGTAAAAATTTGAGGGTGATCCAACGGTCGGATCAAAAGTTATGGCCCTTTCGAACCGGTACACTGGTCTCGGCGACGAGACCTCCTCCTCACCGAGTAGCGATTCAACATCTACTCCAAGGAAAACGGCGTCCGGGAAACTCGTGTAAAAATTTGAGGGAGATCCAACGGTCGGATCAAAAGTTATGGCCCTTTCGGGCCGGTACACTGGTCTCGAGCGACGAGACCTCCTCCTCACCCGAGTAGCGATTCAACATCTACTCCAAGGAAAACGGCGTCCGGAAACTCCTGTAAAAAATTTGAGGGAGATCCAACGGTCGGATCAAAAGTTATGGCCCTTTCGAACCGGTACACTGGTCTCGAGCGACGAGACCTCCTCCTCACCGAGTAGCGATTCAACATCTACTCCAAGGAAAACGGCGTCGGAAACTCCTGTAAAAATTTGAGGGAGATCCAACGGTCGGATCAAAAGTTATGGCCCTTTCGAACCGGTACACTGGTCTCGAGCGACGAGACCTCCTCCTCACCGAGTAGCGATTCAACATCTACTCCAAGGAAAACGGCGTCCAGGAAACTCGTGTAAAATTTTGAGGGAGATCCAACGGTCGGATCAAAAGTTATGGCCCTTTCGAGCCGGTACACTGGTCTCGAGCGACGAGACCTCCTCCTCACCGAGTAGCCATTCAACATCTACTCCAAGGAAAACGGCGTCCAGGAAACTCTCGTGTAAAAACTTTGAGGGAGATCCAACGGTCGGATCAAAAGTTATGGCCCTTTCGAACCGGTACACTGGTCTCGAGCGACGAGACCTCCTCCTCACCGAGTAGCGATTCAACATCTACTCCAAGGAAAACAGCGTCCGGAAACTCATGTAAAAATTTGAGGGAGATCCAACGGTCGGATCAAAAGTTATGGCCTTTTCGAACCGGTACTCTGGTCTCGAGCGACGAGACCTCCTCCTCACCGAGTAGCGATTCAACATCTACTCCAAGGAAAACAGCGTCCGGAAACTCATGTAAAATTTTGAGGGTGATCCAACGGTCGGATCAAAAGTTATGGCCCTTTTCGAGCCGGTACACTGGTCTCGAGCGACGAGACCTCCTCCTCACCGAGTAGCGATTCAACATCTACTCCAAGGAAAACACGCGTCCAGGAAACTCCTGTAAAATTTTGAGGGAGATCCAACGGTCGGATCAAAAGTTATGGCCCTTTCGAACCGGTACACTGGTCTCGAGCGGCGAGACCTCCTCCTCACCGAGTAGCGATTCAACATCTACTCCAAGGAAAACGGCGTCCGGAAACTCGTGTAAAAATTTGTGGGGAGATCCAACGGTCGGATCAAAAGTTATGGCCCTTTCGAGCCGGTACACTGGTCTCGAGCGACGAGACCTCCTCCTCACCGAGTAGCGATTCAACATCTACTCCAAGGAAACGGGGGTCCAGGAAACTCTGTAAAAATTTGAGGGAGATCCAACGGTCGGATCAAAAGTTATGGCCCTTTCGAGCCGGTACCCTGGTCTCGAGCGACTCCCCCCTCCTCAGAGTAGCCATTCAACATCTACTCCAAGGAAAACTCGTCCGGAAACTCGTGTAAAAATTTGAGGGAGATCCAACGGTCGGATCAAAAGTTATGGCCCTTTCGAACCGGTACACTGGTCTCGAGCGACGAGACCTCCTCCTCACCGAGTGGCGATTCAACATCTACTCCAAGGAAAACGGCGTCCGGAAACTCGTGTAAAAATTTGTAGGGAGATCCAGCGGTCGGATCAAAAGTTATGGCCCTTTCGAGCCGGTACACTGTGGTCTCGAGCGACGAGACCTCCTCCTCACAGAGTAGCGATTCAACATCTACTCCAAGGAAAACGGCGTCCGGAAACTCGTGTAAAAATTTGAGGGAGATCCAACGGTCGGATCAAAAGTTATGGCCCTTTCGAACCGGTACACTGGTCTCGGCGACGAGACCTCCTCCTCACCGAGTAGCGATTCAACATCTACTCCAAGGAAAACGGCGTCCGGAAACTCCTGTAAAATTTTGAGGGAGATCCAACGGTCGGATCAAAAGTTATGGCCCTTTCGAGCCGGTACACTGGTCTCGAGCGGCGAGACCTCCTCCTCACCGAGTGGCGATTCAACATCTACTCCAAGGAAAACGGCGTCCGGAAACTCCTGTAAAAATTTGAGGGAGATCCAACGGTCGGATCAAAAGTTATGGCCCTTTCGGACCGGTACACTAGTCTCGGTCTCGAGCGCCGAGACCTCCTCCTCACCGAGTAGCGATTCAACATCTACTCCAAGGAAAACGGCGTCCAGGAAACTCGTGTAAAAATTTGAGGGGAGATCCAACGGTCGGATCAAAAGTTATGGCCCTTTCGAGCCGGTACACGTGGTCTCGAGCGACGAGACCTCCTCCTCACCGAGTAGCGATTCAACATCTACTCCAAGGAAAACGGCGTCCAGGAAACTCTTGTAAAAATTTGAGGGAGATCCAACGGTCGGATCCAAAGTTATGGCCCTTTCGAACCGGTACACTGGTCTCGAGCGACGAGACCTTCTCCTCACCGAGTAGCGATTCAACATCTACTCCAAGGAAAAACGGCGTCCAGGAAACTCTGTAAAAATTTGAGGGAGATCCAACGGTCGGATCAAAAGTTATGGCCCTTTCGAACCGGTACACTGGTCTCGAGCGACGAGACCTCCTCCTCACCGAGTGGCGATTCAACATCTACTCCAAGGAAAACGGCGTCCGGAAACTCCTGTAAAAATTTGAGGAGATCCAACGGTCGGATCAAAAGTTATGGCCCTTTCGAACCGGTACACTGGTCTCGAGCGACGAGACCTCCTCCTCACCGAGTAGCGATTCAACATCTACTCCAAGGAAAACAGCGTCCGGAAACTCCTGTAAAAATTTGAGGGATATCCAACGGTCGTATCAAAAGTTATGGCCCTTTCGAACCGGTACAATGGTCTCGAGCGACGAGACCTCCTCCTCACCGAGTAGCGATTCAACATCTACTCCAAGGAAAACGGCGTCCAGGAAACTCGTGTAAAAATTTGAGGGAGATCCAACGGTCGGATCAAAAGTTATGGCCCTTTCGAACCGGTACACTGGTCTCGAGCGACGAGACCTCCTCCTCACCGAGTAGCGATTCAACATCTACTCCAAGGAAAAAAGCGTCCGGAAACTCCTGTAAAAATTTGAGGGAGATCCAACGGTCGGATCAAAAGTTAGGGCCCTTTCGAACCGGTACACTGTTCTCGAGCGACGAGACCTCCTTCTCACCGAGTAGCGATTCAACATCTACTCCAAGGAAAACGGCGTCCAGGAAACTCGTGTAAAAATTTGAGGGAGATCCAACGGTCGGATCAAAAGTTATGGCCCTTTCGAACCGGTACACTGGTCTCGAGCGACGAGACCTCCTCCTCACCGAGTAGCGATTCAACATCTACTCCAAGGAAAACAGGCGTCCAGGAAACTCCATGTAAAAATTTGAGGGAGATCCAACGGTCGGATCAAAAGTTATGGCCCTTTCGAACCGGTACAATGGTCTCGAGCGACGAGACCTCCTCCTCACCGAGTAGCGATTCAACATCTACTCCAAGGAAAACACGGCGTCAGGAAACTCTTGTAAAAATTTGAGGGAGATCCAACGGTCGGATCAAAAGTTATGGCCCTTTCGAACCGGTGCACTGGTCTCGAGCGACGAGACCTCCTCCTCACCGAGTGGCGATTCAACATCTACTCCAAGGAAAACGGCGTCCAGGAAACTCGTGTAAAAATTTTGAGGGAGATCCAACGGTCGGATCAAAAGTTATGGCCCTTTCGAACCGGTACACTAGTCTCGAGCGGCGAGACCTCCTCCTCACCGAGTAGCGATTCAACATCTACTCCAAGGAAAAAACGGCGTCCGGAAACTCTTGTAAAAATTTGAGGGAGATCCAACGGTCGGATCAAAAGTTATGGCCCTTTCGAGCCGGTACACTGTGGTCTCGACCGACGAGACCTCCTCCTCACCGAGTAGCGATTCAACATCTACTCCAAGGAAAACGGCGTCCGGAAACTCGTGTAAAATTTTGAGGGAGATCCAACGGTCGGATCAAAAGTTATGGCCATTTCGAACCGGTACTTTGGTCTCGAGCGACGAGACCTCCTCCTCGCCGAGTAGCGATTCAACATCTACGCCAAGGAAAACGGCGTCCGGAAACTCTTGTAAAATTTAAGGGAGATCCAACGGTCGGATCAAAAGTTATGGCCCTTTCGAGCCGGTACATGGTCTCGAGCGACGAGACCTCCTCCTCACCGAGTAGCGATTCAACATCTACTCCAAGGAAAACGGCGTCCGGAAACTCCTGTGTAAAATTTGAGGGAGATCCAGCGGTCGGATCAAAAGTTATGGCCCTTTCGAGCCGGTACACTGGTCTCGAGCGACGAGACCTCCTCCTCACCGAGTGGCGATTCAACATCTACTCCAAGGGAAAACGGCGTCGGGAAACTCATGTAAAAATTTGAGGGAGATCCAACGGTCGGATCAAAAGTTATGGCCCTTTCGAAGCGGTACACTTTGGTCTCGAGCGACGAGACCTCCTCCTCACCGAGTAGCGATTCAACATCTACTCCAAGGAAAACGGCGTCCGGAAACTCGTGTAAAAATTTGAGGAGATCCAGCGGTCGGATCAAAAGTTATGGCCCTTTCGAGCCGGTACACTGGTCTCGAGCGACGAGACCTCCTCCTCACCGAGTGGCGATTCAACATCTACTCCAAGGAAAACAGCGTCCAGGAAACTCCTGTAAAAATTTGAGGGAGATCCAACGGTCGGATCAAAAGTTATGGCCCTTTCAAACCGGTACACTGGTCTCGAGCGGCGAGACCTCCTCCTCACCGAGTAGCGATTCAACATCTACTCCAAGGAAAACTGGCGTCCGGAAACTCGTATAAAAGTTTGAGGCAAATCCAACGGTCACATCAAAAGTTATGCCCCTTTCGAACCGGTACACTGGTGTCGAGCGACGAGACCTCCTCCTCACAGAGTAGCGATTCAACATCTACTCCAAGGAAAACAGCGTCCGGAAACTCCATGTAAAATTTGAGGGAGATCCAACGGTCGGATCAAAAGTTATGGCCCTTTCGAGCCGGTACACTATGGTCTCGAGCGGCGAGACCTCCTCCTCACCGAGTAGCGATTCAACATCTACTCCAAGGAAAACGGCGTCAGGAAACTCTGTAAAAATTTGAGGGAGATCCAACGGTCGGATCAAAAGTTATGGCCCTTTTCGAACCGGTACACTGGTCTCGAGCGACGAGACCTCCTCCTCACCGAGTAGCGATTCAACATCTACTCCAAGGAAAACGGCGTCAAGGAAACTCTCGTGTAAAAATTTGAGGGAGATCCAACGGTCAGATCAAGAGTTATGGCCTGTTCGAACCGGTAATCTGGTCTCGAGCGGCGAGACCTCTTCCTCACCGAGTAGCGATTCAACATCTACTCCAAGGAAAACAGCGTCCGGAAACTCTTTGTAAAAATTTGAGGGAGATCCAACGGTCGGATCAAAAGTTATGGCCCTTTCCAACCGGTACACTGGTCTCGAGCGACGAGACCTCCTCCTCACCGAGTAGCGATTCAACATCTACTCCAAGGAAAACAGCGTCCGGAAACTCTTGTAAAAATTTGAGGGAGATCCAACGGTCGGATCAAAAGTTATGGCCCTTTCGAACCGGTACACTGGTCTCGAGCGACGAGACCTCCTCCTCACCGAGTAGCGATTCAACATCTACTCCAAGGAAAACGGCGTCCAGGAAACTCGTGTAAAAATTTTGAGGGAGATCCTACGGTCGGATCAAAAGTTATGGCCCTTTCCAACCGGTACACTGGTCTCGAGCGACGAGACCTCCTCCTCACCGAATGGCGATTCAACATCTACTCCAAGGAAAACAGCGTCCGGAAACTCGTGTAAAAGTTTGAGGGAGATCCAACGGTCGGATCAAAAGTTATGGCCCTTTCGAACCGGTACACTGGTCTCGAGCGACGAGACCTCCTCCTCACCGAGTAGCGATTCAACATCTACTCCAAGGAAAACAGCGTCCGGAAACTCCTGTAAAAATTTGAGGGAGATCCAACGGTCGGATCAAAAGTTATGGCCCTTTTCGAACCGGTACACTGGTCTCGAGCGACGAGACCTCCTCCTCACCGAGTAGCGATTCAACATCTACTCCAAGGAAAAAGCGTCATCGGAAACTCCGTGTAAAAATTTGAGGGAGATCCAACGGTCGGATCAAAAGTTATGGCCCTTTCAACCGGTACACTGGTCTCGAGCGGCGAGACCTCCTCCTCACCAGAGTAGCGATTCAACATCTACTCCAAGGAAAAAACAGCGTCCGGAAACTCCTGTAAAAATTTTGAGGGAGATCCAGCGGTCGGATCAAAAGTTATGGCCCTTTCGACCGGTACACTGGTCTCGAGCGACGAGACCTCCTCCTCACCGAGTAGCGATTCAACATCTACTCCAAGGAAAACGGCGTCCGGAAACTCTGTAAAAATTTGAGGGAGATCCAACCCGGTCGGATCAAAAGTTATGGCCCTTTCGAACCGGTACACTGGTCTCGAGCGACGAGACCTCCTCCTCCACCGAGTAGCGATTCAACATCTACTCCAAGGAAAACGGCGTCCGGAAACTCTTGTAAAAATTTGAGGGAGATCCAACGGTCGGATCAAAAGTTATGGCCCTTTCGAGCCGAAGGTACACCTGGTCTCGAGCGACGAGACCTCCTCCTCACCGAGTAGCGATTCAACATCTACTCCAAGGAAAACAACGCGTCCAGGAAACTCCCTGTAAAAATTTGAGGGAGATCCAACGGTCGGATCGAAAGTTATGGCCCTTTCAACCGGTACACTAGTCTCGAGCGACGAGACCTCCTCCTCACCGAGTGGCGATTCAACATCTACTCCAAGGAAAACGGCGTCCGGAAACTCGTGTAAAAATTTGAGGGAGATCCAACGGTCGGATCAAAGTTATGGCCCTTTCGAACCGGTACACTGGTCTCGAGCGACGAGACCTCCTCCTCACCGAAGTGGCGATTCAACATCTACGCCAAGGAAAAGCGTCCGGAAACTCTTGTAAAATTTGAGGGAGATCCAACGGTCGGATCAAAAGTTATGGCCCTTTCCAACCGGTACACTAGTCTCGAGCGACGAGACCTCCTCCTCACCGAGTAGCGATTCAACATCTACTCCAAGGAAAAAACGGCGTCCGGAAACTCCTGTAAAAATTTGAGGGAGATCCAACGGTCGGATCAAAAGTTATGGCCCTTTCAACCGGTACACTGGTCTCGAGCGGCGAGACCTCCTCCTCACCGAGTAGCGATTCAACATCTACTCCAAGGAAAACGGCGTCCGGAAACTCTTGTAAAAATTTGAGGGAGATCCAACGGTCGGATCTAAAGTTATGGCCCTTTCGAACCGGTACACTGGTCTCGAGCGACGAGACCTCCTCCTCACCGAGTGGCGATTCAACATCTACTCCAAGGAAAACAGCGTCCGGAAACTCCTGTAAAAATTTGAGGGAGATCCAACGGTCGGATCAAAAGTTATGGCCCTTTCGAACCGGTACACTAGTCTCGAGCGACGAGACCTCCTCCTCACCGAGTGGCGATTCAACATCTACTCCAAGGAAAACGGCGTCCGGAAACTCGTGTAAAAATTTGAGGGAGATCCAACGGTCGGATCAAAAGTTATGGCCCTTTCGAACCGGTACACTGGTCTCGAGCGACGAGACCTCCTCCTCACCGAGTAGCGATTCAACATCTACTCCAAGGAAAACCGCGTCCCGGAAACTCGTGTAAAAATTTGAGGGAGATCCAACGGTCGGATCAAAAGTTATGGCCCTTTCGAACCGGACACTGGTCTCGAGCGACGAGACCTCCTCCTCACCGAGTAGCGATTCAACATCTACTCCAAGGAAAACAGCGTCCGGAAACTCGTGTAAAAATTTGAGGGTGATCCAACGGTCGGATCAAAAGTTATGGCCCTTTCGAACCGGTACACTGGTCTCGAGCGACGAGACCTCCTCCTCACCGAGTAGCGATTCAACATCTACTCCAAGGAAAACAGCGTCCGGAAACTCGTGTAAATGTTTGAGGGAGATCCAACGGTCGGATCAAAAGTTATGGCCCTTTTCGAACCGGTACTGTGGTCTCGAGCGACGAGACCTCCTCCTCACCGAGTAGCGATTCAACATCTACTCCAAGGAAAACAGCGTCCGGAAACTCGTGTAAAAATTTGAGGGAGATCCAACGGTCGGATCAAAAGTTATGGCCCTTTCGAACCGGTACACAATGGTCTCGAGCGACGAGACCTCCTCCTCACCGAGTAGCGATTCAACATCTACTCCAAGGAAAACAGCGTCCGGAAACTCGTGTAAAATTTTGAGGGTGATCCAACGGTCGGATCAAAAGTTATGGCCCTTTTCGAACCGGTACACGTGGTCTCGAGCGACGAGACCTCCTCCTCACCGAGTAGCGATTCAACATCTACTCCAAGGAAAACAGCGTCCGGAAACTCGTGTAAAAATTTGAGGGAGATCCAACGGTCGGATCAAAAGTTATGGCCCTTTCGAACCGGTACACTAGTCTCGAGCGACGAGACCTCCTCCTCACCGAGTAGCCATTCAACATCTACTCCAAGGAAAACAGCGTCCGGAAACTCGTATAAAAGTTTTAGGCAGATCCAACGGTCGAATCAAAAGTTCAGGCCCTTTCCAATCGGTACACTGATCTTGAGCGATGAGACCTCCTCCTCACCGAGTTGCGATTCAACATCTACTCCAAGGAAAACAGCGTCCGGAAACTCCTGTAAAAATTTGAGGGAGATCCAACGGTCGGATCAAAAGTTATGGCCCTTTTCGAACCGGTACACTGGTCTCGAGCGACGAGACCTCCTCCTCACCGAGTAGCGATTCAACATCTACTCCAAGGAAAACGGCGTCCGGAAACTCGTGTAAAAATTTGAGGGAGATCCAACGGTCGGATCAACAGTTATGGCCCATTCCAACCGGTACACTAGTCCCGAGCGACGAGACCTCCTCGTCATCGAGTAGCGATTCCACATCTATCCCAAGGAAAAATAGCATCCGGAAACTCTTGTAAAAATTTGAGGGAGATCCAACTGTCGGATCAAAAGTTATGGCCCTTTCGAACCGGTACTGTGGTCTCGAGCGACGAGACCTCCTCCTCACCGAGTAGCGATTCAACATCTACTCCAAGGAAAACAGCGTCCGGAAACTCCTGTAAAAATTTGAGAGAGATCCAACATGTCGGATCAAAAGTTATGGCCCTTTCGAACCGGTACACTAGTCTCGAGCAACGAGACCTCCTCCTCACCGAGTAGCGGTTCCATATCTACTCCAAGGAAAACGGCGTCCGGAAACTCGTGTAAAACTTTTGAGGGTGATCCAACGGTCGGATCAAAAGTTATGGCCCTTTCCAACCGGTACACTAGTCTCGAGCGACGAGACCTCCTCCTCACCGAGTAGCGATTCAACATCTACTCCCAAGGAAAACGGCGTCCGGAAAACTCTTGTAAAAATTTGAGGGAGATCCAACGGTCGGATCAAAAGTTATGGCCCTTTCCAACCGGTACACTAGTCTCGACCGACGACACCTCCTCCTCACCGAGTGGCGATTCAACATCTACTCCAAGGAAAACAGCGTCCGGAAACACTTCCGTAAAAATTTGAGGGAGATCCAACGGTCGGATCAAAAGTTATGGCCCTTTCGAACCGGTACACTGGTCTCGAGCGACGAGACCTCCTCCTCACCGAGTAGCGATTCAACATCTACTCCAAGGAAAACAGCGTCCGGAAAACTCCGTGTAAAAATTTGAGGGAGATCCAACGGTCGGATCAAAAGTTATGGCCCTTTCCAACCGGTACACTGGTCTCGAGCGACGAGACCTCCTCCTCACCGAGTAGCGATTCAACATCTACTCCAAGGAAAACAGCGTCCGGAAACTCCTATAAAATTTGAGGGAGATACAACGGTCGGATCAAGAGTTATGGCCATTTCGAACCGGTATTGTGGTCTCGAGCGACGAGACCTCCTCCTCACCGAGTAGCGATTCAACATCTACGCCAAGGAAAACATCGTCCAGAAACTCTTGTAAAAATTTGAGGGAGATCCAACGGTCGGATCAAAAGTTATGGCCCTTTCCAACCGGTACACTAGTCTCGAGCGACGAGACCTCCTCCTCACCGAGTAGCGATTCAACATCTACTCCAAGGAAAACATCGTTGGGAAACTCCTGTAAAAATTTGAGGGAGATCCAACGGTCCGATCAAAAGTTATGGCCCTTTCGAACCGGTACACTTGGTCTCGAGCGACGATACCTCCTCCTTACCGAGTAGCGATTCAACATCTACTCCAAGGAAAACATCGTAGGGAAACTCCTGTAAAAATTTGAGGGAGATCCAACGGTCGGATCAAAAGTTATGGCCCTTTCGAACCGGTACACTGGTCTCGAGCGACGAGACCTCCTCCTCACCGAGTAGCGATTCAACATCTACTCCAAGGAAAACAGCGTCCGGAAACTCTTGTAAAAATTTGAGGGAGATCCAACGGTCGGATCAAAAGTTATGGCCCTTTCCAACCGGTACACTGGTCTCGAGCGACGAGACCTCCTCCTCACTAGAGTAGCGATTCAACATCTACTCCAAGGAAAACAGCGTCGGGAAACTCCTGTAAAAATTTGAGGGAGATCCAACGGTCGGATCAAAAGTTATGGCCCTTTCGAACCGGTACACTCGGTCTCGAGCGACGAGACCTCCTCCTCACCGAGTAGCGATTCAACATCTACTCCAAGGAAAACGGCGTCCGGAAACTCCTGTAAAAATTTGAGGGAGATCCAACGGTCGGATCAAAAGTTATGGCCCTTTCGAACCGGTACACTGGTCTCGAGCGACGAGACCTCCTCCTCACCGAGTAGCGATTCAACATCTACTCCAAGGAAAACAGCGTCAGGAAACTCCTGTAAAAATTTGAGGGAGATCCAACGGTCGGATCAAAAGTTATGGCCCTTTCGAACCGGTACACTGGTCTCGAGCGACGAGACCTCCTCCTCACCGAGTAGCGATTCAACATCTACTCCAAGGAAAACATCGTCCGGAAACTCCTGTAAAAATTTGAGGGAGATCCAACGGTCGGATCAAAAGTTATGGCCCTTTCCAACCGGTACACTGGTCTCGAGCGACGAGACCTCCTCCTCACCGAGTGGCGATTCAACATCTACTCCAAGGAAAACAGCGTCCGAAAACTCTTGTAAAAATTTGAGGGAGATCCAACGGTCGGATCAAAAGTTATGGCCCTTTCGAACCGGTACTGTGGTCTCGAGCGACGAGACCTCCTCCTCACCGAGTAGCGATTCAACATCTACTCCAAGGAAAACAGCGTCGGAAACTCCGTAAAAATTTGAGGGAGATCCAACGGTCGGATCAAAAGTTATGGCCCTTTCGAACCGGTACACTGGTCTCGAGCGACGAGACCTCCTCCTCACCGAGTAGCGATTCAACATCTACGCCAAGGAAAACGGCGTCCGGAAACTCCTGTAAAAATTTGAGGGAGATCCAACGGTCGGATCAAAAGTTATGGCCCTTTCGAACCGGTACACTGCTCTTGAGCGACGAGACCTCCTCCTCACCGAATGGCGATTCAACATCTACGCCAAGGAAAACAGGCGTCCGGAAACTCCTGTAAAAATTTGAGGGAGATCCAACGGTCGGATAAAAGTTATGGCCCTTTCGAACCGGTACACTAGTCTCGAGCGACGAGACCTCCTCCTCACCGAGTAGCGATTCAACATCTACTCCAAGGAAAACAGCGTCGGAAACTCCCTGTAAAAATTTGAGGGAGATCCAACGGTCGGATCAAAAGTTATGGCCCTTTCGAACCGGTACACTGGTCTCGAGCGACGAGACCTCCTCCTCACCGAGTAGCGATTCAACATCTACTCCAAGGAAAACAGCGTCCGGAAACTCCTGTAAAAATTTGAGGGAGATCCAACGGTCGGATCCAAAGTTATGGCCCTTTCGAACCGGTACACTGGTCTCGAGCGACGAGACCTCCTCCTCACCGAGTAGCGATTCAACATCTACTCCAAGGAAAAGCGTCCGGAAACTCCTGTAAAAATTTGAGGGAGATCCAACGGTCGGATCAAAAGTTATGGCCCTTTCAACCGGTACACTGGTCTCGAGCGACGAGACCTCCTCCTCACCGAGTAGCGATTCAACATCTACTCCAAGGAAAACGGCGTCAGGAAACTCCGTAAAAATTTGAGGGAGATCCAACGGTCGGATCCAAAGTTATGGCCCTTTCGAACCGGTACACTGGTCTCGAGCGACGAGACCTCCTCCTCACCGAGTAGCGATTCAACATCTACGCCAAGGAAAACGGCGTCCGGAAACTCCCTGTAAAAATTTGAGGGAGATCCAACGGTCGGATCGAAAGTTATGGCCCTTTCCAACCGGTACACCTGGTCTCGAGCGACGAGACCTCCTCCTCCCGAGTGGCGATTCAACATCTACTCCAAGGAAAACGGCGTCCAGGAAACTCCTGTAAAATTTGAGGGAGATCCAACGGTCGGATTCAAAGGTTATCGGCCAAACTAGTCTCGAGCGACGAGACCTCCTCCTCACCGAGTAGCGATTCAACATCTACTCCAAGGAAAACGACGCGTCGGAAACTCTGATAAAATTTAGGGAGATCCAACGGTCGGATCAAAAGTTATGGCCCTTTCGAACCGGTACACTGGTCTCGAGCGACGAGACCTCCTCCTCACCGAGTAGCGATTCAACATCTACGCCAAGGAAAACAGCGTCCGGAAACTCCCCCAAAAATTTGAGGGAGATCCAACGGTCGGATCAAAAGTTATGGCCCTTTCCAACCGGTACACTGGTCTCGAGCGACGAGACCTCCTCCTCACCGAGTAGCGATTCAACATCTACGCCAAGGAAAACGGCGTCCAGAAACTCCCGTAAAAATTTTAGGGAGATCCAACGGTCGGATCCAAAGTTATGGCCCTTTCGAACCGGTACACTTTGGTCTCGAGCGACGACACCTCCTCCTCACCGAGTGGGGATTCAACATCTACTCCAAGGAAAACGGCGTCCGGAAACTCTGTAAAAATTTGAGGGAGATCCAACGGTCGGATCGAAAGTTATGGCCCTTTCCAACCGGTACACTAGTCTCGAGCGACGAGACCTCCTCCTCACCGAGTAGCGATTCAACATCTACTCCAAGGAAAACGTCCGGAAAACTCCGTAAAAATTTTGAGGGAGATCCAACGGTCGGATCCAAAGTTATGGCCCTTTCGAACCGGTACACCTTGGTCTCGACCGACGAGACCTCGTCCTCACCGAGTGGGGATTCAACATCTACTCCAAGGAAAACGGCGTCCGAAACTCCTGTAAAAATTTGAGGAAGATCCAACGGTCGGATCAAAAGTTATGGCCCTTTCCAACCGGTACACTAGTCTCGAGCGACGAGACCTCCTCCTCACCGAGTAGCGATTCAACATCTACTCCAAGGAAAAACAGCGTCCAGGAAAACTCCTGTAAAATTTTAGGGAGATCCAACGGTCGGATCCAAAGTTATGGCCCTTTCGAACCGGTACACGGGTCTCGAGCGACGACACCTCCTCCTCACCGAGTAGGGATTCAACATCTATGCCAAGGAAAACGGCGTCCGGAAACTCCTGTAAAAATTTGAGGGAAGATCCAACGGTCGGATCGAAAGTTATGGCCCTTTCCAACCGGTACACTAGTCTCGAGCGACGAGACCTCCTCCTCACCGAGTAGCGATTCAACATCTACTCCAAGGAAAACAGCGTCCGGAAAACTCCTGTAAAAATTTTAGGGAGATCCAACGGTCGGATCCAAAGTTATGGCCCTTTCGAGCCGGTACTTTGGTCTCGAGCGACGACACCTCCTCCTCACCGAGTGGGATTCAACATCTACGCCAAGGAAAACGGCGTCGGAAACTCCTGTAAAAATTTGAGGAAGATCCAAACGGTCGGATCGAAAGTTATGGCCCTTTCCAACCGGTACACTAGTCTCGAGCGACGAGACCTCCTCCTCACCGAGTGGCGATTCAACATCTACTCCAAGGAAAACAACGGCGTCAGGAAACTCCTGTAAAAATTTTAGGGAGATCCAACGGTCGGATCAAAGTTATGGCCCTTTCGAACCGGTACACTGGTCTCGAGCGACGAGACCTCCTCCTCACCGAGTAGGGATTCAACATCTACTCCAAGGAAAACGGCGTCCGAAACTCTTGTAAAAATGTGAGGGAAGATCCAAAGGTCGGATCGAAAGTTATGGCCCTTTCCAACCGGTACACTAGTCTCGAGCGACGAGACCTCCTCCTCACCGAGTGGCGATTCAACATCTACTCCAAGGAAAACCGCGTCCGGAAACTCCTGTAAAAATTTGAGGGAGATCCAACGGTCGGATCAAAAGTTATGGCCCTTTCGAACCGGTACACTGGTCTCGAGCGACGAGACCTCCTCCTCACCGAGTAGCGATTCAACATCTACGCCAAGGAAAACGGCGTCAGGAAACTCCTGTAAAAATTTGAGGGAGATCCAACGGTCGGATCAAAAGTTATGGCCCTTTCCAACCGGTACACTAGTCTCGAGCGACGAGACCTCCTCCTCACCGAGTAGCGATTCAACATCTACTCCAAGGAAAACGGCGTCCGGAAACTCCTGTAAAAATTTGAGGGAGATCCAACGGTCGGATCAAAAGTTATGGCCCTTTCGAACCGGTACACTAGTCTCGAGCGACGAGACCTCCTCCTCACCGAGTAGCGATTCAACATCTACTCCAAGGAAAACGGCGTCCGGAAACTCCTGTAAAAAATTGAGGGCGATCCAACGGTCGGATCAAAAGTTATGGCCCTTTCCAGCCAGTACACTAGTCTGGAGCGACGAGACCTCCTCCTCACCGAGTGGCGATTCAACATCTACTCCAAGGAAAACGGCGTCCGGAAACTCCTGTAAAAATTTTAGGGTGATCCAACGGTCGGATCAAAAGTTATGGCCCTTTCAACCGGTACACTAGTCTCGAGCGACGAGACCTCCTCCTCACCGAGTGGCGATTCAACATCTACTCCAAGGAAAACAGCGTCCGAAAACTCCTGTAAAAATTTGAGGGAGATCCAACGGTCGGATCAAAAGTTATGGCCCTTTCCAACCGGTACACTAGTCTCGAGCGACGAGACCTCCTCCTCACCGAGTGGCGATTCAACATCTACTCCAAGGAAAACGGCGTCCGGAAACTCCTGTAAAAATTTGAGGGAGATCCAACGGTCGGATCAAAAGTTATGGCCCTTTCAACCGGTACACTATGGTCTCGAGCGACGAGACCTCCTCCTCACCGAGTAGCGATTCCACATCTACTCCAAGAAAAACGGCGTCCGGAAACTCCTGTAAAAATTTGAGGGAGATCCAACGGTCGGATCCAAAGTTATGGCCCTTTCGAAGCCGGTACACTGGTCTCGAGCGACGAGACCTCCTCCTCACCGAGTAGGGATTCAACATCTACTCCAAGGAAAACGGCGTCCGAAAACTCTGTAAAAATTTGAGGGAGATCCAACGGTCGGATCAAAAGTTATGGCCCTTTCAACCGGTACACTAGTCTCGAGCGACGAGACCTCCTCCTCACCGAGTAGCGATTCAACATCTACTCCAAGGAAAACAGCGTCCGGAAACTCCTGTAAAAATTTTAGGGAGATCCAACGGTCGGATCCAAAGTTATGGCCCTTTCGAACCGGTACACTTTGGTCTCGACCGACGACACCTCCTCCTCACCGAGTGGGATTCAACATCTATGCCAAGGAAAACAGCGTCCAGAAACTCCTGTAAAAATTTGAGGGAGATCCAACGGTCGGATCGAAAGTTATGGCCCTTTCCAACCGGTACACTAGTCTCGAGCGACGAGACCTCCTCCTCACGAGTAGCGATTCAACATCTACTCCAAGGAAAACGGCGTCCGGAAAACTCTGTAAAAATTTTAGGGAGATCCAACGGTCGGATCAAAAGTTATGGCCCTTTCGAACCGGTACACTTGGTCTCGACCGACGAGACCTCCTCCTCCTCACCGAGTAGGATTCAACATCTATGCCAAGGAAAACGGCGTCCGGAAACTCCCTGTAAAAATTTGAGGGAGATCCAACGGTCGGATCGAAAGTTATGGCCCTTTCCAACCGGTACACTAGTCTCGAGCGACGAGACCTCGTCCTCACCGAGTGGCGATTCAACATCTACTCCAAGGAAAACAGCGTCCGGAAAACTCCTGTAAAAATTTTAGGGAGATCCAACGGTCGGATCCAAAGTTATGGCCCTTTCGAACCGGTACACTGGTCTCGACCGACGACACCTCCTCCTCACCGAGTGGGATTCAACATCTATGCCAAGGAAAACGGCGTCCGAAACTCCTGTAAAAATTTGAGGAAGATCCAACGGTCGGATCGAAAGTTATGGCCCTTTCCAACCGGTACACTAGTCTCGAGCGACGAGACCTCGTCCTCACCGAGTGGCGATTCAACATCTACTCCAAGGAAAACAGCGTCCGGAAACTCCTGTAAAAGATTCAGGGTGATCCAACGGTCGGATTAAAGGTTATAGCCCTTTCGAACCGGTACACTGGTCCCGAGCGACGAGACCTCCTCCTCATCGAGTAGCGATTCAACATCTACGCCAAGGAAAACAGCGTCCGGAAACTCCTGTAAAAATTTGAGGGAGATCCAACGGTCGGATCAAAAGTTATGGCCTTTTCTAACCGGTACACTAGTCTCGAGCGACGAGACCTCCTCCTCACCGAGTAGCGATTCAACATCTACTCCAAGGAAAACAGCGTCCGGAAAACTCCTGTAAAAATTTTAGGGAGATCCAACGGTCGGATCAAAAGTTATGGCCCTTTCGAACCGGTACACTTGGTCTCGACCGACGACACCTCCTCCTCACCGAGTAGGGATTCAACATCTATGCCAAGGAAAACGGCGTCCAGAAACTCCTGTAAAAATTTGAGGAAGATCCAACGGTCGGATCGAAAGTTATGGCCCTTTCCAACCGGTACACTAGTCTCGAGCGACGAGACCTCCTCCTCACCGAGTGGCGATTCAACATCTACTCCAAGGAAAACGGCGTCCAGAAAACTCCTGTAAAAATTTTGAGGGAGATCCAACGGTCGGATCCAAAGTTATGGCCCTTTCGAACCGGTACACCGGTCTCGAGCGACGACACCTCCTCCTCACCGAGTAGGGATTCAACATCCATTTGAGGGAGTCCAACGGTCGGATCGAAAGTTAGCCCGCCGACACTAGTCTCGAGCGACGAGACCTCCCAGCGATTCAACATCTACTCCAAGGAAAACGGCGTCCGGAAAACTCCTGTAAAAATTTGAGGGAGATCCAACGGTCGGATCAAAAGTTATGGCCCTTTCAACCGGTACACTAGTCTCGAGCGACGAGACCTCCTCCTCACCGAGTGGCGATTCAACATCTACTCCAAGGAAAACAAGCGGTCCGGAAAACTCCTGTAAAAATTTTAGGGAGATCCAACGGTCGGATCCAAAGTTATGGCCCTTTCGAACCGGTACTCTGGTCTCGAACGACGACACCTCCTCCTCACCGAGTAGCGATTCAACATCTACTCCAAGGAAAACAGCGTCCGAAAACTCCTGTAAAAATTTGAGGGAGATCCAACGGTCGGATCAAAAGTTATGGCCCTTTCGAACCGGTACACTGGTCTCGAGCGACGAGACCTCCTCCTCACCGAGTGGCGATTCAACATCTACTCCAAGGAAAACGGCGTCCGAAAACTCCGTAAAAAATTTGAGGGAGATCCAACGGTCGGATCAAAAGTTATGGCCCTTTCCAACCGGTACACTAGTCTCGAGCGACGAGACCTCCTCCTCACCGAGTGGCGATTCAACATCTACTCCAAGGAAAACGGCGTCCGGAAAACTCCTGTAAAAATTTGAGGGAGATCCAACGGTCGGATCAAAGTTATGGCCCTTTCCAACCGGTACACTAGTCTCGAGCGACGAGACCTCCTCCTCACCGAGTGGCGATTCAACATCTACTCCAAGGAAAACGGCGTCAGGAAACTCTTGTAAAAATTTGAGGGAGATCCAACGGTCGGATCGAAAGTTATGGCCCTTTCAACCGGTACACTGGTCTCGAGCGACGAGACCTCCTCCTCACCGAGTGGCGATTCAACATCTACTCCAAGGAAAACGGCGTCCAGGAAACTCCGTAAAAATTTGAGGGAGATCCAACGGTCGGATCAAAAGTTATGGCCCTTTCGAACCGGTACACTGGTCTCGAGCGACGAGACCTCCTCCTCACCGAGTAGCGATTCAACATCTACGCCAAGGAAAACAGCGTCCGGAAACTCCTGTAAAAATTTGAGGGAGATCCAACGGTCGGATCAAAAGTTATGGCCCTTTCGAACCGGTACACTGGTCTCGAGCGACGAGACCTCCTCCTCACCGAGTAGCGATTCAACATCTACGCCAAGGAAAACGGCGTCCGGAAACTCCTGTAAAAATTTGAGGGAGATCCAACGGTCGGATCGAAAGTTATGGCCCTTTCGACCGGTACACTAGTCTCGAGCGACGAGACCTCCTCCTCACCGAGTAGCGATTCAACATCTACTCCAAGGAAAACAAACGGCGTCAGGAAACTCCTGTAAAAATTTGAGGGAGATCCAACGGTCGGATCGAAAGTTATGGCCCTTTCGAACCGGTACACTGGTCTCGAGCGACGAGACCTCCTCCTCACCGAGTGGCGATTCAACATCTACTCCAAGGAAAACAGGCGTCCGGAAACTCCTGTAAAAATTTGAGGGAGATCCAACGGTCGGATCCAAAGTTATGGCCCTTTCCAACCGGTACACTAGTCTCGAGCGACGAGACCTCGTCCTCACCGAGTGGCGATTCAACATCTACTCCAAGGAAAACGGCGTCCGGAAACTCTGTAAAAATTTGAGGGAGATCCAACGGTCGGATCAAAAGTTATGGCCCTTTCGAACCGGTACACTAGTCTCGAGCGACGAGACCTCCTCCTCACCGAGTGGCGATTCAACATCTACTGCCAAGGAAAACGGCGTCCAGGAAACTCCTGTAAAAATTTGAGGGAGATCCAACGGTCGGATCAAAAGTTATGGCCCTTTCCAACCGGTACACTAGTCTCGAGCGACGAGACCTCGTCCTCACCGAGTGGCGATTCAACATCTACTCCAAGGAAAACAGCGTCCGGAAACTCCTGTAAAAATTTGAGGGAGATCCAACGGTCGGATCAAAAGTTATGGCCCTTTCCAACCGGTACACTGGTCTCGAGCGACGAGACCTCCTCCTCACCGAGTGGCGATTCAACATCTACTCCAAGGAAAACGGCGTCCGGAAACTCCTGTAAAAATTTGAGGGAGATCCAACGGTCGGATCAAAAGTTATGGCCCTTTCCAACCGGTACACTGGTCTCGAGCGACGAGACCTCCTCCTCACCGAGTAGCGATTCAACATCTACGCCAAGGAAAACGGCGTCCAGGAAACTCCTGTAAAAATTTGAGGGAGATCCAACGGTCGGATCCAAAGTTATGGCCCTTTCGAACCGGTACACACTGGTCTCGAGCGACGAGACCTCCTCCTCACCGAGTGGGATTCAACATCTATGCCAAGGAAAACAGCGTCCAGAAACTCCTGTAAAAATTTGAGGAAGATCCAACGGTCGGATCGAAAGTTATGGCCCTTTCCAACCGGTACACTAGTCTCGAGCGACGAGACCTCCTCCTCACCGAGTGGCGATTCAACATCTACTCCAAGGAAAACGGCGTCCGGGAAACTCCTGTAAAAATTTGAGGGAGATCCAACGGTCGGATCGAAAGTTATGGCCCTTTCGAACCGGTACACTAGTCTCGAGCGACGAGACCTCCTCCTCACCTAGTAGCAATTCCACATCTACGCCAAGGAAAACGGCGTCCGGAAACTCCTGTAAAAATTTGAGGGAGATCCAACGGTCGGATCAAAAGTTATGGCCCTTTCCAACCGGTACACTGGTCTCGAGCGACGAGACCTCCTCCTCACCGAGTAGCGATTCAACATCTACTCCAAGGAAAACGGCGTCGGAAACTCCTGTAAAAATTTGAGGGAGATCCAACGGTCGGATCAAAAGTTATGGCCCTTTCGAACCGGTACACTAGTCTCGAGCGACGAGACCTCCTCCTCACCGAGTAGCGATTCAACATCTACTCCAAGGAAAACGACGTCGGGAAACTCCTGTAAAAATTTGAGGGAGATCCAACGGTCGGATCAAAAGTTATGGCCCTTTCAACCGGTACACTAGTCTCGAGCGACGAGACCTCCTCCTCACCGAGTAGCGATACAACATCTACACCAAGGAAAACAGCGTCAGGAAACTCCTGTAAAAATTTGAGGGAGATCCAACGGTCGGATCGAAAGTTATGGCCCTTTCCAACCGGTACACTAGTCTCGAGCGACGAGACCTCGTCCTCACCGAGTGGCGATTCAACATCTACTCCAAGGAAAACAGCGTCCGGAAACTCCTGTAAAAAATTTGAGGGAGATCCAACGGTCGGATCAAAAGTTATGGCCCTTTCCAACCGGTACACTGGTCTCGAGCGACGAGACCTCCTCCTCACCGAGTAGCGATTCAACATCTACGCCAAGGAAAACAGCGTCCGGAAACTCCTGTAAAAATTTTAGGGAGATCCAACGGTCGGATCCAAAGTTATGGCCCTTTCGAACCGGTACACTGGTCTCGACCGACGACACCTCCTCCTCACCGAGTGGGATTCAACATCTATGCCAAGGAAAACAGCGTCCAGAAACTCCTGTAAAAATTTGAGGAAGATCCAACGGTCGGATCGAAAGTTATGGCCCTTTCCAACCGGTACACTAGTCTCGAGCGACGAGACCTCCTCCTCACCGAGTAGCGATTCAACATCTACTCCAAGTAAAACAGCGTCCGGAAAACTCCTGTAAAAATTTTAGGGAGATCCAACGGTCGGATCCAAAGTTATGGCCCTTTCGAACCGGTACACTGGTCTCGAGCGACGACACCTCCTCCTCACCGAGTGGGATTCAACATCTATGCCAAGGAAAACAGCGTCCAGAAACTCCTGTAAAAATTTGAGGAAGATCCAACGGTCGGATCGAAAGTTATGGCCCTTTCCAACCGGTACACTAGTCTCGAGCGACGAGACCTCGTCCTCACCGAGTGGCGATTCAACATCTACTCCAAGGAAAACAGCGTCCGGAAACTCCTGTAAAAGATTCAGGGTGATCCAACGGTCGGATTAAATGTTATAGCCCTTTCGAACCGGTACACTGGTCCCGAGCGATGAGACCTCCTCCTCATCGAGTAGCGATTCAACATCTACGCCTAGGAAAACAGCGTCCGGAAACTCCTGTAAAAATTTGAGGGAGATCCAACGGTCGGATCAAAAGTTATGGCCCTTTCGAACACACCGGTCTCGAGCGACGAGACCTCCTCCTCACCGAGTAGCGATTCAACATCTACGCCAAGGAAAACGACATCCGTTAGGAAACTCCCGTAAAAATTTGAGGGAGATCCAACGGTCGGATCAAAGGTTATGGCCCTTTTCAAACCGGTACACTGGTCTCGAGCAACGAGACCTCCTCCTCATCGGGTAGCGATTCAACATCTACGCCAAGGAAAACAGCGTCCGGAAACTCCTCTAAAAATTTGAGGGAAATCCAACGGTCGGATCAAAAGTTATGGCCCTTTCAAACCGGTACACTAGTCTCGAGCGACGAGACATCCTCCTCATCGAGTAGCGATTCAACATCTATGCCAAGGAAAACAGCGTCCGGAAACTCCTGTAAAAATTTGAGGGAAATCCAACGGTCGGATCAAAAGTTATGGCCCTTTCCAACCGGTACACTTGGTCTCGGCGCGAGACCTCTTCCTCAACAAGTAGCGATTCAACATCTACTCCAAGGAAAACATCGTCGGGAAACTCCTGTAAAAAATTTGAGGGTGATCCAACGGTCGGATCAAAGGTTATGGCCCTTTCAAACCGGTACATTGGTCTCGAGCGACGAGACCTCCTCCTCATCGAGTAGCGATTCAACATCTACGCCAAGGAAAACGGCGTCCGGAAACTCCTGTAAAAATTTGAGGGAGGTCCAACGGTCGGATCAAAAGTTATGAACCTTTCCAACCGGCACACTAGACTCGAGCGACGAGACCTCTTCCTCAACAAGTAGCGATTCAACATCAACTCCTAGGAAAACATCATCGGGAAACTCCTCTAAAAAGTTGAGGGAGATCCAACGGTCGGATCAAAAGTTATGGCCTTTTCGAACCGGTACACTAGTCTCGAGCGATGAGACCTCCTCCTCACCGACTAGCGATTCAACATCTACTCCAAGGAAAACGGCGTCCGAGAAAACTCTTGTAAAAATTTTACGGAGATCCAACAGTCGGATCCAAAGTTATGGCCCTTTCAAAACGGTCCACTGGTCTCGAGCGACGAGACTTCCTCCTCACCTTGTAGCGATTCAACATCTAAGCCAAGGCAAACAGCGTCCGGAAACTCCTGAAAATATTTGAGGGAGATCCAAAGGTCAGATCAAAAGTTATGGCTCTTTCGAATCGGTCCAGTGGTCTCGAGCGATGAGACCTCCTCCTCACCGAGTAGCGATTCAACATCTACACCAAGGAAAACAGCGTCCGGAAACTCCTGTAAAAAATTCAGGGTGATCCAACGGTCGGATCAAAGGTTATAGCCCTTTCCAACCGGTACACTAGTCTCGAGCGACGAGACCTCCTCCTCACGAGTAGCGATTCAACATCTACTCCAAGGAAACACAACGTCCGAAAACTCCTGTAAAAATTTGAGGGAGATCCAACGGTCGCATCAAAAGTTATGACCCTTTCCAACCGGTACACTGGTCTCGAGCGACGAGACTTCCTCCTCACCTTGTAGCGATTCAACATCTAAGCCAAGGAAAACAGCGTCCGGAAACTCCTGTAAAAATTTGACGGAGATACAACGGTCGGATCAAAAGTTATGGCCCTTTCCAACCGGTAGACTGGTCTTGAGCGACGAGACCTCTTCCTCAACGAGTCTCGATTCAACATCTACTCCAAGGAAAACATCGTCAGGAAACTCCTGTAAAAAATTCAGGGTGATCCAACGGTTGGATCAAAGGTTATAGCCCTTTCAAACCAGTACACTGGTCTCGAGCGACGAGACCTCCTCCTCATCGAGTAGCGATTCAACATCTACGCCAAGGAAAACGGCGTCGGAAACTCCTGTAAAAATTTGACGGAGGTCCAACGGTCGGATCAAAAGTTATGACCGTTTCCAACCGGCACACGGGACTCGAGCGACGAGACCTCTTCCTCAACAAGTAGCGATTCAACATCAACTCCAAGGAAAACATCGTCGGGAAACTCCTCTAAAAAGTTGAGGGAGATCCAACGGTCGGATCAAAAGTTATGGCCCTTTCCAAGCGGTCCACTGGTCTCGAGCGACGAGACTTCCTCCTCACCTTGTAGCGATTCAACATCTAAGCCAAGGCAAACAGCGTCCGGAAACTCCTGAAAATATTTGAGGGAGATCCAAAGGTCGGATCAAAAGTTATGGCCCTTTCGAATCGGTCCAGTGGTCTCGAGCGACAAGACCTCCTCCTCACCGAGTAGCGATTCAACATCTACTCCAAGGAAAACAGCGTCCGGAAACTCCTGTAAAAAATTCAGGGTGATCCAACGGTCGGATCAAAGGTTATAGCCCTTTCCAACCGGTACACTGGTCTCAAGCGACGAGACCTCTTACTCAACAAGTAGCGATTCAACATCTACTCCAAGGAAAACATCGTCGGGAAACTCCTGTAAAAAATTCAAGGTGATCCAACGGTCGGATCAAAGATTATAGCCCTTTCAAACCGGTACACTGGTCTCGAGCGACGAGACCTCCTCACCGAGTAGCGATTCAACATCTACGCCAAGGAAAACAGCGTTCGGAAACTCCTGTAAAAATTTGAGGGAGATCCAACGGTCGGATCAAAAGTTATGGCCTTTTCCAACCGGTACACTGGTCTCGAGCGACGAGACTCCTCCTCGTCAACAAGTAGCGATTCAACATCTACTCAAAGGAAAACATCGTCGGGAAACTCCTATAAAAAGTTGAGGGAGATCCAACGGTCGGATCAAAAGTTATGGCACTTTCGAACCGGTACACTCGTCTCGAGCGATGAGACCTCCTCCTCACCGAGTAGCGATTCAACATCTACTCCAAGTAAAACAAGCATTCGGAAAACTCCTGTAAAAATTTTAGGGAGATCCAACGGTCGGATCCAAAGTTATAGCCTTTTCAAAGCGGTCCACGGTCTCGAGCGACGAGACTTCCTCCTCACCTTGTAGCGATTCAACATCTAAGCCAAGGAAAACGGCGTCCCGGAAACTCCCGAAAATATTTGAGGGAGATCCAAAGGTCGGATAAAAAATTATGGCCCTTTCGAATCGGTCCGGTGGTCTCGAGCGACGAGACCTCCTCCTCACCGAGTAGCGATTCAACATCTACTCCAAGGAAAACGGCGTCCGGAAACTCCTGTAAAAATTTGAGGGTGATCCAACGGTCGGATCAAAAGTTATGGCCCTTTCGAACGGGTACACTCGGTCTCGAGTGACGAGACCTCTTCCTCAACAAGTAGCGATTCAACATCTACTCCAAGGAAAACATCGTCGGGAAACTCCTGTAAAAATTCAGGGTGATCCAACGGTCGGATCAAAGGTTATAGCCCTATCAAACCGGTACACTGGTCTCGAGCGACGAGACCTCCTCCTCATCGAGTAGCGATTCAACATCTAAGCCAAGGAAAACAGCGTCCAGAAACTCCTGTAAAAATTTGACGGAGATACAACGGTCGGATCAAAAGTTATGGCCCTTTCGAACCGGTATACTGGTCTCGAGCGACGAGACCTCTTCCTCAACAAGTTGCGATTCAACATCTAATTCAAGGAAAACATCAACACGAAACTCCTGTAAAAAATTCAGGGTGATCCAACGGTCGGATTAAAAGTTATAGCCCTTTCCAACAGGTACACTGGTCTCGAGCGACGAGACCTCCTCCTCACCGAGTAGCGATTCAACATCTACGCCAAGGAATACAGCGTCCGGAAACTCCTGTAAAAATTTGAGGGAGATCCAACGGTCGGATCAAAAGTTATGGCCCTTTCTAACCGGTACACTCGTCTCGAGCGACGAGACCTCCTCCTCACCGAGTAGCGATTCAACATCTACTCCAAGGAAAACGGCGTCGGAAAAGTCCCGTAAAAATTTTAGGGAGATCCAACGGTCGGATCCAAAGTTATGGCCCTTTCCGAACCGGTACACCGGTCTCGACCGACGACACCTCCTCCTCACCGAGTGGGATTCAACATCTACGATAAGGAAAACAGCGTCCGGAAAGCTCCGTAAAAATTTGAGGAAGATCCAACGGTCGGATCGAAAGTTATGGCCCTTTCCAACGGGTACACTAGTCTCGAGCGACGAGACCTCTTTCTCACCGTGTGGCGATTCAACATCAACTCCATGGAAAACAGCGTCCGGAAAACTCCTGTAAAAATTTGAGGGAGATCCAACGGTCGGATCAAAAAGTTATGGCCCTTTCGAACCGTTACACCGGTCTCGAGCGACGAGACCTCCTCCTCACCGAGTGGCGATTCAAAATCTACTCCAAGGAAAACAGCGTCCGGAAAACTCCTGTAAAAATTTGAGGGAGATCCAACGGTCGGATCAAAAGTTATCGCTCTTTCCAACCCGTACACTGGTCTCGAGCGACGAGACCTCTCTCCTCAACGAGTCGTGATTCAACATCTACTCCAAGGAAAACATCGTCGGAAACTCTCTGTAAAAATTTGAGGGTGATCCAACGGTCGGATCAAAGGTTATAGCCCTTTCCAACCGGTACACTAGTCTCGAGCGACGAGACCTCCTCCTCACCGAGTAGCGATTCAACATCTACTCCAAGGAAAACAGCGTCCGGAAAACAACTGGAAAAATTTGACAGATGTCCAACGGTCGGATCAAAAGTTATGAACCTTTCCAACTGGCACACTAGACTCGAGCGACGAGACCTCTTCCTCAACAAGTAGCGATTCAACATCAACTCCAAGGAAAACATCGTCGGGAAACTCCTCTAAAAAGTTGAGGAGATCCAACGGTCGGATCAAAAGTTATGGCATTTTCGAACCGGTACACTAGTCTCGAGCGATGAGACCTCCTCCTCACCGAGTAGCGATTCAACATCTACTCCAAGGAAAACAGCGTCGGAAAACTCTTGTAAAAATTTTGACGGAGATCCAACGGTCGGATCCAAAGTTATGGCCCTTTCCAACCGGTCCACTGGTCTCGAGCGACGAGACCTCTTCCTCAAAAAGTAGCGATTCAACATCTACTCCAAGGAAAACATCGTCAGGAAACTCCTGTAAAAAATTGACAGAGATACAACAGTCGGATCAAAAGTTATGGCCCTTTCCAACCGGTACACTGGTCTTGAGCGACGAGACCTCTTCCTCAACGAGTCGCGATTCAACATCTACTCCAAGGAAAACATCGTTAGGAAACTCCTGTAAAAAATTCAGGGTGATCCAACGGCCGGATCAAAGGTTATAGCCCTTTTCAAACCGGTACACTGGTCTCGAGCAACGAGACCTCCTCCTCATCGGGTAGCGATTCAACATCTACGCCAAGGAAAACAGGCGTCCAGGAAACTCCTCTAAAAATTTGAGGGAAATCCAACGGTCGGATCAAAAGTTATGGCCCTTTCAAACCGGTACACTAGTCTCGAGCGACGAGACATCCTCCTCATCGAGTAGCGATTCAACATCTATGCCAAGGAAAACGGCGTCAGGAAACTCCGTAAAAATTTGAGGGAAATCCAACGGTCGGATCAAAAGTTATGGCCCTTTCCAACCGGTACACTGGTCTCGAGCGCCGAGACCTCTTCCTCAACAAGTAGCGATTCAACATCTACTCCAAGGAAAACATCGTCGGGAAACTCCCGTAAAAAATTCGGGGGTGATCCAACGGTCGGATCAAAGGTTATGGCCCTTTCAAACCGGTACACCGGTCTCGAGCGACGAGACCTCCTCCTCATCGAGTAGCGATTCAACATCTACGCCAAGGAAAACAGCGTCCGGAAACTCCTGTAAAAATTTGACGGAGGTCCAACGATAGGATCAAAAGTTATGAACCTTTCCAACCGGCACACTAGACTCGAGCGACGAGACCTCTTCCTCAACAAGTAGCGATTCAACATCAACTCCTAGGAAAACATCGTCGGGAAACTCCTCTAAAAAGTTGAGGGAGATCCAACGGTCGGATCAAAAGTTATGGCCTTTTCGAACCGGTACACTAGTCTCGAGCGATGAGACCTCCTCCGCACCGACTAGCGATTCAACATCTACTCCAAGGAAAACAGCGTCCGGAAAACTCTTGTAAAAATTTTACGGAGATCCAACAGTCGGATCCAAAGTTATGGCCCTTTCAAAACGGTCCACTGGTCTCGAGCGACGAGACTTCCTCCTCACCTTGTAGCGATTCAACATCTAAGCCAAGGCAAACGGCGTCCGGAAACTCCTGAAAATATTTGAGGGAGATCCAAGGTCGGATCAAAAGTTATGGCTCTTTCGAATCGGTCCGGTGGTCTCGAGCGATGAGACCTCCTCCTCACCGAGTAGCGATTCAACATCTACTCCAAGGAAAACGGCGTCGGAAACTCCCGTAAAAAATTCAGGGTGATCCAACGGTCGGATCAAAGGTTATAGCCCTTTCCAACCGGTACACTAGTCTCCAGCGACGAGACCTCCTCCTCACGAGTAGCGATTCAACATCTACTCCAAGGAAAACAGCGTCCGGAAAACAACTGTAAAAATTTGAGGGAGATCCAACGGTCGCATCAAAAGTTATGACCCTTTCCAACCGGTACACTGGTCTCGAGCGACGAGACTTCCTCCTCACCTTGTAGCGATTCAACATCTAAGCCAAGGAAAAACGGCGTCCAGGAAACTCCTGTAAAAATTTGACGGAGATACAACGGTCGGATCAAAAGTTATGGCCCTTTCCAACCGGTAGAGCGGGTCTTGAGCGACGAGACCTCTTCCTCAACGAGTCTCGATTCAACATCTACTCCAAGGAAAACATCGTCGGGAAACTCCGTAAAAAATTCAGGGTGATCCAACGGTCGGATCAAAGGTTATAGCCCTTTCAAACCGGTACACTGGTCTCGAGCGACGAGACCTCCTCCTCATCGAGTAGCGATTCAACATCTACGCCAAGGAAAACAGCGTCCGGAAACTCCTGTAAAAATTTGACGGAGGTCCAACAGTCGGATCAAAAGTTATGAACGTTTCCAACCGGCACACAGGACTCGAGCGACGAGACCTCTTCCTCAACAAGTAGCGATTCAACATCAACTCCAAGGAAAACATCGTCGGGAAACTCCTCTAAAAAGTTGAGGGAGATCCAACGGTCGGATCAAAAGTTATGGCCCTTTCCAAGCGGTCCACTGGTCTCGAGCGACGAGACTTCCTCCTCACCTTGTAGCGATTCAACATCTAAGCCAAGGCAAACGGCGTCCGGAAACTCCCGAAAATATTTGAGGGAGATCCAAAGGTCGGATCAAAAGTTATGGCCCTTTCGAATCGGTCCGGTGGTCTCGAGCGACAAGACCTCCTCCTCACCGAGTAGCGATTCAACATCTACTCCAAGGAAAACAAGCGTCCGGAAACTCCCGTAAAAAATTCGGGGTGATCCAACGGTCGGATCAAAGGTTATAGCCCTTTCCAACCGGTACACTGGTCTCAAGCGACGAGACCTCTTACTCAACAAGTAGCGATTCAACATCTACTCCAAGGAAAACATCGTCGGGAAACTCCTGTAAAAATTCAAGGTGATCCAACGGTCGGATCAAAGATTATAGCCCTTTCAAACCGGTACACCGGTCTCGAGCGACGAGACCTCCTCCTCACCGAGTAGCGATTCAACATCTACGCCAAGGAAAACGGCGTTCGGAAACTCCCGTAAAAATTTGAGGGAGATCCAACGGTCGGATCAAAAGTTATGGCCTTTTCCAACCGGTACCTCCGGTCTCGAGCGACGAGACCTCGTTCGTCAACAAGTAGCGATTCAACATCTACTCAAAGGAAAACATCGTCGGGAAACTCCTATAAAAAGATGAGGGAGATCCAACGGTCGGATCAAAAGTTATGGCACTTTCGAACCGGTACACTCGTCTCGAGCGATGAGACCTCCTCCGCATCGAGTAGCGATTCAACATCTACGCCAAGGAAAACAGCGTTCGGAAACTCCTGTAAAAATTTGAGGGAGATCCAACAGTCGGATCAAAAGTTATGGCCTTTTCCAACCGGTACCCTGGTCTCGAGCGACGAGACCTGTTCGTCAACAAGTAGCGATTCAACATCTACTCAAAGGAAAACATCGTCGGGAAACTCCTATAAAAAGATGAGGGAGATCCAACGGTCGGATCAAAAGTTATGGCACTTTCGAACCGGTACACTCGTCTCGAGCGATGAGACCTCCTCCGCACCGAGTAGCGATTCAACATCTACTCCAAGTAAAACAGCATTCGGAAAACTCCTGTAAAAATTTTACGGAGATCCAACGGTCGGATCCAAAGTTATAGCCTTTTCAAAGCGGTCCACTGGTCTCGAGCGACGAGACTTCCTCCTCACCTTGTAGCGATTCAACATCTAAGCCAAGGAAAACAGCGTCCGGAAACTCCTGAAAATATTTGAGGGAGATCCAAAGGTCGGATAAAAAATTATGGCCCTTTCGAATCGGTCCAGTGGTCTCGAGCGACGAGACCTCCTCCTCACCGAGTAGCGATTCAACATCTACTGCAAGGAAAACAGCGTCCGGAAACTCCTGTAAAAAATTCAGGGTGATCCAACGGTCGGATCAAAAGTTATGGCCCTTTCCAACGGGTACACTGGTCTCGAGTGACGAGACCTCTTCCTCAACAAGTAGCGATTCAACATCTACTCCAAGGAAAACATCGTCGGGAAACTCCTGTAAAAATTCAGGGTGATCCAACGGTCGGATCAAAGGTTATAGCCCTATCAAACCGGTACATCGGGTCTCGAGCGACGAGACCTCCTCCTCATCGAGTAGCGATTCAACATCTAAGCCAAGGAAAACGGCGTCCGAAACTCCTGTAAAAATTTGACGGAGATACAACGGTCGGATCAAAAGTTATGGCCCTTTCGAACCGGTATCACGGTCTCGAGCGATGAGACCTCCTCCGCACCGACTAGCGATTCAACATCTACTCCAAGGAAAACAGCGTCCGGAAACTCCTGTAAAAGATTCAGGGTGATCCAACAGTC
Source organism: Populus x sibirica (assembly GCA_019202695.1). Taxonomy (NCBI): domain Eukaryota; kingdom Viridiplantae; phylum Streptophyta; class Magnoliopsida; order Malpighiales; family Salicaceae; genus Populus; species Populus x sibirica. The sequence goes on from JAGMVL010000139.1 coordinate 70,223, forward strand.
GGATCAAAGGTTATAGCCCTTTCCAACCGGTACACTAGTCTCGAGCGACGAGACCTCCTCCTCACCGAGTAGCGATTCAACATCTACTCCAAGGAAAACAGCGTCCAGAAAACTCTTGTAAAAATTTTACGGAGATCCAACAGTCGGATCCAAAGTTATGGCCCTTTCAAAACGGTCCACTGGTCTCGAGCGACGAGACTTCCTCCTCACCTTGTAGCGATTCAACATCTAAGCCAAGGCAAACAGCGTCCGGAAACTCGTGTAAAATTTCAAGGGTGATCCAACTGTCGGATCAAAAGTTATGGCCCTTTCGAACCGGTACACGTGGTCTCGAGCGACGAGACCTCCTCCTCACCGAGTAGCGATTCAACATCTACTCCAAGGAAAACGGCGTCGGAAACTCCGTAAAAAATTCGGGGTGATCCAACGGTCGGATCAAAGGTTATAGCCCTTTCCAACCGGTACACTAGTCTCGCCGACGAGACCTCCTCCTCACCGAGTAGCGATTCAACATCTACTCCAAGGAAAACAGCGTCCGGAAACTCCTGTAAAAATTTGACGGAGGTCCAACAGTCGGATCAAAAGTTATGAACCTTTCCAACCGGCACACAGGACTCGAGCGAAGAGACCTCTTCCTCAACATGTAGCGATTCAACATCAACTCCAAGGAAAACATCGTCGGGAAACTCCTCTAAAAAGTTGAGGGAGATTCAACGGTCGGATCAAAAGTTATGGCCTTTTCGACGGGTACACTAGTCTCGAGCGATGAGACCTCCTCCGCACCGACTAGCGATTCAACATCTACTCCAAGGAAACCACGGCGTCGAGAAAACTCTTGTAAAAATTTTACGGAGATCCAACGGTCGGATCCAAAGTTATGGCCCTTTCAAAACGGTCCACTGGTCTCGAGCGACGAGACTTCCTCCTCACCTTGTAGCGATTCAACATCTAAGCCAAGGAAAACAGCGTCCGGAAACTCCTGTAAAAATTTGACGGAGATACAACGGTCGGATCAAAAGTTATGGCCATTTCTAACCGGTACACTGGTCTTGAGCGACGAGACCTCTTCCTCAACGAGTCTCGATTCAACATCTACTCCAAGGAAAACATCGTCAGGAAACTCCTGTAAAAAATTCAGGGTGATCCAACGGTCGGATCAAAGGTTATAGCCCTTTCAAACCAGTACACCGGTCTCGAGCGACGAGACCTCTTCCTCATCGAGTAGCGATTCAACATCTACGCCAAGGAAAACGGCGTCCGGAAACTCCTGTAAAAATTTGACGGAGGTCCAACAGTCGGATCAAAAGTTATGAACCTTTCCAACCGGCACACAGGACTCGAGCGAAGAGACCTCTTCCTCAACATGTAGCGATTCAACATCAACTCCAAGGAAAACATCGTCGGGAAACTCCTCTAAAAAGTTGAGGGAGATCCAACGGTCGGATCAAAAGTTATGGCCTTTTCGAACCGGTACACTAGTCTCGAGCGATGAGACCTCCTCCGCACCGACTAGCGATTCAACATCTACTCCAAGGAAACGGCGTTCGGAAAACTCTTGTAAAAATTTTACGGAGATCCAACGGTCGGATCCAAAGTTATGGCCCTTTCAAAACGGTCCACTTGGTCTCGAGCGACGAGACTTCCTCCTCACCTTGTAGCGATTCAACATCTAAGCCAAGGAAAACGGCGTCCGGAAACTCCGTAAAAATTTGACGGAGATACAACGGTCGGATCAAAAGTTATGGCCCTTTCCAACCGGTACACTAGTCTCGAGCGACAAGACCTCTTCCTCAACAAGTTGCGATTCAGCATCTAATCCAAGGAAAACATCATCACAAAACTCCCGTAAAAATTTTGCGGGTGATCCAACGGTCGGATTAAAGGTTCTAGCCCTTTCGAACCGGTACACCGGTCCCGAGCGACGAGACCTCCTACTCATCAAGTAGCGATTCAACATCTACGCCAAGGAATACAGCGTCCGGAAACTCCTGTAAAAATTTGAGGGAGATCCAACGGTCGGATCAAAAGTTACGGCCCTTTGTAACCGGTACACTCGTCTCGAGCGACGAGACCTCCTCCTCACCGAGTAGCGATTCAACATCTACTCCAAGGAAAACGGCGTCCGGAAAAGTCCTGTAAAAATTTTAGGGAGATCCAACCGTCGGATCCAAAGTTATGGCCCTTTCGAACCGGTACACTGGTCTCGACCGATGACACCTCCTCCTCACCGAGTGGGATTCAACATCTACGATAAGGAAAACAGCGTCCGGAAACTCCTGTAAAAATTTGAGGAAGATCCAACGGTCGGATCGAAAGTTATGGCCCTTTCCAAAAGGTACACTAGTCTCGAGCGACGAGACCTCTTCCTCACCGTGTGGCGATTCAACATCAACTCCATGGAAAACAGCGTCCGGAAAACTCCTGTAAAAATTTGAGGGAGATCCAACGGTCGGATCAAAAAGTTATCGCTCTTTCCAACCGGTACACTGGTCTCGAGCGACGAGACCTCTTCCTCAACGAGTCGGGATTCAACTTCTACTCCAAGGAAAACATCGTCAGGAAACTCCAGTAAAAAATTCAGGGTGATGAAACGGTCGGATCAAAGGTTATAGCCCTTTCCAACTGGTACACTGGTCTCGAGCGACGTGACCTCCTCCTCATCGAGTAGCGATTGAACATCTACGCCAAGGAAAACAGCGTCCGGAAACTCTCGTAAAAATTTCAGGGAGATCAAACGGTCGGATCAAAAGTTATGGCTCTTTCCAACCGGTACACTTGGTCTCAAGCGACGAGACCTCTTCCTCAACGAGTCGTGATTCAACATCTACTCCAAGGAAAACATCGTCGGGAAACTCCCGTAAAAAATTCGGGGGTGATCCAACGGTCGGATCAAAGGTTATAGCCCTTTCCAACCGGTACACCGGTCTCGAGCGACGAGACCTCCTCCTCATCGAGTAGCGATTCAACATCTACTCCAAGGAAAACATCGTCGGGAAACTCCCGTAAAAAGTTGAGGGAGATCAAACGGTCGGATCAAAAGTTATGGCCCTTTCGAACCGGTACACTAGTCTCGAGCGACGAGACCTCCTCCTCACCGTGTGGCGATTCAACATCAACTCCATGGAAAACAGCGTCCGGAAAACTCCTGTAAAAATTTGAGGGAGATCCAACGGTCGGATCAAAAAGTTATCGCTCTTTCCAACCGGTACACTGGTCTCGAGCGACGAGACCTCTTCCTCAACGAGTCGTGATTCAACATCTACTCCAAGGAAAACATCGCTGGGAAACTACTGTAAAAAGTTGAGGGAGATCCAACGGTCGGATTAAAAGTTATGGCCCTTTCGAATCGGTCCAGTGGTCTCGAGCGACGAGACCTCCTCCTCACCGAGTAGCGATTCAACATCTACTCCAAGGAAAACGGCGTCCGGAAACACCCGTAAAAAATTTCAGGGTGATCCAACGATCGGATCAAAGGTTATAGCCCTTTCCAACCGGTACACTGGTCTCGAGCGACGAGACCTCTTCCTCAACGAGTCGTGATTCAACATCTACTCCAAGGAAAACATCGTCGGGAAACTCCCGTAAAAAATTCGGGGGAGATCCAACGGTCGGATCAAAGGTTATAGCCCTTTCCAACCGGTACACTTGGTCTCGAGCGACGAGACCTCCTCCTCATCGAGTAGCGATTCAACATCTACTCCAAGGAAAACATCGTCGGAAACTCCCGTAAAAAGATGAGGGAGATCAAACGGTCGGATAAAAAGTTATGGCCCTTTCGAACCGGTACACTAGTCTCGAGCGATGAGACCTCCTCCGCACCGAGTAGCGATTCAACATCTACTCCAAGGAAAACAGCGTCCGGAAACTCCCGTAAAAATTTGACGGAGATACAACGGTCGGATCAAAAGTTATGGCCCTTTCCAACCGGTACACCGGTCTCGAGCGACAAGACCTCTTCCTCAACAAGTTGCGATTCAACATCTAATCCAAGGAAAACATCATCACAAAACTCCCGTAAAAATTTGAGGTGATCCAACGGTCGGATTAAAGGTTATAGCCCTTTCCAACCGGTACACCGGTCTCGAGCGACGAGACCTCCTCCTTACCGAGTAGCGATTCAACATCTACGCCAAGGAATACGGCGTCCGGAAACTCCTGTAAAAATTTGAGGGAGATCCAACTATCGGATCAAAAGTTACGGCCCTTTCTAACTGGTACACTCGTCTCGAGCGACGAGACCTCCTCCTCACCGAGTAGCGATTCAACATCTACTCCAAGGAAAACGGCGTCCGGAAAAGTCCTGTAAAAATTTTAGGGAGATCCAACGGTCGGATCCAAAGTTATGGCCCTTCCGAACCGGTACACTGGTCTCGACCGATGACACCTCCTCCTCACCGAGTGGGATTCAACATCTACGACAAGGAAAACAACGTCCGGAAACTCCTGTAAAAATTTGAGGAAGATCCAACGGTCGGATCGAAAGTTATGGCACTTTCCAAAAGGTACACTAGTCTCGAGCGACGAGACCTCTTCCTCACCGTGTGGCGATTCAACATCAACTCCATGGAAAACGGCGTCCGGAAAACTCCTGTAAAAATTTGAGGGAGATCCAACGGTCGGATCAAAAAGTTATGGCTCTTTCCAACCGCTACACTGGTCTCGAGCGACGAGACCTCTTCCTCAATGAGTCGTGATTCAACATCTACTCCAAGGAAAACATCGTCAGGAAACTCTTGTAAAAAATTCAGGGTGATCCAACGGTCGGATCAAAGGTTATAGCCCTTTCCAACCGGTACACTAGTCTCGAGCGACGAGACCTCCTCCTCATCGAGCAGCGATTGAACATCTACGCCAAGGAAAAACAGCGTCCGGAAACTCCTGTAAAAATTTGAGGGAGATCCAACGGTCAGATCAAAAGTTATCGCTCTTTCCAACCGGTACACTGGTCTCGACCGACGAAACCTCTTCCTCAACGAGTCGTGATTCAACATCTACTCCAAGGAAAACATCGTCAGGAAACTCTTGTAAAAAATTCAGGGTGATCCAACGGTCGGATCAAAGGTTATAGCCCTTTCCAACCGGTACACTGGTTTCGAGCGACGAGACCTCCTCCTCACCGAGTAGCGATTCAACATCTACGCCAAGGAAAACAGCGTCCGGAAACTCCTGTAAAAATTTGACGGAGGTCCAACGGTCGGATCAAAAGTTATGAACCTTTCCAACCGGCACACGGGACTCGAGCGACGAGACCTCTTCCTCAACCGAGTAGCGATTCAACATCAACTCCAAGGAAAACATCGTCGGGAAACTCCTCTAAAAAGTTGAGGGAGATCCAACGGTCGGATCAAAAGTTATGGCCTTTTCGAACCGGTACACTAGTCTCGAGCGATGAGACCTCCTCCGCACCGACTAGCGATTCAACATCTACTCCAAGGAAAACGGCGTCCGGAAAACTCTTGTAAAAATTTTACGGAGATCCAACAAGTCGGATCCAAAGTTATGGCCCTTTCAAAACGGTCCACTGGTCTCGAGCGACGAGACTTCCTCCTCACCTTGTAGCGATTCAACATCTAAGCCAAGGAAAACAGCGTCCGGAAACTCCTGTAAAAATTTGACGGAGATCCAACGGTCGGATCAAAAGTTATGGCCCTTTCCAACCGGTACACTGGACTCGAGCGACAAGACCTCTTCCTCAACAAGTTGCGATTCAGCATCTAATCCAAGGAAAACATCATCACAAAACTCCTGTAAAAAATTTCGGGTGATCCAACGGTCGGATTAAAGGTTATAGCCCTTTCCAACCGGTACACTGGTCTCGAGCGACGAGACCTCCTCCTTACCGAGTAGCGATTCAACATCTACGCCAAGGAATACAGCGTCCGGAAACTCCTGTAAAAATTTGAGGGAGATCCAACTGTCGGATCAAAAGTTACGGCCCTTTGTAACTGGTACACTCGTCTCGAGCGACGAGACCTCCTCCTCACCGAGTAGCGATTCAACATCTACTCCAAGGAAAACAGCGTCCGGAAAAGTCCTGTAAAAATTTTAGGGAGATCCAACCGTCGGATCCAAAGTTATGGCCCTTTCGAACCGGTACACACGGGTCTCGACCGATGACACCTCCTCCTCACCGAGTGGGATTCAACATCTACGACAAGGAAAACGGCGTCCGGAAACTCCTGTAAAAATTTGAGGAAGATCCAACGGTCGGATCGAAAGTTATGGCCCTTTCCAAAAGGTACACTAGTCTCGAGTGACGAGACCTCTTCCTCACCGTGTGGCGATTCAACATCAACTCCATGGAAAACAGCGTCGGAAAACTCCCGTAAAAATTTGAGGGAGATCCAACGGTCGGATCAAAAATTTATCGCTCTTTCCAACCGGTACACTGGTCTCGAGCGACGAGACCTCTTCCTCAACGAGTCGGGATTCAACATCTACTCCAAGGAAAACATCGTCAGGAAACTCCTGTAAAAAATTGAGGGGGTGATCAAATGGTCGGATCAAAGGTTATGGCCCTTTCCAACCGGTACACTGGTCTCGAGCGACGAGACCTCCTCCTCATCGAGTAGCGATTGAACATCTACGCCAAGGAAAATAGCGTCCGGAAACTCTCGTAAAAATTTGAGGGAGATCCAACGGTCGGATCAAAAGTTATCGCTCTTTCCAACCGGTACACTGGTCTCAAGCGACGAGACCTCTTTCTCAACGAGTCGTGATTCAACATCTACTCCAAGGAAAACATCGTCGGGAAACTCCGTAAAAAATTCGGGGTGATCCAACGGTCGGATCAAAGGTTATAGCCCTTTCCAACCGGTACACCGGTCTCGAGCGACGAGACCCCCTCCTCATCGAGTAGCGATTCAACATCTACTCCAAGGAAAACATCGTCGGGAAACTCCTGTAAAAAGATGAGGGAGATCAAACGGTCGGATCAAAAGTTATGGCCCTTTCGAACCGGTACACTAGTCTCGAGCGACGAGACCTCCTCCTCACCGTGTGGCGATTCAACATCAACTCCATGGAAAACGGCGTCGGAAAACTCCCGTAAAAATTTGAGGGAGATCCAACGGTCGGATCAAAAGTTATCGCTCTTTCCAACCGGTACACTTGGTCTCGAGCGACGAGACCTCTTCCTCAACGAGTCGTGATTCAACATCTACTCCAAGGAAAACATCCGGGAAACTACTGTAAAAAGTTGAGGGAGATCCAACGGTCGGATTAAAAGTTATGGCCCTTTCGAATCGGTCCAGTGGTCTCGAGCGACGAGACCTCCTCCTCACCGAGTAGCGATTCAACATCTACTCCAAGGAAAACAGCGTCCGGAAACACCGTAAAAAATTCGGGGGTGATCCAACGATCGGATCAAAGGTTATAGCCCTTTCCAACCGGTACACTCGGGTCTCGAGCGACGAGACCTCCTCCTCATCGAGTAGCGATTCAACATCTACTCCAAGGAAAACATTGTCGGGAAACTCCTGTAAAAAGATGAGGGAGATCAAACGGTCGGATCAAAAGTTATGGCCCTTTCGAACCGGTACACTAGTCTCGAGCGATGAGACCTCCTCCGCACCGAGTAGCGATTCAACATCTACTCCAAGGAAAACGGCGTCCCGGAAACTCCTGTAAAAATTTGACGGAGATACAACGGTCGGATCAAAAGTTATGGCCCTTTCCAACCGGTACACCGGTCTCGAGCGACAAGACCTCTTCCTCAACAAGTTGCGATTCAACATCTAATCCAAGGAAAACATCATCACAAAACTCCTGTAAAAATTTCGGGTAATCCAACGATCGGATTAAAGGTTATAGCCCTTTCCAACCGGTACACTCGGGTCTCGAGCGACGAGACCTCCTCCTTACCGAGTAGCGATTCAACATCTACGCCAAGGAATACAGGCGTCCGGAAACTCCTGTAAAAATTTGAGGGAGATCCAACTATCGGATCAAAAGTTACGGCCCTTTCTAACTTTTACACTCGTCTCGAGCGACGAGACCTCCTCCTCACCGAGTAGCGATTCAACATATACTCCAAGGAAAACAGCGTCCGGAAAAGTCCTGTAAAAATTTTAGGGAGATCCAACCGTCGGATCCAAAGTTATGGCCCTTTCGAACCGGTACACCGGTCTCGACCGATGACACCTCCTCCTCACCGAGTGGGATTCAACATCTACGACAAGGAAAACAGGCGTCCGGAAACTCCCGTAAAAATTTGAGGAAGATCCAACGGTCGGATCGAAAGTTATGGCCCTTTCCAAAAGGTACACTAGTCTCGAGCGACGAGACCTCTTCCTCACCGTGTGGCGATTCAACATCAACTCCATGGAAAACAGCGTCCGGAAAACTCCTGTAAAAAGTTGAGGGAGATCCAACGGTCGGATTAAAAGTTATGGCCCTTTCGAATCGGTCCGGTGGTCTCGAGCGACGAGACCTCCTCCTCACCGAGTAGCGATTCAACATCTACTCCAAGGAAAACAGCGTCGGAAACACCGTAAAAATTCGGGGTGATCCAACGATCGGATCAAAGGTTATAGCCCTTTCCAACCGGTACACCGGTCTCGAGCGACGAGACCTCCTCCTTACCGAGTAGCGATTCAACATCTACGCCAAGGAATACAGCGTCCGGAAACTCCTGTAAAAATTTGAGGGAGATCCAACTGTCGGATCAAAAGTTATGGCCCTTTCTAACTGGTACACTCGTATCGAGCGACGAGACCTCCTCCTCACCGAGTAGCGATTCAAGATCTACTCCAAGGAAAACAACGTCCGGAAAACTCCCGTAAAAATTTTAGGGAGATCCAACCGTCGGATCCAAAGTTATGGCCCTTTCGAACCGGTACATCGGTCTCGACCGATGACACCTCCTCCTCACCGAGTGGGATTCAACATCTACGACAAGGAAAATAGCGTCTGGAACTCCTGTAAAAATTTGAGGAAGATCCAACGGTCGGATCGAAAGTTATGGCCCTTTCCAAAAGGTACACTAGTCTCGAGCAACGAGACCTCGTCCTCACCGTGTGGCGATTCAACATCAACTCCATGGAAAAACGGCGTCCGGAAAACTCCCGTAAAAATTTGAGGGAGATCCAACGGTCGGATCAAAAGTTATCGCTCTTTCCAACCGGGTACACCGGTCTCGAGCGACGAGACCTCTTCCTCAACGAGACGTGATTCAACATTTACTCCAAGGAAAACATCGTCAGAAACTCCCGTAAAAATTGAGGGTGATCCAACGGTCGGATCAAAGGTTATGGCCCTTTCCAACCGGTACACTGGTCTCGAGCGACGAGACCTCCTCCTCATCGAGTAGCGATTCAACATCTACTCCAAGGAAAACATCGTCGGGAAACTCCCGTAAAAAGTTGAGGGAGATCAAACGGTCGGATCAAAAGTTATGGCCCTTTCGAACCGGTACACTAGTCTCGAGCGATGAGACCTCCTCCGCACCGAGTAGCGATTCAACATCTACTCCAAGGAAAACAGCGTTCGGAAAACTCCTGTAAAAATTTTAGGGAGATCCAACGGTCGGATCCAAAGTTATGGCCCTTTCAAACCGGTACTCTAGTCTCGAGCGACGAGACCTCCTCCTCATCGAGTAGCGATTCAACATCTAAGCCAAGGCAAACAAGTCCGGAAACTCCTGTAAAAATTTGAGGGAGATCCAACGGTCGGATCAAAAGTGATGGCCCTTTCCAACCGGTAGACTAGTCTCGAGCGACGAGACCTCTTCCTCAACATGTAACGATTCAACATCTACTCCAAGGAAAACATCGCTGGGAAACTACTGTAAAAAGTTGAGGGAGATCCAACGGTCGGATTAAAAGTTATGGCCCTTTCGAATCGGTCCAGTGGTCTCGAGCGACGAGACGTCCTCCTAACCGAGTAGCGATTCAACATCTACTCCAAGGAAAACAGCGTCCGGAAACACCTGTAAAAAATTCAGGGTGATCCAACGATCGGATCAAAGGTTATAGCCCTTTCCAACCGGTACACCGGTCTCGAGCGACGAGACCTCCTCCTTACCGAGTAGCGATTCAACATCTACGCCAAGGAATACAGCGTCCGGAAACTCCTGTAAAAATTTGAGGGAGTTCCAACTATCGGATCAAAAGTTATGGCCCTTTCTAACTGGTACACTCGTCTCGAGCGACGAGACCTCCTCCTCACCGAGTAGCGATTCAACATCTACTCCAAGGAAAACAACGTCCGGAAAAGTCCTGTAAAAATTTTAGGGAGATCCAACCGTCGGATCCAAAGTTATGGCCCTTTCGAACCGGAACACTGGTCTCGACCGATGACACCTCCTCCTCACCGAGTGGGATTCAACATCTACTCCAAGGAAAACATCGTCGGAAACTCCCCGTAAAAAATTCAGGGGTGATCCAACGGTCGGATCAAAGGTTATGGCCCTTTCCAACCGGTACACTCGGTCTCGAGCGACGAGACCTCCTCCTCATCGAGTAGCGATTCAACATCTACTCCAAGGAAAACATCGTCGGGAAACTCCTGTAAAAAGTTGAGGGAGATCAAACGGTCGGATCAAAAGTTATGGCCCTTTCGAACCGGTACACTGTTGGTCTCGACCGATGACACCTCCTCCTCACCGAGTGGGATTCAACATCTACTCCAAGGAAAACATCGTCAGAAACTCCCGTAAAAATTCGAGGGTGATCCAACGGTCGGATCAAAGGTTATAGCCCTTTCCAACCGGTACACCGGTCTCGAGCGACGAGACCTCCTCCTCATCGAGTAGCGATTCAACATCTACTCCAAGGAAAACATCGTCGGAAACTCCCGTAAAAAGATGAGGGAGATCAAACGGTCGGATCAAAAGTTATGGCCCTTTCGAACCGGTACACTAGTCTCGAGCGATGAGACCTCCTCCGCACCGAGTAGCGATTCAACATCTACTCCAAGGAAAACATCGCTGGGAAACTACTGTAAAAAGTTGAGGGAGATCCAACGGTCGGATTAAAAGTTGTGGCCCTTTCGAATCGGTCCAGTGGTCTCGAGCGACGAGACCTCCTCCTCACCGAGTAGCGATTCAACATCTACTCCAAGGAAAACAGCGTCCGGAAACACCTGAAAAAATTCGGGGTGATCCAACGATCGGATCAAAGGTTATAGCCCTTTCCAACCGGTACACTGGTCTCGAGCGACGAGACCTCCTCCTTACCGAGTAGCGATTCAACATCTACGCCAAGGAATACAGCGTCCGGAAACTCCCGTAAAAATTTGAGGGAGATCCAACCGTCGGATCAAAAGTTATGGCCCTTTCTAATCGGGTACACTCGTCTCGAGCGACGAGACCTCCTCCTCACCGAGTAGCGATTCAACATCTACTCCAAGGAAAACAACGTCCGGAAAAGTCCCGTAAAAATTTTAGGGAGATCCAACCGTCGGATCCAAAGTTATGGCCCTTTCGAACCGGTACACTGGTTTCGACCGATGACACCTCCTCCTCACCGAGTGGGATTCAACATCAACTCCATGGAAAACAGCGTCCGGAAAACTCCTGTAAAAATTTGAGGGAGATCCAACGGTCGGATCGAAAGTTATGGCCCTTTCCAAAAGGTACACTAGTCTCGAGCAACGAGACCTCTTCCTCACCGAGTAGCGATTCAACATCTACTCCAAGGAAAACAACGTCCGGAAAAGTCCTGTAAAAATTTTAGGGAGATCCAACCGTCGGATCCAAAGTTATCGCTCTTTCCAACCGGTACACTGGTTTCGACCGATGACACCTCCTCCTCACCGAGTGGGATTCAACATCAACTCCATGGAAAACAGCGTCCGGAAAACTCCTGTAAAAATTTGAGGGAGATCCAACGGTCGGATCGAAAGTTATGGCCCTTTCCAAAGGTACACTAGTCTCGAGCAACGAGACCTCCTCCTCACCGAGTAGCGATTCAACATCTACTCCAAGGAAAACAACGTCCGGAAAAGTCCTGTAAAAATTTTAGGGAGATCCAACCGTCGGATCCAAAGTTATGGCCCTTTCGAACCGGAACACTGGTCTCGACCGATGACACCTCCTCCTCACCGAGTGGGATTCAACATCTACTCCAAGGAAAACATCGTCAGGAAACTCCTGTAAAAAATTCAGGGTGATCCAACGGTCGGATCAAAGGTTATAGCCCTTTCCAACCGGTACACCGGGTCTCGAGCGACGAGACCTCCTCCTCATCGAGTAGCGATTCAACATCTACTCCAAGGAAAACATCGTCGGAAACTCCCGTAAAAAGATGAGGGAGATCAAACGGTCGGATCAAAAGTTATGGCCCTTTCGAACCGGTACACTGGTCTCGACCGATGACACCTCCTCCTCACCGAGTGGGATTCAACATCTACTCCAAGGAAAACATCGTCAGGAAACTCCCGTAAAAATTTGGAGGGAGATCCAACGGTCGGATCAAAGGTTATGGCCCTTTCCAACCGGTACACTGGTCTCGAGCGACGAGACCTCCTCCTCATCGAGTAGCGATTCAACATCTACTCCAAGGAAAACATCGTCGGAAACTCCTGTAAAAAGATGAGGGAGATCAAACGGTCGGATCAAAAGTTATGGCCCTTTCGAACCGGTACACTAGTCTCGAGCGATGAGACCTCCTCCGCACCGAGTAGCGATTCAACATCTACTCCAAGGAAAACAGCGCCGGGAAACTCTCGTAAAAAGTTGAGGGAGATCCAACGGTCGGATTAAAAGTTGTGGCCCTTTCGAACCGGTCCAGTGGTCTCGAGCGACGAGACCTCCTCCTCACCGAGTAGCGATTCAACATCTACTCCAAGGAAAACAACGGCGTCCGGAAACACCTGTAAAAATTCGGGGTGATCCAACGATCGGATCAAAGGTTATAGCCCTTTCCAACCGGTACACCGGTCTCGAGCGACGAGACCTCCTCCTTACCGAGTAGCGATTCAACATCTACGCCAAGGAATACAACGTCCGGAAACTCCCCGTAAAAATTTGAGGGAGATCCAACCGGTCGGATCAAAAGTTATGGCCCTTTCTAACTGGTACACTCGTCTCGAGCGACGAGACCTCCTCCTCACCGAGTAGCGATTCAACATCTACTCCAAGGAAAACAACGTCCGGAAAAGTCCGTAAAAATTTTAGGGAGATCCAACCGTCGGATCCAAAGTTATGGCCCTTTCGAACCGGTACACGGTCTCGACCGATGACACCTCCTCCTCACCGAGTGGGATTCAACATCAACTCCAAGGAAAACAGCGTCCGGAAAACTCCCGTAAAAATTTGAGGGAGATCCAACGGTCGGATCGAAAGTTATGGCCCTTTCCAAAAGGTACACTAGTCTCGAGCAACGAGACCTCTTCCTCACCGTGTGGCGATTCAACATCAACTCCATGGAAAACAACGTCCGGAAAACTCCTGTAAAAATTTGAGGGAGATCCAACGGTCGGATCAAAAAGTTATCGCTCTTTCCAACCGGTACACTGGTCTCGAGCGACGAGACCTCTTCCTCAACGAGTCGTGATTCAACATCTACTCCAAGGAAAACATCGTCAGAAACTCCCGTAAAAATTCGGGGGTGATCCAACGGTCGGATCAAAGGTTATAGCCCTTTCCAACCGGTACACTGGTCTCGAGCGACGAGACCTCCTCCTCATCGAGTAGCGATTCAACATCTACTCCAAGGAAAACATCGTCGGGAAACTCCTGTAAAAAGATGAGGGAGATCAAACGGTCGGATCAAAAGTTATGGCCCTTTCGAACCGGTACACTAGTCTCGAGCGATGAGACCTCCTCCTCACCGAGTAGCGATTCAACATCTACTCCAAGGAAAACAGCGTCCGGAAAACTCCTGTAAAAATTTTATGGTGATCCAACGGTCGGATCCAAAGTTATGGCCCTTTCAAACCGGTACACTAGTCTCGAGCGACGAGACCTCCTCCTCATCGAGTAGAGATTCAACATCTAAGCCAAGGCAAACAGCGTCCGGAAACTCCTGTAAAAATTTGAGGGAGATCCAACGATCGGATCAAAAGTTATGGCCCTTTCCAACCGGTACACTAGTCTCGAGCGACGAGACCTCTTCCTCAACATGTAACGATTCAACATCTACTCCAAGGAAAACATCGTTGGGAAACTCCCGTAAAAAGTTGAGGGAGATCCAACGGTCGGATTAAAAGTTATGGCCCTTTCGATCGGTCCGGTGGTCTCGAGCGACGAGACCTCCTCCTCACCGAGTAGCGATTCAACATCTACTCCAAGGAAAACAGCGTCCGGAAACACCTCCGTAAAAATTCGGGGTGATCCAACGATCGGATCAAAGGTTATGGCCCTTTCCAACCGGTACACCGGTCTCGAGCGACGAGACCTCCTCCTTACCGAGTAGCGAGTCAACATCTACGCCAAGGAATACGGCGTCCGAAACTCCTGTAAAAATTTGAGGGAGATCCAACCGGTCGGATCAAAAGTTACGGCCCTTTCTAACCGGGTACACTCGTCTCGAGCGACGAGACCTCCTCCTCACCGAGTAGCGATTCAACATCTACTCCAAGGAAAACGGCGTCCGGAAAACTCCGTAAAAATTTTAGGGAGATCCAACCGTCGGATCCAAAGTTATGGCCCTTTCGAACCGGTACACTGGTCTCGAGCGATGACACCTCCTCCTCACCGAGTAGAGATTCAACATCTACGACAAGGAAAACAAGCGTCCGGAAACTCCCGTAAAAATTTGAGGATGATCCAACGGTCGGATCGAAAGTTATGGCCCTTTCCAAAAGGTACACTAGTCTCGAGCGACGAGACCTCTTCCTCACCGTGTGGCGATTCAACATCTACTCCATGGAAAACAAGCGTCCGAAAACTCCCGTAAAAATTTGAGGGAGATCCAACGGTCGGATCAAAAAGTTATGGCTCTTTCCAACCGGTACACTCGGTCTCGAGCGACGAGACCTCTTCCTCAACGAGTCGTGATTCAACATCTACTCCAAGGAAAACATCGTCCGGAAACTCCCGTAAAAATTCAGGGTGATCCAACGGTCGGATCAAAGGTTATAGCCCTTTCCAACCGGTACACTGGTCTCGAGCGACGAGACCTCCTCCTCATCGAGTAGCGATTCAACATCTACGCCAAGGAAAACAGCGTCCGAAAACTCCTGTAAAAATTTGAGGGAGATCCAACGGTCGGATCAAAAGTTATGGCCCTTTCGAACCGGTACACTAGTCTCGAGCGATGAGACATCTACTCCAAGGAAAACAGCTGTCCAAGGAAAAGACCGGAAAACTCCCGTAAAAATTTTATGGAGATCCAACGGTCGGATCCAAAGTTATGGCCCTTTCAAACCGGTACCACTGGTCTCGACCGATGACACCTCCTCCTCACCGAGTGGGATTCAACATCTACGACAAGGAAAACAGCGTCCGGAACTCCCGTAAAAATTTGAGGAAGATCCAACGGTCGGATCGAAAGTTATGGCCCTTTCCAAAGGGTACACTAGTCTCGAGCAACGAGACCTCTTCCTCACCGTGTGGCGATTCAACATCAACTCCATGGAAAACAGCGTCCGGAAAACTCCTGTAAAAATTTGAGGGAGATCCAACGGTCGGATCAAAAAGTTATCGCTCTTTCCAACCGGTACACCGGTCTCAAGCGACGAGACCTCTTCCTCAACGAGTAGTGATTCAACATCTACTCCAAGGAAAACATCGTCGGGAAACTCCCGTAAAAAATTTGAGGGTGATCCAACGGTCGGATCAAAAGTTATGGCCCTTTCCAACCGGTACACCGGTCTCGAGCGACGAGACCTCCTCCTCACCGAGTAGCGATTCAACATCTACTCCAAGGAAAACAGCGTCCGGAAAACTCCTGTAAAAATTTGATGGAGATCCAACGGTCGGATCCAAAGTTATGGCCCTTTCAAACCGGTACACTGGTCTCGAGCGACGAGACCTCCTCCTCATCGAGTAGCGATTGAACATCTAAGCCAAGGCAAACAGCGTCCGGAAACTCCTGTAAAACTTTGAGGGAGATCCAACGGTCGGATCAAAAGTTATCGCTCTTTCCAACCGGTACACTGGTCTCGAGCGACGAGACCTCTTCCTCAACGAGTCGTGATTCAACATCTACTCCAAGGAAAACATCGTCAGGAAACTCCTGTAAAAAATTCAGGGTGATCCAACGGTCGGATCAAAGGTTATGGCCCTTTCCAACCGGTACACCGGTCTCGAGCGACGAGACCTCCTCCTCATCGAGTAGCGATTCAACATCTAAGCCAAGGCAAAACAGCGTCCGGAAACTCCGTAAAAAGTTGAGGGAGATCAAATGGTCGGATCGAAAGTTATGGCCCTTTCCAAAAGGTACACTAGTCTCGAGCAACGAGACCTCTTCCTCACCGTGTGGCGATTCAACATCAACTCCATGGAAAACAGCGTCCGGAAAACTCCCGTAAAAATTTGAGGGAGATCCAACGGTCGGATCAAAAGTTATCGCTCTTTCCAACCGGTACGCTGGTCTCGAGCGACGAGACCTCTTCCTCAACGAGTCGTGATTCAACATCTACTCCAAGGAAAACATCGTCAGGAAACTCCTGTAAAAACTTCAGGGTGATCCAACTGTCGGATCAAAGGTTATAGCCCTTTCCAACCGGTACACCGTGGTCTCGAGCGACGAGACCTCCTCCTCATCGAGTAGCGATTCAACATCTACTCCAAGGAAAACATCGTCGGGAAACTCCCGTAAAAAGTTGAGGGAGATCAAACGGTCGGATCAAAAGTTATGGCCCTTTCGAACCGGTACACTAGTCTCGAGCGATGAGACCTCCTCCTCACCGAGTAGCGATTCAACATCTACTCCAAGGAAAACAAGACATCCGGAAAACTCCTGTAAAAATTTTATGGAGATCCAACGGTCGGATCCAAAGTTATGGCCCTTTCAAACCGGTACACCTGGTCTCGAGCGACGAGACCTCCTCCTCATCGAGTAGCGATTCAACATCTAAGCCAAGGAAAACGGCGTCCGGAAACTCCTGTAAAAATTTGAGGGAGATCCAACGGTCGGATCAAAAGTTATGGCCCTTTCCAACCGGTACACTGGTCTCGAGCGACGAGACCTCTTCCTCAACATGTAACGATTCAACATCTACTCCAAGGAAAACATCGTCGGGAAACTACCGTAAAAAGTTGATGGAGATCCAACGGTCGGATTAAAAGTTATGGCCCTTTCGAATCGGTCCAGTGGTCTCGAGCGACGAGACCTCCTCCTCACCGAGTAGCGATTCAACATCTACTCCAAGGAAAACAGCGTCCGGAAACACCTGTAAAAAATTCAGGGGTGATCCAACGATAGGATCAAAGGTTATGGCCCTTTCCAACCGGTACACCGGTCTCGAGCGACGAGACCTCCTCCTTACCGAGTAGCGATTCAACATCTACGCCAAGGAATACAGGCGTCCCGGAAACTCCTGTAAAAATTTGAGGGAGATCCAACGGTCGGATCAAAAGTTACGGCCCTTTCTAACCGGGTACACTCATCTCGAGCGACGAGACCTCCTCCTCACCGAGTAGCGATTCAACATCTACTCCAAGGAAAAAACGGCGTCCGGAAAAGTCCCGTAAAAATTTTAGGGAGATCCAACCGTCGGATCCAAAGTTATGGCCCTTTCGAACCGGTACACTGGTCTCGACCGATGACACCTCCTCCTCACCGAGTGGGATTCAACATCTACGACAAGGAAAACAGGCGTCCGGAAACTCCGTAAAAATTTGAGGACGATCCAACGGTCGGATCGAAAGTTATGGCCCTTTCCAAAAGGTACACTAGTCTCGAGCGACGAGACCTCTTCCTCACCGTGTGGCGATTCAACATCAACTCCATGGAAAACGGCGTCCGGAAAACTCCCGTAAAATTTGAGGGAGATCCAACGGTCGGATCAAAAGTTATCGCTCTTTCCAACCGGTACACCGGTCTCGAGCGACGAGACCTCTTCCTCAACGAGTCGTGATTCAACATCTACTCCAAGGAAAACATCGTCGGAAACTCCTGTAAAAAATTCGAGGTGATCCAACGGTCGGATCAAAGGTTATGGCCCTTTCCAACCGGTACACCGGTCTCGAGCGACGAGACCTCCTCCTCATCGAGTAGCGATTCAACATCTACGCCAAGGAAAACAGCGTCCGAAAACTCCCGTAAAAATTTGAGGGAGATCCAACGGTCGGATCAAAAGTTCTCGCTCTTTCCAACCGGTACACTGGTCTCGAGCGACGAGACCTCTTCCTCAACGAGTCGTGATTCAACATCTACTCCAAGGAAAACATCGTCAGAAACTCCCGTAAAAACTTCGTGGGTGATCCAACCGTCGGATCAAAGGTTATAGCCCTTTCCAACCGGTACACTGGTCTCGAGCGACGAGACCTCCTCCTCATCGAGTAGCGATTCAACATCTACTCCAAGGAAAACATCGTCGGGAAACTCCCGTAAAAAGTTGAGGGAGATCAAACGGTCGGATCAAAAGTTATGGCCCTTTCGAACCGGTACACTAGTCTCGAGCGATGAGACCTCCTCCGCACCGAGTAGCGATTCAACATCTACTCCAAGGAAAAACAAGATCCGGAAAACTCCCGTAAAAATTTTATGGAGATCCAACGGTCGGATCCAAAGTTATGGCCCTTTCAAACCGGTACACTGGTCTCGAGCGACGAGACCTCCTCCTCATCGAGTAGCGATTCAACATCTAAGCCAAGGCAAACAGCGTCCGGAAACTCCTGTAAAAATTTGAGGGAGATCCAACGGTCGGATCAAAAGTTATGGCCCTTTCCAACCGGTACACGGTCTCGAGCGACGAGACCTCTTCCTCAACATGTAACGATTCAACATCTACTCCAAGGAAAACATCGGCGGGAAACTACTGTAAAAAGTTGATGGAGATCCAACGGTCGGATTAAAAGTTATGGCCCTTTCGAATCGGTCCAGTGGTCTCGAGCGACGAGACCTCCTCCTCACCGAGTAGCGATTCAACATCTACTCCAAGGAAAACAGCGTCCGGAAACACTCGTAAAAATTCGGGGTGATCCAACGATAGGATCAAAGGTTATAGCCCTTTCCAACCGGTACACTGGTCTCGAGCGACGAGACCTCCTCCTTACCGAGTAGCGATTCAACATCTACGCCAAGGAATACAGCGTCCGGAAACTCCCGTAAAAATTTGAGGGAGATCCAACCGTCGGATCAAAAGTTACGGCCCTTTCTAACTGGTACACTCATCTCGAGCGACGAGACCTCCTCCTCACCGAGTAGCGATTCAACATCTACTCCAAGGAAAACAGCGTCCGGAAAAGTCCTGTAAAAATTTTAGGGAGATCCAACCGTCGGATCCAAAGTTATGGCCCTTTCGAACCGGTACACTAGTCTCGACCGATGACACCTCCTCCTCACCGAGTGGGATTCAACATCTACGACAAGGAAAACAGCGTCCGGAAACTCCTGTAAAAATTTGAGGACGATCCAACGGTCGGATCGAAAGTTATGGCCCTTTCCAAAAGGTACACTAGTCTCGAGCGACGAGACCTCTTCCTCACCGTGTGGCGATTCAACATCAACTCCATGGAAAACAGCGTCCGGAAAACTCCCGTAAAAATTTGAGGGAGATCCAACGGTCGGATCAAAAAGTTATCGCTCTTTCCAACCGGTACACTGGTCTCGAGCGACGAGACCTCTTCCTCAACGAGTCGTGATTCAACATCTACTCCAAGGAAAACATCGTCGGAAACTCCCGTAAAAATTCGGAGGTGATCCAACGGTCGGATCAAAGGTTATAGCCCTTTCCAACCGGTACACCGGGTCTCGAGCGACGAGACCTCCTCCTCATCGAGTAGCGATTCAACATCTACGCCAAGGAAAACAGCGTCCGAAAACTCCTGTAAAAATTTGAGGGAGATCCAACGGTCGGATCAAAAGTTCTCGCTCTTTCCAACCGGTACACTGGTCTCGAGCGACGAGACCTCTTCCTCAACGAGTCGTGATTCAACATCTACTCCAAGGAAAACATCGTCAGAAACTCCCGTAAAAATCTTCGAGGGTGATCCAACCGTCGGATCAAAGGTTATAGCCCTTTCCAACCGGTACACTCGGTCTCGAGCGACGAGACCTCCTCCTCATCGAGTAGCGATTCAACATCTACTCCAAGGAAAACATCGTCGGGAAACTCCCGTAAAAAGTTGAGGGAGATCAAACGGTCGGATCAAAAGTTATGGCCCTTTCGAACCGGTACACTAGTCTCGAGCGATGAGACCTCCTCCGCACCGAGTAGCGATTCAACATCTACTCCAAGGAAAAAGGCGTCCGGAAAACTCCCGTAAAAATTTTATGGAGATCCAACGGTCGGATCCAAAGTTATGGCCCTTTCAAACCGGTACACCGGTCTCGAGCGACGAGACCTCCTCCTCATCGAGTAGCGATTCAACATCTAAGCCAAGGCAAACAGCGTCCGGAAACTCCGTAAAAATTTGAGGGAGATCCAACGGTCGGATCAAAAGTTATGGCCCTTTCCAACCGGTACACCGGTCTCGAGCGACGAGACCTCTTCCTCAACATGTAACGATTCAACATCTACTCCAAGGAAAACATCGCTGGGAAACTACTGTAAAAAGTTGAGGGAGATCCAACGGTCGGATTAAAAGTTATGGCCCTTTCGAATCGGTCCAGTGGTCTCGAGCGACGAGACCTCCTCTTCACCGAGTAGCGATTCAACATCTACTCCAAGGAAAACTGCGTCCGGAAACACTGTAAAAAATTCAGGGTGATCCAACGATCGGATCAAAGGTTATAGCCCTTTCCAACCGGTACACTGGTCTCGAGCGACGAGACCTCCTCCTCATCGAGTAGCGATTGAACATCTAAGCCAAGGCAAACAGCGTCCGGAAACTCCTGTAAAAATTTGAGGGAGATCCAACGGTCGGATCAAAAGTTATCGCTCTTTCCAACCGGTACACCGGTCTCGAGCGACGAGACCTCTTCCTCAACGAGTCGTGATTCAACATCTACTCCAAGGAAAACATCGTCGGAAACTCCCGTAAAAAATTCAGGGTGATCCAACGGTCGGATCAAAGGTTATAGCCCTTTCCAACCGGTACACTGGTCTCGAGCGACGAGACCTCCTCCTCATCGAGTAGCGATTCAACATCTAAGCCAAGGCAAACAGCGTCCGGAAACTCCTGTAAAAAGATGAGGGAGATCAAATGGTCGGATCGAAAGTTATGGCCCTTTCCAAAAGGTACACTAGTCTCGAGCAACGAGACCTCTTCCTCACCGTGTGGCGATTCAACATCAACTCCATGGAAAACGGCGTCCGGAAAACTCCCGTAAAAATTTGAGGGAGATCCAACGGTCGGATCAAAAAGTTATCGCTCTTTCCAACCGTACGTCGGTGGTCTCGAGCGACGAGACCTCTTCCTCAATGAGTCGTGATTCAACATCTACTCCAAGGAAAACATCGTCGGGAAACTCCCGTAAAAACTTGCGGGGTGATCCAACCGTCGGATCAAAGGTTATAGCCCTTTCCAACCGGTACACTCGGTCTCGAGCGACGAGACCTCCTCCTCATCGAGTAGCGATTCAACATCTACTCCAAGGAAAACATCGTCGGGAAACTCCTGTAAAAAGATGAGGGAGATCAAACGGTCGGATCAAAAGTTATGGCCCTTTCGAACCGGTACACTAGTCTCGAGCGATGAGACCTCCTCCGCACCGAGTAGCGATTCAACATCTACTCCAAGGAAAACAAAGATCGGAAAACTCCCGTAAAAATTTTATGGAGATCCAACGGTCGGATCCAAAGTTATGGCCCTTTCAAACCGGTACACCGGTCTCGAGCGACGAGACCTCCTCCTCATCGAGTAGCGATTCAACATCTAAGCCAAGGCAAACAGCGTCCGGAAACTCCCCGTAAAATTTGAGGGAGATCCAACGGTCGGATCAAAAGTTATGGCCCTTTCCAACCGGTACACTGGTCTCGAGCGACGAGACCTCTTCCTCAACATGTAACGATTCAACATCTACTCCAAGGAAAACATCGCTGGGAAACTACTGTAAAAAGTTGATGGAGATCCAACGGTCGGATTAAAAGTTATGGCCCTTTCGAATCGGTCCAGTGGTCTCGAGCGACGAGACCTCCTCCTCACCGAGTAGCGATTCAACATCTACTCCAAGGAAAACAGCGTCCGGAAACACCCGTAAAAATTCGGGGTGATCCAACGATAGGATCAAAGGTTATAGCCCTTTCCAACCGGTACATCGGTCTCGAGCGACGAGACCTCCTCCTTACCGAGTAGCGATTCAACATCTACGCCAAGGAATACAGCGTCCGGAAACTCCTGTAAAAATTTGAGGGAGATCCAACTGTCGGATCAAAAGTTACGGCCCTTTCTAACTGGTACACTCATCTCGAGCGACGAGACCTCCTCCTCACCGAGTAGCGATTCAACATCTACTCCAAGGAAAACAGCGTCAAGGGAAATCTCTATAAAATTTTTTGGGGGACCCCCGAACCAATATTAAGGGGCTTGCCGCCGGGACAAGGGGCGGGGCGGGGCCGCCCCCCCCCCCCCCCCTCTTTGGGTGTGACATAAACGACAAAGAGAATAAAGAGCGGGGAACACGCTTTGAGTGGAATGAGGGTGGGAGCGCAAGATGTGGAGTGATTGGTTGTGACATGATTCATCAACTAATATATTTTCAACTCTTTTATTTAAAAATTATTTATTTTTTTTATTTGGGTTTTTTATAATAATTGATGTGCTTTTTAGTAATGAAGTTTCTTTTAATGTCTCGATAGGTTTTTGGAGCTTAAATGAATTATTTCGTAAAATTCAACGTCGGAATTCGGAACAAAGAATTGAAGAGAAATTTAGTTGAAGATTGAAGCAAATCTTGGTTCAAATAAGTGCTCCAAATTTGCCCCAAAAATCAATTCTAGTCCAATTCTAGAAAAGAATATCATATGATCTATTTCAAGCCCAAACATGCCTTATGTTGTGTGCAAACTTCAACCATCAAACACTCAAGGTTTTAATGTCAATCTTAGCCCAAATAATAGGTACATTTGTATCCGTATTTGATGCTTAAATTCAGCCCCAAATCAGCCCCAAATCAGCCTCCAAATCAGCCCAAGCACCATCCATGATCTTACATGTCCACACAACAAATAACATTTGATTTATTTTGGATAATTCATTGATCCAAGAGGGCAAGCACATGGATGGAAAGCTGGAGGGGACATTGTCACATTATTTTGGGTCAAAAAGAAGAAAGAGACAGCTCACAAAGAAGGAAGAAAAACGTGCACCAAAGTGTTCTCCAAGCTGTCCTGATTTGATTTTCCAGAACACCTTTCGGTGTTTTGCCCATAACTTTCGACTCAGATGTCCAAATGAGCTGTTCTTTAATGATCTGGAAAGCTAACAGAATGGCCTATAAATATGTATCTAATAGCCATCTCCAGAGGAGGCTTCTAAGAGGGTCGAATTGCTGTCCAAAGTTAGAGTCAGATTTGTGTCCGAATTTTTACTGCAATTGTGTTGTGTTCTTCTTTATAGATTTCGGTTCTTTAGATTGTAAAACTTATTATTTCAGTTTGATTTAAGTTATTTCATATTTATTAAAGTGTTATTACATATAATCATGGTTGGCTAATCTCCTTCTTGGATCCAAATCAAGGATGATGGTGGTTGAGGTGAGTTCTTTAATATATGAATGAATCTTAATGTCTATCTTTTCATTTTCTTTATGAATGTTTATTATTGCAAAGAAATTTTAGAAATCATTTAGGTAATGTTATAATCTTGAATTTTTATGCACAAACCTTAGTTTTGGTATAGAGATTGCTTGATTCAATGTCTTACTTAATATGAAAATATTTGTTCATTCTTAAGCAATAATCAATTTTCATCTTTTTAAACTTCATTGTAATATCTTCCGATCTAATATCACCATCGTTGATATTAGGTTGAGTTATCTTATATATGTTGAAGGAATCACCAATACATCACCATTAAAATTGATTTGGACCAAGACTTACTTTTTCTTGTCATTTAAAATCTATTTACACCTTTTCATCTTTGAAAACAAATCCATCAATCATTTTCAACCAAGTTATTGTTAATTTAATTTCTCTTGAGTTTTTTTTGTTACCTAGCTTAATTTCCAGATCTAGCTCTCTGTGGATATGACCTCGATCTTACCGAGTTAATTGCTACATCGCACACTCGTGCACTTGCGAGTTAAAACAAGCCGAACATAAAAAGCGGTCAAGCAATTTTGGCGCCGTTGTTGCCGGGAGCTAGCAAGCAAAGGTAACACATTTAGTTTTGATTATTGGAAAACAAAAAAAAATACATATAAATAAAAAATCAAATGGCTGGTTTTACCGCCTAAAAAAAAATTTGACCTCAACTTTTTGGATATTGGACTGTGGACTAGACTATTAATTGTTGGATTTTGGTTGGTTCAACCATTTTTCTTTTATTGTCTATTCTAATTAGTTTCTAATATTTATTGTTTATATTATAAGGCCGGGTTTTACCGCCTCTTGTTTATTTTATTTTATTTTGCTGTTATTATTTTTCTTATATTTATTGTCTGAAGTGCTTGGCCCGTATTACCGCCTGTTGTTCATTTTATTTTATTTTGTTATTTTGCTGTTATTATTTTTCTTATATTTATTGTTTGAAGTGTTTGGCCGGTATTACCGCCTTTTTATTCATGCTTGTTATAATTATCTTTTAATGTTTATTATTGTTATTTTTCTTATATTTATTGTCTCAAGTGCTTGGCCGGTATTACCGCCTTTTTATTCATGCTTGTTATAATTATCTTTTAATGTTTATTGTTGTTAATATTGCTTATTAGTTGGAGAATTTTTTAATTTGTTGTATTTTTATTTTTGAGCTATTACTTTATCTTTTACGTTTCATTTACTTTTATTTGCAATCTTCTTTTTCTTTTTCTTTGTTTTTCCTTTCCTTTCGTATTCATATAATTGTTATATTATTATTATTTTATTTTTTTATCATGGCTAATGTTGAAGATGTAGAGGGTGAAGGGAGTGTTCAAGGTAATGGACCTCCACAATTCAATGATCAACCTAATTTTCGAACTCTTAGAGAGTATCTTCACCCGGCTAGACAAAGTACACCTTCGTGTATTATCTTACCTCTTAACCAACAAGCTTTCAATTTGAAACCGGGCATGATTCAACTTCTTCCCACATTTCACGGTATGGATTCGAAAATCCATACATACACATTAAAGACTTTGAAGAGGTATGTAATACTTTTATTGATAGAACATGCACCGAGGAAACTATTCGTCTTAAATTGTTCCCATTCTCTCTAAAGGATAAAGCCAAGCTTTGGCTAAACTCCTTACGTCCTAGGTCTATAGGTACATGGAGAGAAATGCAAGCTGAATTTTTGAAAAAATACTTCCCCACTCATAGGACGGCAAACCTTACAACGTCAAATGATGAATTTTTCTTGTAGTCCAAATGAGTCATTTCACCAAGCTTGGGAAAGGTTCAAAGACTTGTTAAATGCATGCCCCCACCATGGTTTTGAGATGTGGAGGTTAGTGAGTTTCTTCTATGACTCTCTTACCGCAGATTTTAAAAAGCTAGTGTCAACCATGTGTAATGGTGAGTTTTATGACAAAGAACCAAGTGAAGCCTTTGATTTTTTTGATCAATTGGCCGAAAACACAAAGCAATGGGAGACTTCTCTCCCACTTCATGTTGAGTCTAGAAACACCATTTCTCATTCAAGTGGGAAGTTCCAATTAAAAGAGACCGATGACCTCAATGCTAGATTAGCCTCATTGGCTAGGAAAGTAGAGTCTCTTGAGATTAAAAAAGTGCATGTCATGAGTGAACAACAAGAGGAAAGTTGTGTTGTTTGTGAGAGCAAAGGGCATAGGACAACCGAGTGTCCTACCATTCCAGCCTTCAAGGAAGTGCTATATGGCCAAACTTCGATTCAAGTAATGTTAGAAAGCCATTTTCAAACCAAGTAGGCAATCCCTACTCGAGACCTACAATCCCGGATGGAGGAACCACCCAAATTTTGGATGGAGAAATGAGGGCCCTTCAAGTACCTCAAACATTTCAACCTCCACCCCAACCATTTCATGCTCCCACACATAACACATACCAACCACCTCATAAGAGATCCCTAGAGGATACTCTTCAACAATTCATGCAAACACAAGGAGGAATCAACAACCAAGCTTACAAATTTCAAGACCAGACCAATAGGACCTTAGATGACATTCGAAGTCAACTAACCAAGTTGACTCAATCACTAAGTATTCAAGAGAAGGGAAAGATTCCACTCAACCAATGCCAAATCCTAGAGGTCGTACACATGAGTGAATCCTCATCTAGTGAACCTTCAAATCATGAACAAGTCCAAGCCATCACTACCCTTAGAAGTGGAAAGATTGTTGACAAAGCTATAGGTTCCGAGATTCCTAGAGGTATTGTGGAGGAGAAATCTAAGGAAAGTGAAGAGGAAATCAAAACACAAGTGACAAATGAGAGCTTGAGTGACAAAGAAGGTGAGATAAATGAGAAAGAGATGAGTGAGAAAGGAGATGATTCAAGAAAAATTGGAGTCAAAGTGAGTGATTTAGAATTTGTTCCTAAAGCACCATTTCCACAAAGGTTAGGGAAACCTAAACATGATCTTATGAACTCGGAAATCTATGAATTGTTCAAACAAGTGAAAGTCAACATTCCACTCCTTGATGCAATTAAACAAGTCCCATCTTATGCAAAGTTCCTCAAGGACTTATGCACAATCAAAAGGAGATTGAATGTAAAAGAAAGAGCCTTTCTAACCGAACATGCTAGTGCCATCATCCAGCTTTAAGACCCCTCCCAAATACAAAGATCCCGGTTGTCCTACCGTTTCATGCATTATTGGAAGTCATAAGATAGACCAAGCTTTGTTGGATTTAGGAGCAAGTGTGAATTTGATACCCTACACCGTTTACGAACAATTAGGTTTAGGAGAAATCAAGCCTACTCGAATCACCCTTCAATTAGCCGATAGGTCAATCAAGATTCCTGTGGGTATTGTTGAGGATGTGTTGGTCCAAGTAGATAAATTCTACTTTCCCGTTGATTTTGTAGTGCTAGACACCGCACCTATTCAAGGTTCTAATGCTCCCATCCCGGCCATCTTAGGTAGACCTTTCCTAGCTACATCCAATGCTTTAATCAACCGTAGGAATGGGGTGATGAAATTGTCTTTTGGGAACATGACCGTGGAGATGAACATATTCAATGTCTCTAAACAAATTGGTGAACATGAGGACATTAGAGAGGTAGATTTGATCCAAACAGCTTTGTCAAGAACACTTTGAGAGAGAGTGGATCAAGGATCCATTGGAGAGAACTTTAATTCATGATGAAAGATTTTGTTCTTTGGAATGTGTTGATGAGGAAGTAAGAGAACTCGAGACTTATTTAGATCCAATGCCTATTATGTCAATAGGTCAATGGACCCCATCGTTTGAGCCTTTAATTTCACCCCAAGTGAAAGCCGAGGCATCTCTTGTCCAACCTTATAAACCGTAAAGGAAGCCTTTACCGAGTGATCTTAAGTATGCATTTCTAGGGGAAGATGAATCATATCCTATTGTGATTTCATCAAAACTTAGCATAGAGCAGAACAAGAACTTTTGAGAGTGGTGAGAAAACACAAAAAAGCAATTGGGTGGACTATTACCGACTTGAAAGGAATTAGCCCTCTTTTATGTACACATAGAATCTATCTTGAAGAAGAGGCTAAAACCGTGAGGCAAATGCAAAGACGATTGAACCCAAACATGAAGGAAGTAGTAAGATGTGAAGTGCTTAAGCTACTTGATGCGGTATCATTTACCCCATTGCAAACTCAAAATGGGTTAGTCCAACCCAAGTTGTCCCTAAAAACTGGAGTCACAAAGAGTGAAGAATGAAAATAATGAGCTAGTACCAACTAGAATCCAAACCGGATGGCGTATGTGCATTGATTATCGTAAGTTGAACATGGTGACTAGGAAGGACCATTTTCCGCTTCCATTTTTAGACCAAGTGCTTGAAAGAGTAGCCGGAAGAGCTTTCTATTGTTTTCTTGATGGATACTCGTGTTACAACCAAATTGAGGTTTCTTTAGAAGACCAAGAAAAAACCACTTTCACTTGTCCTTTTGGTACCTATGCTTATAGAAGAATGCCTTTTGGCTTGTGTAATGCACCAGCCACTTTTCAAAGGTGTATGATGAGTATCTTTAGTGACATGGTGGAAAATTTTTTGGAAGTTTTCATGGATGATTTTTCAGTTTATGGGGATTCTTATGAGTTGTGTCTAATGCATTTGGAAAAAGTTCTTGAAAGGTGTGAAGAGAGCAATCTTGTACTCAATTGGGAGAAGTGTCATTTTATGGTGACACATGGCATTGTCTTAGGTCACATTGTCTCTTCAAAAGGGATAGAGGTAGATAAGTCAAAGGTTGAAGTCATTCAAAAATTACCTACCCCTAGGACCGTGAAAGATGTGAGATCCTTTTTAGGACACGCCGGTTTTTACCGAAGATTCATTCATTCTTTTAGTACCATTGCCAAACCATTGTGTAACTTGTTGTCACAAGATGTTCAATTTGATTGGACATCAAAATGTCAAGAAGCTTTTGAAAAGCTTAAAGGGTTGTTGACCACCGCACCAATCATGCAAGCTCCCGATTGGTCTTTACCATTTGAACCGATGTGTGATGCTAGTGATTTTGCGGTAGGGGCCGTTTTAGGACAAAGAAAAGATAAGAAACCTCATGTCATTTATTATGCTAGCAAGACTTTGAATGATGCTCAATTGAATTACACTACAACCGAAAAAGAACTTCTAGCCGTAGTATTTGCATTGGACAAGTTTAGGTCTTATTTGGTTGGATCTCTTGTTATTGTTTTTACCGATCATGCAAAGATTGAAATACTTGCTCACAAAACAAGATGCCAAGCCACGTTTGATTCGATGGATCCTCCTACTCCAAGAGTTTAACCTTGAAATTCGAGATAAAAAGGGAGTAGAGAATGTAGTGGCCGATCATTTGTCCCGTCTTTCAAGCTATGAGACCACAATTGATGAATCTCCAATAAATGAATTCTTTGCCGATGAAAATTTATTTTGTGCAGTGCATCGTTTCCTACATTGGCTCTCCATGGTATGCCGACATAGCAAATTACCTAGCCACAAGTCGATTCCTTCTCATTGGTCTAAACTTGACAAACAAAAATTCTTGCGCAACGTGCGTACCTTTTTTTGGGATGACCCCTACCTATTTAAATACCGCCCGACCAAATTGTTAGGCGGTGCATCCCCGATCATGAAATTCCAAGTGTCATTAATTTTTGTCATGCATTAGCCCGTGGTGGGCATTTCTCTTCCAAGAAAACCACCGCCAAGATCTTGCAAAGGTGGTTTTTATTGGCCCACCATGTTCAAAGATGTCCATGCCTTCGTGTTGCATGTGACCGATGCCAACGACTAGGTAACCTTACTAGGCGTAACATGATGCCCCTAAACCCCATTCTTGTTTTGGAAATATTTGATTGTTGGGGGATTGATTTCATGGGACCTTTTCCAAGTTCATTTGGTTACCAATTCATCCTTGTAGCTGTTGATTATGTGTCTAAATGGGTGGAGGCCATTGCATCTCGAACTAATGACCATCGAGTTGTGGTCAAATTCTTGAAAGAAAATATTTTCTCTCGTTTTGGCATGCCCCGGCTATGATTAGTGATGGGGGTAAGCATTTTTGTAACAAGCCCGTTGGGATTTTGATGAGAAAATATGGTGTAATTCACAAGGTCAGCACCCCCTATCATCCACAGACTAGTGGCCAAGCCGAGTTGGCAAATAGGGAGATCAAGAACATTCTAGAGAAAACAAGTCAATCCAAACCGTAAAGATTGGTCCCTACGACTAGTTGATGCTTTGTGGGCATATCGCACCGCTTATAAGACCTCTTTAGGAATGTCTCCTTATAGGCTAGTTTATGGAAAGCCTTGTCATCTCCCCGTTGAGATTGAGCACCGTGCATATTGGGCCATCCTAAGCAATTCAATGATAATGAAAATGAGGTTGGCAAAAACAGAAAGCTTCAATTGGATGAATTAGAGGAGCCGAGAAATGATGCATTTGAAAATGCAAAAATTTCAAAACATAAGATGAAAGCTTTGCATGATAAACACATTTTTAGAAAATCCTTTCATGTTGGTCAAAAGGTTCTCTTGTATAATTCACGATTACATCTCTTTCCCGGGAAGTTAAGGACAAAATGGATTGGTCCATTTGTGATTAAATCCATCTCTCGAGCATGGTGCATTTGAGGTAGAAAATCCTAAGAATGGAAATGTTTTCAAAGTAAATGGTCATCGATTGAAACCTTATCTTGAAAACTTTGTGGCTGAAAGTTGAGACATTGGATCTTGAAGATCCAATACCATTGTAGTATCAGAAGTAATGAGTTTTTATTTTTATTTTTATTTTTTTTTCATTTTTTTTTTATTTTTCTTTTTCTTTTTCTTCCATCTCTTATATTTTCTTGTTCATGCATTAGGGACAATGCATTATTTTAAGTTGGGGGGTGTGAGGTTCTTTATTTTCAAAAAAAAAAAAAAAACATCAATGTTTTCTTTTAGTTGTGATATGCGGGTAAAAAAAAAATCAAGCAAGAAGTCGACTCATGTCCAATTCAATCGACATTCATCCTTGAGAACAAAAGGGGAGTAACAGTTTTCTAATCTTTATACTTTTCTTCTCTTTCTTTTTTACATTGAGGATAATGAAAAACTTAATTTTAGATATTTGATTATGTTGAATGCTTGAGATAACCATGCTTGTTAAAAAAAAAAAAAAAAACTTGCATTCGTATGTGAATGAGACTTGTTTAAGATCAACATTACATTTTTGGATTCATTATTGTGTTGAACATTGCATGCTTTAATTTGGGATAGATAATATCTTATAAAGCAAGATATAGCATACTTTTTTCTTAAGATTATTGAAGTACATCTTTCCTTGTAAAAGTTGTGTGAGTTGTGTGATTATGCATGAAAGATGAGTGTGATGCTTTACTTGTGATTATCCCTTTTGATCTAGTCCTAAACAAGGTTTAAGTAAATAGAGTAATCATTATTACACAAATGTGTACAAAGTTCTATCTACTCCAATGTTTTGAGTTGCTCAAGAACTAGGGGTATTCATCACAAATGTTTATCTTTACGTCAAACGGCAGCTTGAAATATGAGTATGCAAAGCACTTTAAGTTTGTGACTTTGTGAGTAACCGGGTGCATTCATCACAAATGTTTGTATTCGCGTCAAAAGGGAAGTGACCACTTAAAGAAAAAAAGAATGAATAATATCATCAAAAAAAAAAAAAAAAAAAAAAAAAAAAAAAAAAAAAAAATATAGATACTTCTCTAGTTTGCTACCTTGTTTGTAGTAGTGAGAAGGGAAGATTACAAGTTGAGTTTTCGCGTGAATCAATTATGTTGGTTGCATGATAAATACGATTGAATTTGGAATTTTGTATGGATGTTTGATTTAGAGAATGTGAGTATGCTTATTTTTTTTTATTTGCTATTGTGTACACTAAGTTAAAGATACCAATGTTTGCATGATAGGTCCTTTAAGTGTGATGAGTCAAGCCTAATTATGTTATTATTATTCTTTTTATTTCAAAGGTTTTATGTTTAGTTTTGCTTGAGGACTAGCAAAATCTAAGTTGGGGGGTGTGATTGTGCATCAAAAGTATCATTAAGTCTCTTATTTTACATATGTATTTATTATTTTTATTTGGGTTTTTTATAATAATTGATGTGCTTTTTAGTAATGAAGTTTCTTTTAATGTCTCGATAGGTTTTTGGAGCTTAAATGAATTATTTCAGAAAATTCAACGTCGGAATTCGGAACAAAGAATTGAAGAGAAATTTAGTTGAAGATTGAAGCAAATCTTGGTTCAAATAAGTGCTCCAAATTTGCCCCAAAAATCAATTCTAGTCCAATTCTAGAAAAGAATATCATATGATCTATTTCAAGCCCAAACATGCCTTATGTTGTGTGCAAACTTCAACCATCAAACACTCAAGGTTTTAATGTCAATCTTAGCCCAAATAATAGGTACATTTGTATCCTTATTTGATGCTTAAATTCAGCCCCAAATCAGCCCCAAATCAGCCTCCAAATCAGCCCAAGCACCATCCATGATCTTACATGTCCACACAACAAATAACATTTGATTTATTTTGGATAATTCATTGATCCAAGAGGGCAAGCACATGGATGGAAAGCTGGAGGGGACATTGTCACATTATTTTGGGTCAAAAAGAAGAAAGAGACAGCTCACAAAGAAGGAAGAAAAACGTGCACCAAAGTGTTCTCCAAGCTGTCCTGATTTGATTTTCCAGAACACCTTTCGGTGTTTTGCCCATAACTTTCGACTCAGATGTCCAAATGAGCTGTTCTTTAATGATCTGGAAAGCTAACAGAATGGCCTATAAATATGTATCTAATAGCCATCTCCAGAGGAGGCTTCTAAGAGGGTCGAATTGCTGTCCAAAGTTAGAGTCAGATTTGTGTCCGAATTTTTACTGCAATTGTGTTGTGTTCTTCTTTATAGATTTCGGTTCTTTAGATTGTAAAACTTATTATTTCAGTTTGATTTAAGTTATTTCATATTTATTAAAGTGTTATTACATATAATCATGGTTGGCTAATCTCCTTCTTGGATCCAAATCAAGGATGATGGTGGTTGAGGTGAGTTCTTTAATATATGAATGAATCTTAATGTCTATCTTTTCATTTTCTTTATGAATGTTTATTATTGCAAAGAAATTTTAGAAATCATTTAGGTAATGTTATAATCTTGAATTTTTATGCACAAACCTTAGTTTTGGTATAGAGATTGCTTGATTCAATGTCTTACTTAATATGAAAATATTTGTTCATTCTTAAGCAATAATCAATTTTCATCTTTTTAAACTTCATTGTAATATCTTCCGATCTAATATCACCATCGTTGATATTAGGTTGAGTTATCTTATATATGTTGAAGGAATCACCAATACATCACCATTAAAATTGATTTGGACCAAGACTTACTTTTTCTTGTCATTTAAAATCTATTTACACCTTTTCATCTTTGAAAACAAATCCATCAATCATTTTCAACCAAGTTATTGTTAATTTAATTTCTCTTGAGTTTTTTTTGTTACCTAGCTTAATTTCCAGATCTAGCTCTCTGTGGATATGACCTCGATCTTACCGAGTTAATTGCTACATCGCACACTCGTGCACTTGCGAGTTAAAACAAGCCGAACATAAAAAGCGGTCAAGCATGGCCCTTTCCAAAAGGTACACTAGTCTCGAGCGACGAGACCTCTTCCTCACCGTGTGGCGATTCAACATCAACTCCATGGAAAAAACGGCGATCCAGGACGGTCGGATCAAAAAGTTATCGCTCTTTCCAACCGGTACACCTGGTCTCGAGCGACGAGACCTCTTCCTCAACGAGTCGTGATTCAACATCTACTCCAAGGAAAACATCGTCGGGAAACTCCCGTAAAAAATTCGAGGGTGATCCAACGGTCGGATCAAAGGTTATAGCCCTTTCCAACCGGTACTCTGGTCTCGAGCGACGAGACCTCCTCCTCATCGAGTAGCGATTCAACATCTACGCCAAGGAAAACAACGTCCGAAAACTCCTGTAAAAATTTGAGGGAGATCCAACGGTCGGATCAAAAGTTCTCGCTCTTTCCAACCGGTACACTGGTCTCGAGCGACGAGACCTCTTCCTCAACGAGTCGTGATTCAACATCTACTCCAAGGAAAACATCGTCAGGAAACTCCTGTAAAAACTTCAGGGTGATCCAACTGTCGGATCAAAGGTTATAGCCCTTTCCAACCGGTACACTGGTCTCGAGCGACGAGACCTCCTCCTCATCGAGTAGCGATTCAACATCTACTCCAAGGAAAACATCGTCGGGAAACTCCTGTAAAAAGATGAGGGAGATCAAACGGTCGGATCAAAAGTTATGGCCCTTCCGAACCGGTACACTAGTCTCGAGCGATGAGACCTCCTCCGCACCGAGTAGCGATTCAACATCTACTCCAAGGAAAACAGCGTCCGGAAAACTCCTGTAAAAATTTTATGGAGATCCAACGGTCGGATCCAAAGTTATGGCCCTTTCAAACCGGTACACTAGTCTCGAGCGACGAGACCTCCTCCTCATCGAGTAGCGATTCAACATCTAAGCCAAGGCAAACAGCGTCCGGAAACTCCTGTAAAAATTTGAGGGAGATCCAACGGTCGGATCAAAAGTTATGGCCCTTTCCAACCGGTACACTGGTCTCGAGCGACGAGACCTCTTCCTCAACATGTAACGATTCAACATCTACTCCAAGGAAAACATCAGTTGGGAAACTACCGTAAAAAGTTGATGGAGATCCAACGGTCGGATTAAAAGTTATGGCCCTTTCGAATCGGTCCGGTGGTCTCGAGCGACGAGACCTCCTCCTCACCGAGTAGCGATTCAACATCTACTCCAAGGAAAACAGCGTCCGGAAACACCTGTAAAAAATTCAGGGTGATCCAACGATCGGATCAAAGGTTATAGCCCTTTCCAACCGGTACACTGGTCTCGAGCGACGAGACCTCCTCCTTACCGAGTAGCGATTCAACATCTACGCTAAGGAATACAGCGTCCGGAAACTCCTGTAAAAATTTGAGAAAGATCCAACTGTCGGATCAAAAGTTACGGCCCTTTCTAACTGGTACACTCGTCTCGAGCGACGAGACCTCCTCCTCACCGAGTAGCGATTCAACATCTACTCCAAGGAAAACAGCGTCCGGAAAAGTCCTGTAAAAATTTTAGGGAGATCCAACCGTCGGATCCAAAGTTATGGCCCTTTCGAACCGGTACACTAGTCTCGAGCGATGACACCTCCTCCTCACCGATTGGGATTCAACATCTACGACAAGGAAAACGGCGTCCGGAAAACCCCTGTAAAAATTTGAGGAAGATCCAACGGTCGGATCGAAAGTTATGGCCCTTTCCAAAAGGTACACTAGTCTCGAGCGACGAGACCTCTTCCTCACCGTGTGGCGATTCAACATCAACTCCATGGAAAACGGCGTCCGGAAAACTCCTGTAAAAATTTGAGGGAGATCCAACGGTCGGATCAAAAAGTTATCGCTCTTTCCAACCGGTACACCGGTCTCGAGCGACGAGACCTCTTCCTCAACGAGTCGTGATTCAACATCTACTCCAAGGAAAACATCGTCAGGAAACTGCTGTAAAAAATTCAGGGTGATCCAACGGTCGGATCAAAGGTTATAGCCCTTTCAAACCGGTACACTAGTCTCGAGCGACGAGACCTCCTCCTCATCAAGTAGCGATTCAACATCTACGCCAAGGAAAACGGCGTCCGGAAACTCCCGTAAAAATTTGAGGGAGATCCAACGGTCGGATCAAAAGTTATGGCCCTTTCTAACCGGTACACTCGTCTCGAGCGACGAGACCTCCTCCTCACCGAGTAGCGATTCAACATCTACTCCAAGGAAAACAGCGTCCGGAAAATAACCGTAAAAAATTGAGGGAGATCCAACGGTCGGATCAAAAGTTATGGCCCTTTCTAACCGGTACACTGGTCTCGAGTGACGAGACCTCTTCCTCAACAAGTAGCGATTCAACATCTACTCCAAGGAAAACATCGTCAAGAAACTCCTGTAAAAATTCAGGGTGATCCAACGGTCGGATCAAAGGTTATAGCCCTTTCAAACCGGTACACTGGTCTCGAGCGACGAGACCTCCTCCTCATCGAGTAGCGATTCAACATCTAAGCCAAGGAAAACAGCGTCCGGAAACTCCTGTAAAAATTTGACGGAGATACAACGGTCGGATCAAAAGTTATGGCCCTTTCCAACCGGTACACTGGTCTCGAGCGACAAGACCTCTTCCTCAACAAGTTGCGATTCAACATCTAATCCAAGGAAAACATCATCACAAAACTCCCGTAAAAAATTTGCGGGTGATCCAATGGTCGGATTAAAGGTTATAGCCCTTTCCAACCGGTACACTGGTCTCGAGCGACGAGACCTCCTCCTCACCGAGTAGCGATTCAACATCTACGCCAAGGAATACAGCGTCCGGAAACTCCTGTAAAAATTTGAGGAGATCCAACTGTCGGATCAAAAGTTACGGCCCTTTCTAAACTGGTACACTAGTCTCGAGCGACGAGACCTCTTCCTCACCGTGTGGCGATTCAACATCAACTCCATGGAAAACAGCGTCGGAAAACTCCTGTAAAAATTTGAGGGAGATCCAACGGTCGGATCAAAAAGTTATCGCTCTTTCCAACCGGTACACTGGTCTCGAGCGACGAGACCTCTTCCTCAACGAGTCGTGATTCAACATCTACTCCAAGGAAAACATCGTCAGGAAACTCCGTAAAAAATTTGAGGGTGATCCAACGGTCGGATCAAAGGTTATAGCCCTTTCAAACCGGTACACTAGTCTCGAGCGACGAGACCTCCTCCTCATCAAGTAGCGATTCAACATCTACGCCAAGGAAAACAGCGTCGGAAACTCCTGTAAAAATTTGAGGGAGATCCAACGGTCGGATCAAAAGTTATGGCCCTTTCTAACCGGTACACTCGTCTCGAGCGACGAGACCTCCTCCTCACCGAGTAGCGATTCAACATCTACTCCAAGGAAAACAGCGTCCGGAAAATAACCGTAAAAAATTGAGGGAGATCCAACGGTCGGATCAAAAGTTATGGCCCTTTCTAACCGGTACACTGGTCTCGAGTGACGAGACCTCTTCCTCAACAAGTAGCGATTCAACATCTACTCCAAGGAAAACATCGTCAAGAAACTCCTGTAAAAAATTCAGGGTGATCCAACGGTCGGATCAAAGGTTATAGCCCTTTCAAACCGGTACACTGGTCTCGAGCGACGAGACCTCCTCCTCATCGAGTAGCGATTCAACATCTAAGCCAAGGAAAACAGCGTCCGGAAACTCCTGTAAAAATTTGACGGAGATCCAACGGTCGGATCAAAAGTTATGGCCCTTTCAACTGGTACACTGGTCTCGAGCGACAAGACCTCTTCCTCAACAAGTTGCGATTCAACATCTAATCCAAGGAAAACATCATCACAAAACTCCTGTAAAAAATTCTGGGTGATCCAACGGTCGGATTAAAGGTTATAGCCCTTTCCAACCGGTACACTGGTCTCGAGCGACGAGACCTCCTCCTTACCGAGTAGCGATTCAACATCTACGCCAAGGAATACAGCGTCCGGAAACTCCTGTAAAAGTTTGAGGGAGATCCAATGGTCGGATCAAAAGTTACGGCCCTTTCTAACCGGTACACTGGTCTCGAGCGACGAGACCTCCTCCTCACCGAGTAGCGATTCAACATCTACTCCAAGGAAAACAGCGTCCGGAAAACTCCTGTAAAAATTTTAGGGAGATCCAACGGTCGGATCCAAAGTTATGGCCCTTTCGAACCGGTACACTGGTCTCGACCGACGACACCTCCTCCTCACCGAGTGGGATTCAACATCTACGACAAGGAAAACAGCGTCCGGAAACTCCTGTAAAAATTTGAGGAAGATCCAACGGTCGGATCGAAAGTTATGGCCCTTTCCAAAGGTACACTAGTCTCGAGCGACGAGACCTCTTCCTCACCGTGTGGCGATTCAACATCAACTCCATGGAAAACAGCGTCCGGAAAACTCCTGTAAAAATTTGAGGGAGATCCAACGGTCGGATCAAAAAGTTATCGCTCTTTCCAACCGGTACACTGGTCTCGAGCGACGAGACCTCTTCCTCAACGAGTCGTGATTCAACATCTACTCCAAGGAAAACATCGTCAGGAAACTCCTGTAAAAAATTCAGGGTGATCCAACGGTCGGATCAAAGGTTATAGCCCTTTCCAACCGGTACACTGGTCTCGAGCGACGAGACCTCCTCCTCATCGAGTAGCGATTCAACATCTACGCCAAGGAAAACAGCGTCCGGAAACTCCTGTAAAAATTTGAGGGAGATCCAACGGTCGGATCAAAAGTTATCGCTCTTTCCAACCGGTACACTGGTCTCGAGCGACGAGACCTCTTCCTCAACGAGTCGTGATTCAACATCTACTCTGAGGAAAACATCGTCAGGAAACTCCTGTAAAAAAT
Organism: Populus x sibirica; assembly: GCA_019202695.1. Taxonomy (NCBI): domain Eukaryota; kingdom Viridiplantae; phylum Streptophyta; class Magnoliopsida; order Malpighiales; family Salicaceae; genus Populus; species Populus x sibirica. The sequence goes on from JAGMVL010000139.1 coordinate 108,462, forward strand.
TCAGGGTGATCCAACGGTCGGATCAAAGGTTATAGCCCTTTTCCAACCGGTACACTGGTCTCGAGCGACGAGACCTCCTCCTCATCGAGTAGCGATTCAACATCTACTCCAAGGAAAACATCGTCGGGAAACTCCTGTAAAAAGTTGAGGGAGATCCAACGGTCGGATCAAAAGTTATGGCCCTTTCGAACCGGTACACTAGTCTCGAGCGATGAGACCTCCTCCTCACCGAGTAGCGATTCAACATCTACTCCAAGGAAAACAGCGTCAGGAAAACTCCAGTAAAAATTTTAGGGAGATCGATCAAAGTTATGGCCCTTTCAAACCGGTACACTGGTCTCGAGCGACGAGACCTCCTCCTCATCGTGTAGCGATTCAACATCTAAGCCAAGGCAAACAGCGTCCAGGAAACTCCTGTAAAAATTTGAGGGGAGATCCGAACGGTCGGATCAAAGGTTATAGCCCTTTCCAACCGGTACACTGGTCTCGAGCGACGAGACCTCCTCCTCACCGAGTCGCGATACAACATATACTCCAAGGAAAACATCATCGGGAAACTCCTGTAAAAAATTGAGGGACATCCAACGGTCGGATCAAAAGTTATGGCCCTTTCGAACCGGTACACTAGTCTCGATCGACGAGACCTCGTCCTCACCGAGTGGCGATTCAAAATCTACGCCAAGGAAAACGGCGTCCGGAAACTCCTGTAAAATTTTGAGGGAGATCCAACGGTCGGATCAAAAGTTATGGCCCTTTCCAACCGGTACACCGGTCTCAAGCGACGAGACCTCTTCCTCAACAAGTAGGGATTCAACATCTACTTCAACGAAAACATCGTCGGGAAACTCCTGTAAAAAATTGAGGGAGATCCAACGGTCGGATCAAAAGTTATCCCTCTTTCCAACCGGTACACTTGGTCTCGAGCGACGAGACCTCTTCCTCAACAAGTAGCGATTCAACATCTACTCCATGGAAAACATCGTCGGGAAACTCCTGTAAAAAGTTGAGGGAGATCCAACGGTCGGATCAAAAGTTATGGCCCTTTCGAACCGGTACACTTGGTCTCGAGCGACGAGACCTCCTCCTTCTCGAGTAGAGATTCAACATCTACGCCAAGGAAAACAGCGTCAGGAAACTCCCGTAAAAATTTGAGGGAGATCCAACGGTCGGATCAAAAGTTATGGCCCTTTCCAACCGGTACACTAGTCTCGAGCGATGACACCTCTTCCTCAACAAGTAGCGATTCAACATCTACTCCATGGAAAACATCGTCGGGAAACTCCTGTAAAAAGTTGAGGGAGATCCAACGGTCGGATCAAAAGTTATGGCCCTTTCGAACCGGTACACTAGTCTCGAGCGATGAGACCTCCTCCGCACCGAGTAGCGATTCAACATCTACTCCAAGGAAAACAGCGTCCGGAAAACTCCTGTAAAAATTTTACGGATATCCAACGGTCGGATCCAAAGTAATGGGCCTTTCAAAGCGGTCCACTTGTCTCGAGCGACGAGACTCCCTCCTCATCTTGTAGCGATTCAACATCTAAGCCAAGGCAAACAGCGTCCGCAAACTCCGAAAATATTTTAGGGAGATCCCAAGGTCGGATCAAAAGTTATGGCCCTTTCGAACCGGTACACTGGTCTCGAGCGACGAGACCTCCTCCTCACCGAGTTGCGATTCAACATCTACTCCAAGGAAAACAGCGTTCGGAAACTCCTGTAAAAAATTCAGGGTGATCCAACGGTCGGATCAAAGGTTATAGCCCTTTCCAACCGGTACACTAGTCTCGAGCGACGAGACCTCCTCCTCACCGAGTAGCGATTCAACATCTACTCCAAGGAAAACGGCGTCGGGAAAAACAGCGTAAAAATTTGAAGGAGATCCAACGGTCGGATCAAAAGTTATGGCCCTTTCCAACCGGTACCTTGGTCTCAAGCGACGAGACCTCTTCCTCAACAAGTAGGGATTCAACATCTACTTCAACGAAAACATCGTCGGGAAACTCCTGTAAAAAATTGAGGGAGATCCAACGGTCGGATCAAAAGTTATCCCTCTTTCCAACCGGTACACACTTGGTCTCGAGCGACGAGACCTCTTCCTCAATGAGTAGCGATTCAACATCTACCCCAAGGAAAACATCGTTAGGAAACTCCTGTAAAAATTTGAGGGAGATCCAACGGTCGGATCAAAAGTTATGGCCCTTTCCAACCGGTACACTAGTCTCGAGCGATGACACCTCTTCCTCAACAAGTAGCGATTCAACATCTACTCCATGGAAAACATCGTCGGGAAACTCCCGTAAAAAGTTGAGGGAGATCCAACGGTCGGATCAAAAGTTATGGCCCTTTCGAACCGGTACACTGGTCTCGAGCGACGAGACCTCCTCCTCAACAAGTAGCGATTCAACATCTACTCCAAGGAAAACATCGTCGGGAAACTCCTGTAAAAAGTTGAGGGAGATCCAACGGTCGGATCAAAAGTTATGGCCCTTTCGAACCGGTACACTAGTCTCGAGCGATGAGACCTCCTCCGCACCGAGTAGCGATTCAACATCTACTCCAAGGAAAACAGCGTCCGAAAAACACCTGTAAAAATTTTACGGAGATCCAACGGTCGGATCCAAAGTTATGGCCCTTTCAAAGTGGTCCACTGGTCTCGAGCGACGAGACTTCCTCCTCACATTGTAGCGATTCAACATCTAATCCAAGGCAAACGGCGTCCGCAAACTCCCGAAAATATTTGAGGGAGATCCCAAGGTCGGATCAAAAGTTATGGCCCTTTCGAATCGGTCTAGTGGTCTCGAGCGACGAGACCTCCTCCTCACCGAGTAGCGATTCAACATGTACTCCAAGGAAAATAGCGTCGGAAACTCCCGTAAAAAATTGAGGGTGATCCAACGGTCGGATCAAAGGTTATAACCCTTTCCAACAGGTACACTAGTCTCGAGCGACGAGACCACCTCCTCATCGAGTAGCGATTCAACATCTACGCCAAGGAAAACAGCGTCCGGAAACTCCTGTAAAAATTTAAGGGAGATCCAACGGTCGGATCAAAAGTTATGGCCCTTTGTAACCGGTACACTAGTCTCCAGCGACGAGACCTCCTCCTCACCGAGTAGCGATTCAACATATACTCCAAAGAAAAAATCATCGGGAAACTCCTGTAAAAAATTGAGCGAGATCCAACGGTCGGATCAAAAGTTATGGCCCTTTCGAACCGGTACACTAGTCTCGAGCGATGAGACCTCCTCCGCACCGAGTAGCGATTCAACATCTACTCCAAGGAAAACAGCGTCCGGAAAACTCCAGTAAAAATTTTACGGATATCCAACGGTCGGATCCAAAGTAATGGGCCTTTCAAAGCGGTCCACTTGTCTCGAGCGACGAGACTTCCTCCTCATCTTGTAGCGATTCAACATCTAAGCCAAGGCAAACAGCGTCCGCAAACTCCCGAAAATATTTGAGGGAGATCCCAAGGTCGGATCAAAAGTTATGGCCCTTTCGAACCGGTACACTTGGTCTCGAGCGACGAGACCTCCTCCTCACCGAGTAGCGATTCAACATCTACTCCAAGGAAAACGGCGTTCGGAAACTCCCTGTAAAAAATTCGAGGGTGATCCAACTGTCGGATCAAAGGTTATAGCCCTTTCCAACCGGTACACTAGTCTCGAGCGACGAGACCTCCTCCTCACCGAGTAGCGATTCAACATCTACTCCAAGGAAAACGACGTCGGAAAACAACGTAAAAATTTGAAGGAGATCCAACGGTCGGATCAAAAGTTATGGCCCTTTCCAACCGGTACACCTGGTCTCAAGCGACGAGACCTCTTCCTCAACAAGTAGGGATTCAACATCTACTTCAACGAAAACATCGTCGGGGAAACTCCTGTAAAAAATTCAGGGTGATCCAACGGTCGGATCAAAAGTTATCCCTCTTTCCAACCGGTACACTGGTCTCGAGCGACGAGACCTCTTCCTCAACGAGTCGTGATTCAACATCTACTCCGAGGAAAACATCGTCGGAAACTCTGTAAAAAATTTGAGGGTGATCCAACGGTCGGATCAAAGGTTATAGCCCTTTTCCAACCGGTACTCCGGTCTCGAGCGACGAGACCTCCTCCTCATCGAGTAGCGATTCAACATCTAAGCCAAGGCAAACAGCGTCCGGAAACTCCTGTAAAAATTTGAGGGAGATCGAACGGTCGGATCAAAGGTTATAGCCCTTTCCAACCGGTACACTGGTCTCGAGCGACGAGACCTCCTCCTCACCGAGTCGCGATACAACATATACTCCAAGGAAAACATCATCGGGAAACTCCCGTAAAAAATTGAGGGACATCCAACGGTCGGATCAAAAGTTATGGCCCTTTCGAACCGGTACACTAGTCTCGATCGACGAGACCTCGTCCTCACCGAGTGGCGATTCAAAATCTACGCCAAGGAAAACAGCGTCCGGAAACTCCTGTAAAATTTTGAGGGAGATCCAACGGTCGGATCAAAAGTTATGGCCCTTTCCAACCGGTACACTTGGTCTCAAGCGACGAGACCTCTTCCTCAACAAGTAGGGATTCAACATCTACTTCAAGGAAAACATCGTCGGGGAAACTCCCTGTAAAAAATTGAGGGAGATCCAACGGTCGGATCAAAAGTTATCCCTCTTTCCAACCGGTACACTGGTCTCGAGCGACGAGACCTCTTCCTCAACAAGTAGCGATTCAACATCTACTCCATGGAAAACATCGTCGGGAAACTCCTGTAAAAAGTTGAGGGAGATCCAACGGTCGGATCAAAAGTTATGGCCCTTTCGAACCGGTACACTGGTCTCGAGCGACGAGACCTCCTCCTTCTCGAGTAGAGATTCAACATCTACGCCAAGGAAAACAGCGTCCGGAAACTCCTGTAAAAATTTGAGGGAGATCCAACGGTCGGATCAAAAGTTATGGCCCTTTCCAACCGGTACACTAGTCTCGAGCGATGACACCTCTTCCTCAACAAGTAGCGATTCAACATCTACTCCATGGAAAACATCGTCGGGAAACTCCCTGTAAAAAGTTGAGGGAGATCCAACGGTCGGATCAAAAGTTATGGCCCTTTCGAACCGGTACACTAGTCTCGAGCGATGAGACCTCCTCCTCACCGAGTAGCGATTCAACATCTACTCCAAGGAAAACGGCGTCGGAAAACTCCTGTAAAAATTTTACGGATATCCAACGGTCGGATCCAAAGTAATGGGCCTTTCAAAGCGGTCCACTTGTCTCGGCGACGAGACTCCCTCCTCATCTTGTAGCGATTCAACATCTAAGCCAAGGCAAACAGCGTCCGCAAACTCCTGAAAATATTTTAGGGAGATCCCAATGTCGGATCAAAAGTTATGGCCCTTTCGAACCGGTACACTGGTCTCGAGCGACGAGACCTCCTCCTCACCGAGTAGCGATTCAACATCTACTCCAAGGAAAACGGCGTTCGGAAACTCCCTGTAAAAAATTTGAGGGTGATCCAACGGTCGGATCAAAGGTTATAGCCCTTTCCAACCGGTACACTAGTCTCGAGCGACGAGACCTCCTCCTCACCGAGTAGCGATTCAACATCTACTCCAAGGAAAACGGCGTCAGGAAAACAACGTGTAAAAATTTGAAGGAGATCCAACGGTCGGATCAAAAGTTATGGCCCTTTCCAACCGGTACACTGGTCTCAAGCGACGAGACCTCTTCCTCAACAAGTAGGGATTCAACATCTACTTCAACGAAAACATCGTCAGGAAACTCCTGTAAAAAATTGAGGGAGATCCAACGGTCGGATCAAAAGTTATCCCTCTTTCCAACCGGTACACTGGTCTCGAGCGACGAGACCTCTTCCTCAATGAGTAGCGATTCAACATCTACCCCAAGGAAAACATCGTTAGGAAACTCCTGTAAAAATTTGAGGGAGATCCAACGGTCGGATCAAAAGTTATGGCCCTTTCCAACCGGTACACTAGTCTCGGCGATGACACCTCTTCCTCAACAAGTAGCGATTCAACATCTACTCCATGGAAAACATCGTCGGGAAACTCTGTAAAAAGTTGAGGGAGATCCAACGGTCGGATCAAAAGTTATGGCCCTTTCGAACCGGTACACTGGTCTCGAGCGACGAGACCTCCTCCTCAACAAGTAGCGATTCAACATCTACTCCAAGGAAAACATCGTCGGGAAACTCTGTAAAAAGTTGAGGGAGATCCAACGGTCGGATCAAAAGTTATGGCCCTTTCGAACCGGTACACTAGTCTCGGCGATGAGACCTCCTCCTCCTCCCGAGTAGCGATTCAACATCTACTCCAAGGAAAACAGCGTCGAAAAACTCTGTAAAAATTTTACGGAGATCCAACGGTCGGATCCAAAGTTATGGCCCTTTCAAAGTGGTCCACTGGTCTCGAGCGACGAGACTTCCTCCTCACATTGTAGCGATTCAACATCTAATCCAAGGCAAACAGCGTCCGCAAACTCTGAAAATATTTGAGGGAGATCCCAACGGTCGGATCAAAAGTTATGGCCCTTTCGAATCGGTACTAGTGGTCTCGAGCGACGAGACCTCCTCCTCACCGAGTAGCGATTCAACATGTACTCCAAGGAAAATAGCGTCGGAAACTCCTGTAAAAAATTTGAGGGTGATCCAACGGTCGGATCAAAGGTTATAACCCTTTCCAACGGGTACACTAGTCTCGAGCGACGAGACCACCTCCTCATCGAGTAGCGATTCAACATCTACGCCAAGGAAAACAGCGTCGGAAACTCTGTAAAAATTTAAGGGAGATCCAACGGTCGGATCAAAAGTTATGGCCCTTTGTAACCGGTACACTAGTCTCCAGCGACGAGACCTCCTCCTCACCGAGTAGCGATTCAACATATACTCCAAAAGAAAAAATCATCGGGAAACTCCTGTAAAAAATTGAGCGAGATCCAACGGTCGGATCAAAAGTTATGGCCCTTTCGAACCGGTACACTAGTCTCGAGCGATGAGACCTCCTCCTCACCGAGTAGCCATTCAACATCTACTCCAAGGAAAACAGCGTCGGAAAACTCCCAGTAAAAATTTTACGGATATCCAACGGTCGGATCCAAAGTAATGGGCCTTTCAAAGCGGTCCACTTGTCTCGAGCGACGAGACTTCCTCCTCATCTTGTAGCGATTCAACATCTAAGCCAAGGCAAACAGCGTCCGCAAACTCCTGAAAATATTTGAGGGAGATCCCAAGGTCGGATCAAAAGTTATGGCCCTTTCGACCGGTACACTGGTCTCGAGCGACGAGACCTCCTCCTCACCGAGTAGCGATTCAACATCTACTCCAAGGAAAACAGCGTTCGGAAACTCCCTGTAAAAATTCGGGGTGATCCAACCGGTCGGATCAAAGGTTATAGCCCTTTCCAACCGGTACACTAGTCTCGAGCGACGAGACCTCCTCCTCACCGAGTAGCGATTCAACATCTACTCCAAGGAAAACAGCGTCCGGAAAACAACTGTAAAAATTTGAAGGAGATCCAACGGTCGGATCAAAAGTTATGGCCCTTTCAACCGGTACACTGGTCTCGAGCGACGAGACCTCTTCCTCAACAAGTAGGGATTCAACATCTACTTCAACGAAAACATCGTCGGGAAACTCCTGTAAAAATTTGAGGGTGATCCAACGGTCGGATCAAAGGTTATAGCCCTTTCAAACCGGTACACTTGGTCTCGAGTGACGAGACCTCCTCCTCATCGAGTAGCGATTCAACATCTACGCCAAGGAAAACGGCGTCAGGAAACTCCTGTAAAAATTTGAGGAGATCCAACGGTAGGATCAAAAGTTATGGCCCTTTCAACCGGTACACTAGTCTCGAGCGACGAGACCTCTACCTCAACAAGTAGCGATTCAACATCTACTCCAAGGAAAACTTCGTCGGGAAACTCCTATAAAAATTTGAGGAGATCCAACGGTCGGATAAAAAATTATGGCCCTTTCCAACCGGTACACTGGTCTCCAGCGACGACACCTCTTCCTCAACAAGTAGCGATTCAACATCTACTCCAAGGAAAACATCGTCGGGAAACTCCTGTAAAAAGTTGAGGGAGATCCAACGGTCGGATCAAAAGTTATGGCCCTTTCGAACCGGTACACTAGTCTCGAGCGATGAGACCTCCTCCTCACCGAGTAGCCAGTCAACATCTACTCCAAGGAAAACAGCGTCCGGAAAAACACCTGTAAAAATTTTACGGAGATCCAACGGTCGGATCCAAAGTTATGGCCCTTTCAAAGTGGTCCACTTGGTCTCGAGCGACGAGACTTCCTCCTCACATTGTAGCGATTCAACATCTAATCCAAGGCAAAAACAGCGTCCGCAAACTCCTGGAAAATATTTGAGGGAGATCCCAAGGTCGGATCAAAAGTTATGGCCCTTTCGAATCGGTCTAGTGGTCTCGAGCGACGAGACCTCCTCCTCACCGAGTAGCGATTCAACATGTACTCCAAGGAAAATAGCGTCGGAAACTCCTGTAAAAATTCAGGGTGATCCAACGGTCGGATCAAAGGTTATAACCCTTTCCAACGGTACACTAGTCTCGAGCGACGAGACCTCCTCCTCATCGAGTAGCGATTCAACATCTACGCCAAGGAAAACAGCGTCCGGAAACTCCTGTAAAAATTTAAGGGAGATCCAACGGTCGGATCAAAAGTTATGGCCCTTTGTAACCGGTACACTAGTCTCGAGCGACGAGACCTCCTCCTCACCGAGTAGCGATTCAACATATACTCCAAAGAAAAAATCATCGGGAAACTCCTGTAAAAAATTGAGCGAGATCCAACGGTCGGATCAAAAGTTATGGCCCTTTCGAACCGGTACACTAGTCTCGAGCGATGAGACCTCCTCCGCACCGAGTAGCGATTCAACATCTACTCCAAGGAAAACAGCGTCCGGAAAACTCCAGTAAAAATTTTACGGATATCCAACGGTCGGATCCAAAGTAATGGGCCTTTCAAAGCGGTCCACTTGTCTCGAGCGACGAGACTTCCTCCTCATCTTGTAGCGATTCAACATCTAAGCCAAGGCAAACAGCGTCCGCAAACTCCTGAAAATATTTGAGGGAGATCCCAAGGTCGGATCAAAAGTTATGGCCCTTTCGAACCGGTACACTGGTCTCGAGCGACGAGACCTCCTCCTCACCGAGTAGCGATTCAACATCTACTCCAAGGAAAACAGCGTTCGGAAACTCCTGTAAAAAATTCAGGGTGATCCAACTGTCGGATCAAAGGTTATAGCCCTTTCCAACCGGTACACTAGTCTCGAGCGACGAGACCTCCTCCTCACCGAGTAGCGATTCAACATCTACGCCAAGGAAAACAGCGTCGGAAACACCCGTAAAAATTTGAAGGAGATCCAACGGTCGGATCAAAAGTTATGGCCCTTTCCAACCGGTACACTGGTCTCAAGCGACGAGACCTCTTCCTCAACAAGTAGGGATTCAACATCTACTTCAACGAAAACATCGTCGGAAACTCCTGTAAAAAATTGAGGGTGATCCAACGGTCGGATCAAAGGTTATAGCCCTTTCAAACCGGTACACTGGTCTCGAGTGACGAGACCTCCTCCTCATCGAGTAGCGATTCAACATCTACGCCAAGGAAAACAGCGTCCGGAAACTCCTGTAAAAATTTGAGGGAGATCCAACGGTAGGATCAAAAGTTATGGCCCTTTCAAACCGGTACACTAGTCTCGAGCGACGAGACCTCTACCTCAACAAGTAGCGATTCAACATCTACTCCAAGGAAAACTTCGTCGGGAAACTCCTATAAAAATTTGAGGGAGATCCAACCGTCGGATAAAAAATTATGGCCCTTTCCAACCGGTACACTGGTCTCCAGCGACGACACCTCTTCCTCAACAAGTAGCGATTCAACATCTACTCCAAGGAAAACATCGTCGGGGAAACTCCTGTAAAAAGTTGAGGGAGATCCAACGGTCGGATCAAAAGTTATGGCCCTTTCGAACCGGTACACTAGTCTCGAGCGATGAGACCTCCTCCGCACCGAGTAGCGATTCAACATCTACTCCAAGGAAAACATCGTCCGAAAACACACCCGTAAAAATTTTACGGAGATCCAACGGTCGGATCCAAAGTTATGGCCCTTTCAAAGTGGTCCACGGTCTCGAGCGACGAGACTTCCTCCTCACATTGTAGCGATTCAACATCTAATCCAAGGCAAACGGCGTCCGCAAACTCCCGAAAATATTTGAGGGAGATCCCAAGGTCGGATCAAAAGTTATGGCCCTTTCGAATCGGTCTAGTGGTCTCGAGCGACGAGACCTCCTCCTCACCGAGTAGCGATTCAACATGTACTCCAAGGAAAATAGCGTCCGGAAACTCCTGTAAAAAATTCAGGGTGATCCAACGGTCGGATCAAAGGTTATAACCCTTTCCAACAGGTACACTAGTCTCGAGCGACGAGACCTCCTCCTCATCGAGTAGCGATTCAACATCTACGCCAAGGAAAACAGCGTCGGAAACTCCCTGTAAAAATTTAAGGGAGATCCAACGGTCGGATCAAAAGTTATGGCCCTTTGTAACCGGTACACTAGTCTCGAGCGACGAGACCTCCTCCTCACCGAGTAGCGATTCAACATATACTCCAAAGAAAAAATCATCGGTAAACTCCTGTAAAAAATTGAGCGAGATCCAACGGTCGGATCAAAAGTTATGGCCCTTTCGAACCGGTACACTAGTCTCGAGCGATGAGACCTCCTCCGCACCGAGTAGCGATTCAACATCTACTCCAAGGAAAACAGCGTCCGGAAAACTCCGTAAAAATTTTACGGATATCCAACGGTCGGATCCAAAGTAATGGGCCTTTCAAAGCGGTCCACTTGTCTCGAGCGACGAGACTTCCTCCTCATCTTGTAGCGATTCAACATCTAAGCCAAGGCAAACAGCGTCCGCAAACTCCCGAAAATATTTGAGGGAGATCCCAAGGTCGGATCAAAAGTTATGGCCCTTTCGAACCCGGTACCGGTCTCGAGCGACGAGACCTCCTCCTCACCGAGTAGCGATTCAACATCTACTCCAAGGAAAACAGGCGTTCGGAAACTCCTGTAAAAAATTCGGGGGTGATCCAACGGTCGGATCAAAGGTTATAGCCCTTTCCAACCGGTACACTAGTCTCGAGCGACGAGACCTCCTCCTCACCGAGTAGCGATTCAACATCTACTCCAACGAAAACAGCGTCCGGAAAACAACTGTAAAAATTTGAAGGAGATCCAACGGTCGGATCAAAAGTTATGGCCCTTTCCAACCGGTACACTGGTCTCAAGCGACGAGACCTCTTCCTCAACAAGTAGGGATTCAACATCTACTTCAACGAAAACATCGTCAGGAAACTCCTGTAAAAAATTCAGGGTGATCCAACGGTCGGATCAAAGGTTATAGCCCTTTCAAACCGGTACACTGGTCTCGAGTGACGAGACCTCCTCCTCATCGAGTAGCGATTCAACATCTACGCCAAGGAAAACAGCGTCCGGAAACTCTGTTAAAATTTAAAGGAGATCCAACGGTAGGATCAAAAGTTATGGCCCTTTCAAACCGGTACACTAGTCTCGAGCGACGAGACCTCTACCTCAACAAGTAGCGATTCAACATCTACTCCAAGGAAAACATCGTCGGGAAACTCCTATAAAAATTTGAGGGAGATCCAACGGTCGGATAAAAAATTATGGCCCTTTCCAACCGGTACACTGGTCTCCAGCGACGACACCTCTTCCTCAACAAGTAGCGATTCAACATCTACTCCAAGGAAAACATCGTCGGGAAACTCCTGTAAAAAGTTGAGGGAGATCCAACGGTCGGATCAAAAGTTATGGTCCTTTCGAACCGGTACACTAGTCTCGAGCGATGAGACCTCCTCCTCACCGAGTAGCGATTCAACATCTACACCAAGGAAAACAGCGTCCGAAAAACACCTGTAAAAATTTTACGGAGATCCAACGGTCGGATCCAAAGTTATGGCCCTTTCAAAGTGGTCCACTGGTCTCGAGCGACGAGACTTCCTCCTCACATTGTAGCGATTCAACATCTAATCCAAGGCAAACAGCGTCCGCAAACTCCTGAAAATATTTGAGGGAGATCCCAAGGTCGGATCAAAAGTTATGGCCCTTTCGAATCGGTCTAGTGGTCTCGAGCGACGAGACCTCCTCCTCACCGAGTAGCGATTCAACATGTACTCCAAGGAAAATAGCGTCCGGAAACTCCTGTAAAAAATTCAGGGTGATCCAACGGTCGGATCAACGGTTATAACCCTTTCCAACAGGTACACTAGTCTCGAGCGACGAGACCTCCTCCTCATCGAGTAGCGATTCAACATCTAGGCCAAGGAAAACGGCGTCCAGGAAACTCCCTGTAAAAATTTAAGGGAGATCCAACGGTCGGATCAAAAGTTATGGCCCTTTGTAACCGGTACACTAGTCTCGAGCGACGAGACCTCTCCTCCTCACCGAGTAGCGATTCAACATATACTCCAAAGAAAATAGCGTCCAGGAAACTCCTGCGTAAAAATTCAGGGAGATCCAACGGTCGGATCAAAAGTTATGGCGCTTTGTAACCGGTACACTGGTCTCGAGCGACGAGACCTCCTCCTCACCGAGTAGCGATTCAACATATACTCCAAAGAAAACATCATCGGGAAACTCCTGTAAAAATTTGAGCGAGATCCAACGGTCGGATCAAAAGTTATGGCCCTTTCGAACCGGTACACTGGTCTCGAGCGACGAGACCTCCTCCTCACCGAGTCGCGATACAACATCTACGCCAAGGAAAACAGCGTCCGGAAACTCCTGTAAAAATTTGAGGGAGATCCAACGGTCGGATCAAAAGTTATGGCCCTTTCCAACCGCTAAACTTGTCTCGAGCGACGAGACCTCTTCCTCACCGAGTAGCGATTCAACATCTACTCTAAGGAAAACATAGTCGGGAAATTCCCTGTAAAAAAACTAGGGGTGATCCAACGGTCGAATCAAAGGTTAAAGCCCTTTCCAACCGGTACACTTGTCTCGAGCGACGAGACCTCCTCCTCACCGAGTAGCGATTCAACATTTACGAAGAGGAAAACAACGTCCGGAAACTCCTGTAAAAAATTCAGGGCGATCCAACGGTCGGATCAAAGGTTATAGCCCTTTCAAACCGGTACACTAGTCTCGAGTGACGAGACCTCCTCCTCAACGAGTAGCGATTCAACATCTACGCCAAGGAAAACATCGTCCCCGAAACTCCTGTAAAAATTTGAGGGAGATCCAACGGTCGGATCAAAAGTTATGGCCCTTTCCAACCGGTACACTGGTCTCGATCGACGAGACCTCTTCCTCAACAAGTAGCGATTCAACATCTACTCCAAGGAAAACATCGTCGGGAAACTCCTGTAAAAAGATGAGGGAGATCCAACGGTCGGATCAAAAGTTATGGCCCTTTGGAACCGGTACACTAGTCTCGAGTGATGAGAACTCCTCCGCACCGAGTAGCGATTCAACATCTACTCCAAGGAAAACAGCGTCCGGAAAACTCCTGTAAAAATTTTACGGAGATCCAACGGTCGGATCCAAAGTTATGGCCCTTTCAAAGCGGTCCACTAGTCTCGAGCGACGAGACTTCCTCCTCACCTTGTAGCGATTCAACATCTAAGCCAAGGCAAACAACGTCCGGAAACTCCTGAAAATATTTGATGGAGATCCAAAAGTCGGATCAAAAGTTATCGCCCTTTCGAATCGGTCCAGTGGTCTCGAGCGACGAGACCTCCTCCTCACCGAGTAGCGATTCAACATCTACTCCGAGGAAAACAACGTCCGGAAACTACCGTAAAAAATTCAGGGTGATCCAACGGTCGGATGAAAGGTTTTAGCCCTTTCCAACCGGTACACTAGTCTCGAGCGACGAGACCTCCTCCTCACCGAGTAGCGATTCAAAATCTACTCCAAGGAAAACAGCGTCCGGAAAACATCTGTAAAAATTTAAGGGAGATCCAACGGTCGGATCAAACGTTATGGCCCTTTCCAACCGGTACACTGGTCTCGAGCGACGAGACCTCTTCCTCAACAAGTAGCGATTCAACATCTACTCCAAGTAAAACATCGTCAGGAAACTCCTGTAAAAAATTCAGGGTGATCCAACGGTCGGATCTAAGGTTATAGCCCTTTCCAACTGGTACACTGGTCTCGATCGACGAGACCTCCTCCTCACCGAGTAGCGATTCAAAATCTACTCCAAGGAAAACAGCGTCCGGAAAACAACTGTAAAAAATTAAGGGAGATCCAACGGTCGGATCAAACGTTATGGCCCTTTCCAACCGGTACACTGGTCTCGAGCGACGAGACCTCTTCCTCAACAAGTAGCGATTCAACATCTACTCCAAGGAAAACATCGTCGGGAAACTCCTGTAAAAAGATGAGGGAGATCCAACTGTCGGATCAAAAGTTATGGCCCTTCCGAACCGGTACACTAGTCTCGAGCGATGAGACCTCCTCCTCACCGAGTACCGATTCAACATATACTCCAACGAAAACATCGTCGAGAAACTCCTGTAAAAAATTGAGGGAGATCCAACGGTCGGATCAAAAGTTATGGCCCTTTCGAACCGGTACACTAGTCTCGAGTGATGAGACCTCCTCCTCAACGAGTAGCGATTCAACATCTACTCCAAGGAAAACAGCATCCGGAAAACTCCTGTAAAAATTTTATGGAGATCCAACGGTCGGATCCAAAGTTATGGCCCTTTCAAAACGGTCCACTAGTCTCGAGCGACAAGACTTCCTCCTCACCTTGTAGCGATTCAACATCTAAGCCAAGGCAATCAGCGTCCGGAAACTCCTAAAAATATTTGAGGGAGATCCAATGGTCGGATCAAAAGTTATGGCCCTTTCGAATCGGTCCAGTGGACTCGAGCGACGAGACCTCCTCCTCACCGAGTAGCGATTCAACATCTACTCCAAGGAAAACAGCGTCCGGAAACTCTGTAAAAAATTTGAGGGTGATCCAACGGTCGGATCAAAGGTTATAGCCCTTTCCAACCTGTACACTAGTCTCGAGCGACGAGACCTCCTCCTCATCGAGTAGCGATTCAACATCTACGCCAAGGAAAACAGCGTCCGGAAACTCCTGTAAAAATTTGAGGGAGATCCAACGGTCGGATCAAAAGTTATGGCCCTTTCTAACCGGTACACTAGTCTCGAGCGACGAGACCTCCTCCTCCCCGAGTAGCGATTCAACATATACTCCAACGAAAACATCATCGGGAAACTCCTGTAAAAAGATGAGGGAGATCCAACGGTCGGATCAAAAGTTATAGCCCTTTGGAACCGGTACACTAGTCTCGAGCGATGACACCTCCTCCGCACCGAGTAGCGATTCAACATCTACTCCAAGGAAAACAGCGTCCGAAAAACTGTTGTAAAAATTTGAGGGAGAACCAACGGTCGGATCCAAAGTTATGGCCCTTTCAAAGCGGTCCACTAGTCTCGAGCGACGAGACTTCCTCCTCACCTTGTAGCGATTCAACATCTAAGCCAAGGCAAACAGCGTCCGAAAACTCCTGAAAATATTTGAGGGAGATCCAAAAGTTGGATCAAAAGTTATGGCCCTTTCGAATCGGTCCAGTGGTCTCGAGCAACGAGACCTCCTCCTCACCGAGTAGCGATTCAACATCTACTCCAAGGAAAACAACGTCCGGAAACTCCTGTAAAAAATTCAGGGTGATCCAACGGTCGGATCAAAGGTTTTAGCCCTTTCCAACCGGTACTCTAGTCTCGAGCGACGAGACCTCCTCCTCACCGAGTAGCGATTCAACATCTACTCCAAGGAAAACAACGTCCGGAAACTCCTGTAAAAAATTCAGGGTGATCCAACGGTCGGATCAAAGGTTTTATGCCCTTTCCAACCGGTACACTAGTCTCGAGCGACGAGACCTCCTCCTCCCCGAGTAGCGATTCAACATATACTCCAAGGAAAACATCATCGAGAAACTCCTGTAAAAAATTGAGGGAGATCCAACGGTCGGATCAAAAGTTATGGCCCTTTCGAACCGGTACACTAGTCTCGAGCGACGAGACCTCCTCCTCAACAAGTAGCGATTCAACATCTACGCCAAGGAATACGCGTCGGGAAACTCCTGTAAAAAGATGAGGGAGATCCAACGGTCGGATCAAAAGTTATGGCCCTTTCGAACCGGTACACTAGTCTCGGCGATGAGACCACCTCCTCACCGAGTAGTGATTCAACATCTACTCCAAGGAAAACAGCGTCGGAAAACTCCTGTAAAAATTTTACGGAGATCCAACGGTCGGATCCAAAGTTATGGCCCTTTCAAAGCGGTTCACTCGTCTCGAGCAACGAGACTTCCTCCTCACCTTGTAGCGATTCAACATCTAAGCCATGGCTAACAGCGTCCGGAAACTCCTGAAAATATTTGAGGGAGATCCAAAAGTCGGATCAAAAGTTATGGCCCTTTCGAATCGGTCCAGTGGTCTCGAGCGACGTGACCTCCTCCTCACCGAGTAGCGATTCAACATCTACTCCAAGGAAAACAGTGTCCGGAAACTCCTGTAAAAATTTGAGGGAGATCCAACGGTCGGATCAAAAGTTGTGGGCATTTCTAACCGGTACACTGGTCTCGAGCGACGAGACCTCCTCCTCACCGAGTAGCGATTCAACATATACTCCAACGAAAACATCGTCGAGAAACTCCTGTAAAAAATTGAGGGAGATCCAACGGTCGGATCAAAAGTTATGGCCCTTTCGAACCGGTACACTAGTCTCGAGCGACGAGACCCCCTCCTCAACAAGTAGCGATTCAACATCTACGCCAAGGAAAACAGCGTCGGGAAACTCCTGTAAAAAGATGAGGGAGATCCAACCGTCGGATCAAAAGTTATGGCCCTTTCGAACCGGTACACTAGTCTCGAGCGATGAGACCTCCTCCTCACCGAGTAGCGATTCAACATCTACTCCAAGGAAAACAGCGTCCGGAAACTCCTGTAAAAATTTGAGGGAGATCCAACGGTCGAATCAAAAGTTATGGCCCTTTCTAACCGGTACACTAGTCTGGAGCGACGAGACCTCCTCCTCACCGAGTAGCGACTCAACATATACTCCAACGAAAACATCGCCGAGAAACTCCTGTAAAAAGTTGAGGGAGATCCAACGGTCGGATCAAAAGTTATAGCCCTTTGGAACCGGTAAACTAGTCTCGAGCGATGACACCTCCTCCGCACCGAGTAGCGATTCAACATCTACTCCAAGGAAAACAGCGTCCGGAAAACTCCTGTAAAAATTTTACGGAGATCCAACGGTCGGATCCAAAGTTATGGCCCTTTCAAAGCGGTCCACTGGTCTCGAGCGACGAGACTTCCTCCTCACCTTGTAGCGATTCAACATCTAAGCCATGGCAAACAGCGTCCGGAAACTCCTGAAAATATTTGAGGGAGATCCAAAGGTCGGATCAAAAGTTATGGCCCTTTCGAATCGGTCCGGTGGTCTCGAGCGACGAGACCTCCTCCTCACCGAGTAGCGATTCAACATCTACTCCAAGGAAAACAGCGTCCAGGAAACTCCTGTAAAAATTTGAGGGAGATCCAACGGTCGGATCAAAAGTTATGGCCCTTTCGAACCGGTACACTAGTCTCGAGCGACGAGACCTCCTCCTCAACAAGTAGCGATTCAACATCTACGCCAAGGAAAACAGCGTCGGGAAACTCCTGTAAAAAGATGAGGGAGATCCAACGGTCGGATCAAAAGTTATGGCCCTTTTCGAACCGGTACACTAGTCTCGAGCGATGAGACCTCCTCCGCACCGAGTAGCGATTCAACATCTACTCCAAGGAAAACAGCGTCCGAAAAACTCCTGTAAAAATTTTACGGTGATCCAACGGTCGGATCAAAAGTTATGGCCCTTTCGAAGCGGTCCGGTGGTCTTGAGCGACGAGACCTCCTCCTCACCGAGTAGCGATTCAACATCTACTCCAAGAAAAACCGTGTCCGGAAACTTCTGTAAAAAATTGAGGGATATCCAACGGTCGGATCAAAAGTTATGGCCCTTTCTAACCGGTACACTAGTCTCGAGCGACGAGACCTCCTCCTCACCGAGTAGCGATGCAACATATACTCCAAGGAAAACATCGTCCGGAAACTCCTGTAAAAAATTCAGGGTGATCCAACGGTCGGATCAAAGGTTATAGCCCTTTCCAACCGGTACACTAGTCTCGAGTGACGAGACCTCCTCCTCATCGAGTAGCGATTCAACATCTATGCGAAGGAAAACAGCGTCCGGAAACTCCTGTAAAAATTTGAGGGAGATCCAACGGTCGGATCAAAAGTTATGGCCCTTTCTAACCGGTACACTAGTCTCGAGCGACGAGACCTCCTCCTCACCGAGTAGCGATTCAACATATACTCCAAAGAAAACATCATCGGGAAACTCCTGTAAAAAATTGAGGGAGATCCAACGGTCGGATCAAAAGTTATGGCCCTTTCCAACCGGTACACTAGTCTCGAGCGACGAGACCTCCTCCTCACCGAGTAGCGATTCAACATATACTCCAAAGAAAACATCATCGGGAAACTCCTGTAAAAATTTGAGGGAGATCCAACGGTCGGATCAAAAGTTATGGCCCTTTCGAACCGGCACTCTAGTCTCGAGCGACGAGACCTCCTCCTCACCGAGTAGCGATTCAACATCTACTCCAAGGAAAACAGCGTCCAGGAAACTCCCTGTAAAACATTGAGGGAGATCCAACGGTCGGATCAAAAGTTATGGCCCTTTCTAACCGGTACACTAGTCTCGAGCGACGAGACCTCCTCCTCACCGAGTACCGATTCAACATATACTCCAACGAAAACATCATCTAGAAACTCCTGTAAAAAATTGAGGGAGATCCAACGGTCGGATCAAAAGTTATGGCCCTTTCGAACCGGCACTCTAGTCTCGAGCGACGAGACCTCCTCCTCACCGAGTAGCGATTCAACATATACTCCAACGAAAACGTCGTCGAGAAACTCCTGTAAAAAATTGAGGGAGATCCAACGGTCGGATCAAAAGTTATGGCCCTTTCGAACCGGTACACTAGTCTCGAGCGAAGAGACCTCCTCCGCAACGAGTAGTGATTCAACATCTACTCCAAGGAAAACAGTGTCCGGAAACTCCTGTAAAAATTTGAGGGAGATACAACGGTCGGATCAAAAGTTGTGGGCATTTCTAACCGGTACACTAGTCTCGAGCGACGAGACCTCCTCCTCACCGAGTAGCGATTCAACATCTACTCCAACGAAAACATCGTCGAGAAACTCCTGTAAAAAATTGAGGGAGATCCAACGGTCGGATCAAAAGTTATGGCCCTTTCTAACCGGTAC
This sequence comes from Populus x sibirica, assembly GCA_019202695.1. Lineage (NCBI taxonomy): Eukaryota > Viridiplantae > Streptophyta > Magnoliopsida > Malpighiales > Salicaceae > Populus > Populus x sibirica. The sequence goes on from JAGMVL010000139.1 coordinate 127,844, forward strand.
ACTAGTCTCGAGCGACGAGACCTCCTCCTCACCGAGTACCGATGCAACATATACTCCAACGAAAACATCGTCGTGAAACTCCTGTAAAAATTTTTACGGAGATCCAACGGTCGGATCAAAAGTTATGGCCCTTTCGAACCGGTACACTAGTCTCGAGCCATGAGACCTCCTCCGCAACGAGTAGTGATTCAACATCTACTCCAAGGAAAACAGCGTTCGGAAACTCCTGTAAAAATTTGAGGGAGATCCAACCGTCGGATCAAAAGTTGTGGGCCTTTCTAACCGGTACACTGGTCTCGAGCGACGAGACCTCCTCCTCACCGAGTAGCTATTCAACATATACTCCAACGAAAACATCGTCGAGAAACTCCTGTAAAAAATTTGAGGGAGATCCAACGGTCGGATCAAAAGTTATGGCCCTTTCGAACCGGCACTCTAGTCTCGAGCGACGAGACCTCCTCCTCACCGAGTAGCGATTCAACATATACTCCAACGAAAACGTCGTCGAGAAACTCCTGTAAAAAATTGAGGGAGATCCAACGGTCGGATCAAAAGTTATGGCCCTTTCGAACCGGTACACTAGTCTCGAGCGAAGAGACCTCCTCCGCACGAGTAGTGATTCAACATCTACTCCAAGGAAAACAGCGTCCGGAAACTACTGTAAAAATTTGAGGGAGATCCAACCGTCGGATCAAAAGTTGTGGGCCTTTCTAACCGGTACACTGGTCTCGAGCGACGAGACCTCCTCCTCACCGAGTAGCGATTCAACATCTACTCCAACGAAAACATCGTCGAGAAACTCCTGTAAAAATTTGAGGGAGATCCAACGGTCGGATCAAAAGTTATGGCCCTTTCTAACCGGTACACTAGTCTCGAGCGACGAGACCTCCTCCTCACCGAGTAGCGATTCAACATATACTCCAAGGAAAACATCGTCGTGAAACTCCTGTAAAAATTTGAGGGAGATCCAACGGTCGGATCAAAAGTTATGGCCCTTTCGAACCGGTACACTAGTCTCGAGCCATGAGACCTCCTCCTCAACGAGTAGCGATTCAACATCTACTCCAAGGAAAACAGCGTCGGAAACTCCTGTAAAAATTTGAGGGAGATCCAACGGTCGGATCAAAAGTTGTGGCCCTTTCTAACCGGTACACTGGTCTCGAGCGACGAGACCTCCTCCTCACCGAGTAGCTATTCAACATCTACTCCAAGGAAAACAACGTCGAGAAACTCCTGTAAAAAATTGAGGGAGATCCAACGGTCGGATCAAAAGTTATGGCCCTTTCTAACCGGTACACTAGTCTCGAGCGACGAGACCTCCTCCTCAACATGTAGCGATTCAACATCTACGCCAAGGAAAACAGCGTCGGGAAAATCCCGTAAAAAAATTGAGGGAGATCCAACGGTCGGATCAAAAGTTATGGCCCTTTCGAACCGGTACACTAGTCTCGAGCGATGAGACCTCCTCCGCACCGAGTAGCGATTCAACATCTACTCCAAGGAAAACAGCGTCCGGAAAACTCCTGTAAAAATTTTACGGAGATCCAACGGTCGGATCCAAAGTTATGGCCCTTTCAAAACGGTCCACTGGTCTCGAGCGACGAGACTTCCTCCTCACCTTGTAGCGATTCAACATCTAAGCCAAGGAAAAAGCGTCGGAAACTCCTGAAAATATTTGAGGGAGATCCAATGGTCGGATCAAAAGTTATGGCCCTTTCGAAGCGATCCAGTGGTCTCGAGCGACTAGACCTCCTCCTCACCGAGTTGCGATTCAACATCTACTCCAAGGAAAACCGCGTCCGGAAACTCCAGTAAAAAATTCAGGGTGATCCAACGGTCGGATCAAAGGTTATAGCCCTTTCCAACCGGTACACTAGTCTCGAGCGACGAGACCTCCTCCTCACCGAGTAGCGATTCAACATCTACGCCAAGGAAAACATCGTCACGAAACTCCTGTAAAAAATTCAGGGTGATCCAACGGTCGGATCAAAGGTTATCCTTTCAAACCGGTACACTGGTCTCGAGCGACGAGACCTCCTCCTCAACAAGTAGCGATTCAACATCTACGCCAAGGAAAACAGCGTCGGGAAACTCTTGTAAAAAAATGAGGGAGATCCAACGGTCGGATCAAAAGTTATGGCCCTTTCGAACCGGTACACTAGTCTCGAGCGATGAGACCTCCTCCTCACCGAGTAGCGATTCAACATCTACTCCAAGGAAAACAGCGTCCGCAAAACTCCTATAAAAATTTTACGGAGATCTAACGGTCGGATCCAAAGTTATGGCCCTTTCAAAGCGGTCCACTGGTCTCGAGCGACGAGACCTCCTCCTCACCCTAGTAGCGATTCAACATCTAAACCAAGGCAAACAGCGTCGGAAACTCCTGAAAAAATTTGAGGGAGATCCAATGGTCGGATCAAAAGTTATGGCCCTTTCGAAGCGATCCAGTGGTCTCGAGCGACGAGACCTCCTCCTCACCGAGTTGCGATTCAACATCTACTCCAAGGAAAACCGCGTCCAGGAAACTCCGTGTAAAAAATTTGGGGTGATCCAACGGTCGGATCAAAGGTTATAGCCCTTTCCAACCGGTACACTAGTCTCGAGCGACGAGACCTCCTCCTCACCGAGTAGCGATTCAACATCTACGCCAAGGAAAACATCGTCAGGAAACTCCTGTAAAAATTTGAGGGTGATCCAACGGTCGGATCAAAGGTTATCCCTTTCAAACCGGTACACTGGTCTCGGCGACGATACCTCCTCGTCATCGAGTAGCAATTCAACATCTACGCCAAGGAAAACAGCGTCCGGAAACTCCTGTAAAAATTTGAGGGAGATCCAACGGTCGGATCAAAAGTTGTGGGCCTTTCTAACCGGTACACGGGTCTCGAACAACGAGACCTCCTCCTCACCGAGTAGCGATTCAACATATACTCCAACGAAAACATCGTCGGGAAACTCCTGTAAAAATTTGAGGGAGATCCAACGGTCAGATCAAAAGTTATGGCCCTTTCGAACCGGTACACTAGTCTCGAGCGACGAGACCTCCTCCTCAACAAGTAGTGATTCAACATCTATGCCAAGGAAAACAGTGTCTGGAAACTCCTGTAAAAAGATGAGGGAGATCCAACGGTCGGATCAAAAGTTATGACCCTTTCGAACCGGTACACTAGTCTCGAGCGATGAGACCTCCTCCTCACCGAGTAGCGATTCCACATTTACTCCAAGGAAAACATCATCCGAAAACTCCTGTAAAAATTTTACGGTGATCCAACGGTCGGATCCAAAGTTATGGCCCTTTCAAAGCGGTACACTGGTCTCGAGCGACGAGACCTCCTCCTCGCCTTGTAGCGATTCAACATCTACGCCAAGGCAAACAGCGTCCGGAAACTCCTGAAAATATTTGAGGGAGATCCAATGGTCGGATCAAAAGTTATGGCCCTTTCGAATCGGTACTACTGGTCTCGAGCGGCGAGACCTCCTCCTCACCGAGTAGCGATTCAACATCTACTCCAAGGAAAACCGCGTCCGGAAACTCCCTGTAAAAATTTAGGGTGATCCAACGGTCGGATCAAAGGTTATAGCCCTTTCCAACCGGTACACTAGTCTCGAGCGACGAGACCTCCTCCTCATCCAGTAGCGATTCAACATCTATGTCAAGGAAAACAGCGTCCGGAAACTCCTGTAAAAATTTGAGGGAGATCCAAAGGTCGGATCAAAAGTTGTGGGCCTTTCTAACCGGTACACTGGTCTCGAACGACGAGACCTCCTCCTCACCGAGTAGCGATTCAACATACACTCCAACGAAAACATCGTCGGAAACTCTGTAAAAAATTGAGGGAGATCCAACGGTCGGATCAAAAGTTATGGCCCTTTCGAACCGGTACACTAGTCTCGAGCAACGAGACCTCCTCCTCAACAAGTAGCGATTCAACATCTTCGCCAAGGAAAACAGCTTCGGGAAACTCCTGTAAAAATTTGAGGGGGATCCAACGGTCGGATCAAAAGTTATGGCCCTTTCGAACCGGTACACTAGTCTCGAGCAACGAGACCTCCTCCTCACAAGTAGCGATTCAACATCTACGCCAAGGAAAACAGCGTCACGAAACTCCTGTAAAAATTTGAGGGAGATCCAACGGTCGGATCAAAAGTTATGGCCCTTTCGAACCGGTACACTTGGTCTCGAGCGACGAGACGTCCTCCTCACCGAGGAGCGATTCGACATCTACTCCAAGGTAAACAACGTCAGGAAACTCCTGTAAAAAGATGAGGGAGATCCAACGGTCGGATCAAAAGTTATGGCCCTTTCGAACCGGTACACTAGTCTCGAGCGATGAGACCTCCTCCGCACCGAGTAGCGATTCCACATCTACTCCAAGGAAAACGGCGTCCAGGAAACTCTGTAAAAAATTTTACGGTGATCCAACGGTCGGATCAAAAGTTATGGCCCTTTCAAAGCGGTCCACTAGTCTCGAGCGACGAGACTTCCTCCTCACCTTGTAGCGATTCAACATCTAAGCCAAGGCAAACAGCGTCCGGAAACTCCTGAAAATATTTTACGGTGATCCAACGGTCGGATCCAAAGTTATGGCCCTTTCAACGCGGTCTACTGGTCTCGAGCGACGAGACTTCCTCCTCATCTTGTAGCGATTCAACATCTAAGCCAAGGCAAACAGCGTCCCGAAACTCCTGAAAATATTTGAGGGAGATCCAATGGTCGGATCAAAAGTTATGGCCCTTTCGAATCGGTCTAGTGGTCTCGAGCGACGAGACCTCCTCCTCACCGAGTACCGATGCAACATATACTCCAACGAAAACATCGTCCGGAAACTCCTGTAAAAAATTCAGGGTGATCCAACGGTCGGATCAAAGGTTATAACCCTTTCCAACCTGTACACTAGTCTCGAGCGACGAGACCTCCTCCTCTCGAGTAGCGATTCAACATCTACGCCAAGGAAAACAGCGTCCGGAAACTCCTGTAAAAATTTGCGGGAGATCCAACGGTCGGATCAAAAGTTATGGCCCTTTCTAACCGGTACACTAGTCTCGAGCGACGAGACCTCCTCCTCACCGAGTACCGATGCAACATATACTCCAAGGAAAACATCGTCGTGAAACTCCTGTAAAAAATTTGACGGAGATCCAACGGTCGGATCAAAAGTTATGGCCCTTTCGAACCGGTACACTAGTCTCGAGCGATGAGACCTCCTCCGCAACGAGTAGTGATTCAACATCTACTCCAAGGAAAACAGCGTCCGGAAACTACTGTAAAAATTTGAGGGTGATCCAACCGTCGGATCAAAAGTTGTGGCCCTTTCTAACCGGTACACTGGTCTCGGCGGCGAGACCTCCTCCTCACCGAGTAGCTATTCAACATATACTCCAACGAAAACATCGTCGAGAAACTCCTGTAAAAATTGAGGGAGATCCAACCGTCGGATCAAAAGTTATGGCCCTTTCTAACCGGTACACTAGTCTCGCGAGCGAGACCTCCTCCTCAACAAGTAGCGAATCAACATCTACGCCAAGGAAAACGGCGTCGGGAAACTCCAGCTAAAAATTTGAGGGAGATCCAACGGTCGGATCAAAAGTTATGGCCCTTTCGAACCGGTACATGGTCTCGAGCGATGAGACCTCCTCCTCACCGAGTAGCGATTCAACATCTAAGCCAAGGCAAACAGCGTCCGGAAAACTCCACGAAAATATTTTAGGGGTGATCCAACGGTCGGATCCAAAGTTATGGCCCTTTCAAAGCGGTACACTCGGTCTCGAGCGACGAGACCTCCTCCTCATGTTGTAGCGATTCAACATCTAAGCCAAGGCAAACAGCGTCCCGAAACTCCTGAAAATATTTGAGGGAGATCCAATGGTCGGATCAAAAGTTATGGCCCTTTCGAATCGGTCTAGTGGTCTCGAGCGACGAGACCTCCTCCTCACCGAGTAGCGATTCAACATCTACTCCAAGGAAAACCGCGTCCGGAAACTCTGTAAAAAATTTGAGGGTGATCCAACGGTCGGATCAAAGGTTATAGCCCTTTCCAACCGGTACACTAGTCTCGAGCGACGAGACCTCCTCCTCATCCAGTAGCGATTCAACATCTATGCCAAGGAAAACAGCGTCCCGAAACTCCTGTAAAAATTTGAGGGAGATCCAACGGTCGGATCAAAAGTTATGGCCCTTTCTAACCGGTACACTGGTCTCGAACGACGAGACCTCCTCCTCACCGAGTAGCGATTCAACATACACTCCAACGAAAACATCGTCGAGAAACTCTTGTAAAAAATTGAGGGAGATCCAACGGTCGGATCAAAAGTTATGGCCCTTTCGAACCGGTACACTAGTCTCGAGCAACGAGACCTCCTCCTCAACAAGTAGCGATTCAACATCTTCGCCAAGGAAAACGGCGTAGGGAAACTCTTGTAAAAAGATTGAGGGAGATCCAACGGTCGGATCAAAAGTTATGGCCCTTTCGAACCGGTACACTATTCTCGAGCAACGAGACCTCCTCCTCAACAAGTAGCGATTCAACATCTACGCCAAGGAAAACAGCGTCCGGAAACTCCTGTAAAAATTTGAGGGAGATCCAACGGTCGGATCAAAAGTTATGGCCCTTTCGAACCGGTACACTTGTCTTGAGCGACGAGACCTCCTCCTCAACAAGTAGCGATTCGACATCTATGCCAAGGTAAACAACGTCAGGAAACTCCTGTAAAAAGATGAGGGAGATCCAACGGTCGGATCAAAAGTTATGGCCCTTTCGAACCGGTACACTAGTCTCGAGCGATGAGACCTCCTCCGCACCGAGTAGCGATTCCACATCTACTCCAAGGAAAACAGCGTCCGAAAAACTCCTGTAAAATTTTTACGGTGATCCAACGGTCGGATCAAAGTTATGGCCCTTTCAAAGCGGTACACTAGTCTCGAGCGACGAGACCTCCTCCTCACCTTGTAGCGATTCAACATCTACGCCAAGGAAAACGGCGTCCAGGAAACTCCTGAAAATATTTGAGGGAGATCCAATGGTCGGATCAAAAGTTATGGCCCTTTCGAAGCGGTCCGGTGGTCTTGAGCGACGAGACCTCCTCCTCACCGAGTAGCGATTCAACATCTACTCCAAGGAAAACAGCGTCCGGAAACTCCTGTAAAAATTTGAGGGAGATCCAACGGTCGGATCAAAAGTTATGGCCCTTTCTAACCGGACACTAGTCTCGAGCGACGAGACCTCCTCCTCACCGAGTAGCGATTCAACATATACTCCAAGGAAAACATCGTCCGGAAACTCCTGTAAAAATTTGAGGGAGATCCAACGGTCGGATCAAAAGTTATGGCCCTTTCCAACCGGTACACTAGTCTCGAGCGACGAGACCTCCTCCTCATCGAGTAGCGATTCAACATCTACTCCAAGGAAAACAGCGTCCCGAAAACTCCTGTAAAAATTTGAGGGAGATCCAACGGTCGGATCAAAAGTTATGGCCCTTTCTAACCGGTACACTAGTCTCGAGCGACGAGACCTCCTCCTCACCGAGTAGCGATTCAACATCTACTCCAAGGAAAACATCGTCGTGGAAACTCCTGTAAAAATTTGAAGGAGATCCAACGGTCGGATCAAAAGTTATGGCCCTTTCGAACCGGTACACTGGTCTCGAGCGATGAGACCTCCTCCTCACCGAGTAGCGATTCAACATCTACTCCAAGGAAAACATCCGGAAACTCCTGTAAAAATTTGAGGGAGATCCAACGGTCGGATCAAAAGTTGTGGGCCCTTTCGAACCGGTACACTGGTCTCGAGCGACGAGACCTCCTCCTCACGGAGTAGCGATTCAACATCTACTCCAAGGAAAACATCGTCGGGAAACTCCTGTAAAAATTTGAGGGAGATCCAACGGTCCGATCAAAAGTTATGGCCCTTTCGAACCGGTACACTAGTCTCGAGCGACGAGACCTCCTCCTCAACAAGTAGCGATTCAACATCTACGCCAAGGAAAACAGCGTTGGGAAACTCCTGTAAAAATTTGAGGGAGATCCAACGGTCGGATCAAAAGTTATGGCCCTTTCGAACCGGTACACTAGTCTCGAGCGACGAGACCTCCTCCTCACCGAGTAGCGATTCAACATCTACTCCAAGGAAAACAGCGTCCGGAAACTCCTGTAAAATATTTGAGGGAGATCCAACGGTCGGATCAAAAGTTATGGCACTTTCGAAGCGGTCCAGTGGTCTCGAGCGACGAGACCTCCTCCTCACCGAGTAGCGATTCAACATCTACTCCAAGGAAAACCACGTCCGGAAACTCCTGTAAAAATTTGAGGGAGATCCAACGGTCAGATCAAAAGTTATGGCCCTTTCCAACCGGAACTCTAGTCTCGAGCGACGAGACCTCCTCCTCACCGAGTAGCGATTCCACATCTATCCCAAGGAAAACCAGTCCGGAAACTCCTGTAAAAATTTGAGGGAGATCCAACGGTCGGATCAAAAGTTATGGCCCTTTCTAACCGGTACACTGGTCTCGAACAACGAGACCTCCTCCTCACCGAGTAGCGATTCAACATCTACTCCAAGGAAAACATCGTCGGAAACTCCTGTAAAAATTTGAGGGAGATCCAACGGTCGGATCAAAAGTTATGGCCCTTTCGAACCGGTACACTAGTCTCGAGCGACGAGACCTCCTCCTCAACAAGTAGCGATTCAACATCTACTCCAAGGAAAACAGCGTCGGGAAACTCCTGTAAAAAATTTGAGGGAGATCCAACGGTCGGATCAAAAGTTATGGCCCTTTCGAACCGGTACACTAGTCTCGAGCGCGAGACCTCCTCCTCACCAAGTAGCGATTCAACATCTACTCCAAGGAAAACGGCGTCGGAAACTCCTGTAAAAATTTGAGGGAGATCCAACGGTCGGATCAAAAGTTATGGCCCTTTCGAACCGGTACACTAGTCTCGAGCAACGAGACCTCCTCCTCACCGAGTAGCGATTCAACATCTACTCCAAGGAAAACAGCGTCAGGAAACTCTGTAAAAATTTGAGGGAGATCCAACGGTCGGATCCAAAGTTATGGCTCTTTCGAACCGGCACACTGGTCTCGAACGACGAGACCTCCTCCTCACCGAGTAGCGATTCAACATCTACTCCAAGGAAAACATCGTCAGGAAACTCCTGTAAAAATTTGAGGGAGATCCAACTGTCCGATCAAAAGTTATGGCCCTTGCGAACCGGTACACTAGTCTCGAGCAGCGAGACCTCCTCCTCACCAAGTAGCGATTCAACATCTACGCCAAGGAAAACAGCGTCGGAAACTCCTGTAAAAATTTGAGGGAGATCCAACGGTCGGATCAAAAGTTATGGCCCTTTCGAACCGGTACACTAGTCTCGAACGACGAGACCTCCTCCTCACCAAGTTGCGATTCAACATCTACTCCAAGGAAAACAGCGTCCGGAAACTCCTGTAAAAATTTGAGGGAGATCCAACGGTCGGATCAAAAGTTATGGCCCTTTCCAACCGGTACACTGGTCTCGAGCGACGAGACCTCCTCCTCCGAGTAGCGATTCAACATCTACTCCAAGGAAAACATCGTCGGGAAACTCCTGTAAAAAATTGGGGGAGATCCAATGGTCGGATTAAAAGTTATGGCCCTTTCCAATTGGAACTCTAGTCTCGAGCGACGAGACCTCCTCCTCACGCGAGTAGCGATTCCACATCTACTCCAAGGAAAACAGCGTCCGGAAACTCCTGTAAAAATTTGAAGGAGATCCAACGGTCGGATCAAAAGTTATGGCCCTTTCGAACCGGTACACTTGTCTCGGCGACGAGACCTCCTCCTCACCAAGTAGCGATTCGACATCTACTCCAAGGAAAACAACGTCAGGAAACTCTGTAAAAATTTGAGGGAGATCCAACGGTCGGATCAAAAGTTATGGCCCTTTCGAACCGGTACACTAGTCTCGAGCGACGAGACCTCCTCCCTCACGGAGTAGCGATTCCACATCTACTCCAAGGAAAACAGCGTCGAAAACTCTGTGTAAAATTTTGAGGGTGATCCAACGGTCGGATCAAAAGTTATGGCCCTTTCAAACCGGTACTACTAGTCTCGAGCGACGAGACCTCCTCCTCACCTTAGTAGCGATTCAACATCTACTCCAAGGAAAACAGCGTCCGGAAACTCCAGTAAAAATTTGAGGGAGATCCAATGGTCGGATCAAAAGTTATGGCCCTTTCGAACCGGTCCGTGGTCTCGAGCGACGAGACCTCCTCCTCACCGAGTAGCGATTCAACATCTACTCCAAGGAAAACATCGTCGGGAAACTCCTGTAAAACATTGAGGGAGATCCAACGGTCGGATCAAAAGTTATGGCCCCTTTCAACCGGGACACTAGTCTCGAGCGACGAGACCTCCTCCTCACCGAGTAGCGATTCAACATCTACTCCAAGGAAAACATCGTCAGGAAACTCCTGTAAAAATTTGAGGGAGATCCAACGGTCGGATCAAAAGTTATAGCCCTTTCCAACCGGTACACTAGTCTCGGCGGACGAGACCTCCTCCTCACCGAGTAGCGATTCAACATCTACGCCAAGGAAAACGGCGTCCGGAAACTCCTATAAAAATTTGAGGGAGATCCAACGGTCGGATCAAAAGCAATGGCCCTTTCGAACCAGTACACTGGTCTCGAGCAACGAGACCTCCTCCTCACCGAGTACCGATTCAACATCTACTCCAAGGAAAACATCGTCGGAAACTCTGTAAAAAATTTTAGGGAGATCCAACGGTCGGATCAAAAGTTATGGCCCTTTCGAACCGGTACACTAGTCTCGAGCGATGAGACCTCCTCCTCACCGAGTAGCGATTCAACATCTACTCCAAGGAAAACAGCGTCCGGAAACTCTTGTAAAAATTTGAGGGAGATCCAACGGTCGGATCAAAAGTTATGGCCCTTTCTAACCGGTACACTGGTCTCGAGCGACGAGACCTCCTCCTCACCGAGTAGCGATTCAACATCTACTCCAAGGAAAACATCGTCGGAAACTCCTGTAAAAATTTGAGGGAGATCCAACGGTCGGATCAAAAGTTATGGCCCTTTCTAACCGGTACACTAGTCTCGAGCGACGAGACCTCCTCCTCACCAAGTAGCGATTCAACATCTACTCCAAGGAAAACAGCGTCCGGAAACTCCTGTAAAAATTTGAGGGAGATCCAACGGTCGGATCAAAAGTTATGGCCCTTTCAAACCGGTACACTAGTCTCGAGCGACGAGACCTCCTCCTCACCGAGTAGCGATTCAACATCTACGCCAAGGAAAACGGCGTCCAGGAAACTCCTGTAAATATTTGAGGGAGATCCAACGGTCGGATCAAAAGTTATGGCCCTTTCGAACCGGTACACTAGTCTCGAGCGACGAGACCTCCTCCTCACCAAGTAGCGATTCAACATCTACTCCAAGGAAAACAGCGTCCGAAAACTCCTGTAAAAATTTGAGAGAGATCCAACGGTCGGATCAAAGGTTATGGCCCTTTCGAACCGGTACACTTGTCTTGAGCGACGAGACCTCCTCCTCACCAAGTAGCGATTCGACATCTAATCCAAGGAAAACATCGTCGGGAAACTCCTGTAAAAAATTTGAGGGAGATCCAACGGTCGGATCAAAAGTTATGGCCCTTTCGAACCGGTACACTGGTCTCGAGCGACGAGACCTCCTCCTCACCGAGTAGCGATTCCACATCTACTCCAAGAAAAACGGCGTCCAGGAAACTCTGTAAAAATTTGAGGGAGATCCAACGGTCGGATCAAAAGTTATGGCCCTTTCAAAGCGGTACACTAGTCTCGAGCGACGAGACCTCCTCCTCACCGAGTAGCGATTCAACATCTACTCCAAGGAAAACAGCGTCCGGAAACTCCTGTAAATATTTGAGGGAGATCCAACGGTCGGATCAAAAGTTATGGCCCTTTCGAACCGGTACACGTGGTCTCGAGCGACGAGACCTCCTCCTCACGGAGTAGCCATTCAACATCTACTCCAAGGAAAACAGCGTCCGGAAACTCCTGTAAAAATTTGAGGGAGATCCAACGGTCGGATCAAAAGTTATGGCCCTTTATAACCGGTACACTAGTCTTGAGCGACGAGACCTCCTCCTCACCGAGTAGCGATTCAACATCTACTCCAAGGAAAACAGCGTCCAGAAAACTCCTGTAAAAATTTGAGGGAGATCCAACGGTCGGATCAAAAGTTATGGCCCTTTCCAACCGGTACACTAGTCTCGAGCGACGAGACCTCCTCCTCACCGAGTAGCGATTCAACATCTACTCCAAGGAAAACAGCGTCCGGAAACTCCTGTAAAAATTTGAGGGAGATCCAACGGTCGGATCAAAAGTTATGGCCCTTTCGAACCGGTACACTAGTCTCGAGCGACGAGACCTCCTCCTCACCGAGTAGCGATTCAACATCTACTCCAAGGAAAACATCGTCGAGAAACTCCTGTAAAAAATTTGAGGGAGATCCAACGGTCGGATCAAAAGTTATGGCCCTTTCGAACCGGTACACTAGTCTCGAGCGACGAGACCTCCTCCTCACCGAGTAGCGATTCAACATCTACTCCAAGGAAAACAGCGTCCGGAAACTCCTGTAAAAATTTGAGGGAGATCCAACGGTCGGATCAAAAGTTATGGCCCTTTCGAACCGGTACACTGGTCTCGAGCGACGAGACCTCCTCCTCACGGAGTAGCGATTCAACATCTACTCCAAGGAAAACATCGTCGGAAACTCCTGTAAAAATTTGAGGGAGATCCAACGGTCGGATCAAAAGTTATGGCCCTTTCCAACCGGTACACTGGTCTCGAGCGCGAGACCTCCTCCTCACAAGTAGCGATTCAACATCTACGCCAAGGAAAACGGCGTCAGGAAACTCTTGTAAAAATTTGAGGGAGATCCAACGGTCGGATCAAAAGTTATGGCCCTTTCGAACCGGTACTAGTCTCGGCGACGAGACCTCCTCCTCACCGAGTAGCGATTCAACATCTAAGCCAAGGAAAACAGCGTCCGGAAACTCCTGTAAAAATTTGAGGGAGATCCAACGGTCGGATCAAAAGTTATGGCCCTTTCGAAGCGGTACCAGTGGTCTCGAGCGACGAGACCTCCTCCTCACCGAGTAGCGATTCAACATCTACTCCAAGGAAAACATCGTCCGGAAACTCCTGTAAAAATTTGAGGGTGATCCAACGGTCGGATCAAAAGTTATGGCCCTTTCCAACCGGTACTCTAGGTCTCGAGCGACGAGACCTCCTCCTCACCGAGTAGCGATTCAACATCTACTCCAAGGAAAAACGTCGGGGAAACTCCTGTAAAAATTTGAGGGAGATCCAACGGTCGGATCAAAAGTTATGGCCCTTTCTAACCGGTACACGTGGTCTCGAAGCAACGAGACCTCCTCCTCACCGAGTAGCGATTCAACATCTACTCCAAGGAAAACATCATCGGAAACTCCGTGTAAAATTTGAGGGAGATCCAACGGTCGGATCAAAAGTTATGGCCCTTTCGAACCGGTACACTGGTCTGGAGCGACGAGACCTCCGCCTCAACAAGTAGCGATTCAACATCTACTCCAAGGAAAACAGCGTCGGGAAACTCCTGTAAAAAGATGAGGGAGATCCAACGGTCGGATCAAAAGTTATGGCCCTTTCGAACCGGTACACTAGTCTCGAGCAACGAGACCTCCTCCTCAACAAGTAGCGATTCAACATCTACGCCAAGGAAAACAGCGTCGGAAACTCTTGTAAAAAAATTTGGGGGCGATCCAACGGTCGGATCAAAAGTTTTGGCCCTTTCGAACCGGTACATAGTCTCGAGCGACGAGACCTCCTCCTCAACAAGTAGCGATTCAACATCTACTCCAAGGAAAACAATGTCGGAAACTCCTGTAAAAATTTGAGGGAGATCCAACGGTCGGATCAAAAGTTATGGCCCTTTCGAACCGGTACACTGGTCTCGAACGACGAGACCTCCTCCTCACCGAGTAGCGATTCAACATCTACTCCAAGGAAAACATCGTTGGAAACTCCTGTAAAAAATTGAGGGAGATCCAACGGTCGGATCAAAAGTTATGGCCCTTTCGAACCGGTACACTAGTCTCGAGCAACGAGACCTCCTCCTCAACAAGTAGCGATTCAACATCTACGCCAAGGAAAACAGCGTCGGGAAACTCCTGTAAAAATTTGAGGGAGATCCAACGGTCGGATCAAAAGTTATGGCCCTTTCGAACCGGTACACTGGTCTCGACCAACGAGACCTCCTCCTCAACAAGTAGCGATTCAACATCTACGCCAAGGAAAACGGCGTCCGGAAACTCCTGTAAAAATTTGAGGGAGATCCAACGGTCGGATCAAAAGTTATGGCCCTTTCAACCCGGTACACTAGTCTCGAGCGACGAGACCTCCTCCTCGCCGAGTAGCGATTCAACATCTACTCCAAGGAAAACATCGTCGGGAAACTCCTGTAAAAATTTGAGGGTGATCCAATGGTCGGATCAAAGGTTATAACCCTTTCCAACCGGTACACTTGTCTCGAGCGACGAGCCCTCCTCCTCACAGAGTAGCGATTCAACATTTACGCAGAGGAAAACAGTGTCCGCAAACTCCAATAAAAATTTGAAGGAGATCCAACGGTCGGATCAAAGGTTATGGCCCTTTCGAACCGGTACACTTGTCTTGAGCGACGAGACCTCCTCCTCAACAAGTAGCGATTCGACATCTACGCCAAGGTAAACCAACGTCAGGAAACTCCTGTAAAAATTGAGGGAGATCCAACGGTCGGATCAAAAGTTATGGCCCTTTCGAACCGGTACACTAGTCTCGAGCGACGAGACCTCCTCCTCACCGAGTAGCGATTCCACATCTACTCCAAGGAAAACAGCGTCCGAAAACTCCTGTAAAATTTTTACGGTGATCCAACGGTCGGATCCAAAGTTATGGCCCTTTCAAAGCGGTCTACTAGTCTCGAGCGACGAGACCTCCTCCTCGCCTTGTAGCGATTCAACATCTAAGCCAAGGCAAACAGCGTCCGGAAACTCCTGAAAAAATTTTAGGGAGATCCAACGGTCGGATCAAAAGTTATGGCCCTTTCGAAGCGGTCCGGTGGTCTTGAGCGACGAGACCTCCTCCTCACCGAGTAGCGATTCAACATCTACTCCAAGCAAAACCGTGTCCGGAAACTCCTGTAAAACATTGAGGGAGATCCAACGCTCGGATCAAAAGTTATGGCCCTTTATAACCGGGACACTAGTCTTGAGCGACGAGACCTCCTCCTCACCGAGTAGCGATTCAACATCTACTCCAACGAAAACATCGTCCGGAAACTCCTGTAAAAAATTTGAGGGTGATCCAACGGTCGGATCAAAGGTTATAACCCTTTCCAACCTGTACACTAGTCTCGAGCGACGAGACCTCCTCCTCATCGAGTAGCGATTCAACATCTACGCCAAGGAAAACAGCGTCCGGAAACTCCTATAAAAATTTGAGGGAGATCCAACGGTCGGATCAAAAGTTATGGCCCTTTCTAACCGGTACACTAGTCTCGAGCGACGAGACCTCCTCCTCACCGAGTACCGATTCAACATATACTCCAACGAAAACATCGTCGTGAAACTCCTGTAAAAAATTTTACGGAGATCCAACGGTCGGATCAAAAGTTATGGCCCTTTCGAACCGGTACACTAGTCTCGAGCGATGAGACCTCCTCCGCAACGAGTAGTGATTCAACATCTACTCCAAGGAAAACAGCGTCCCGGAAACTCTTGTAAAAATTTGAGGGAGATCCAACGGTCGGATCAAAAGTTATGGGCCTTTCTAACCGGTACACTGGTCTCGAGCGACGAGACCTCCTCCTCACCGAGTAGCTATTCAACATATACTCCAAGGAAAACATCGTCGAGAAACTCCTGTAAAAATTGAGGGAGATCCAACCGTCGGATCAAAAGTTATGGCCCTTTCTAACCGGTACACTAGTCTCGAGCGACGAGACCTCCTCCTCAACAAGTAGCGATTCAACATCTACGCCAAGGAAAACAGCGTCGGGAAACTCCTGTAAAAAGTTGAGGGAGATCCAACGGTCGGATCAAAAGTTATGGCCCTTTCGAACCGGTACAGTAGTCTCGAGCGATGAGACCTCCTCCGCACCGAGTAGCGATTCAACATCTAAGCCAAGGCAAACAGCGTCCGGAAACTCCTGAAAATATTTGAGGGAGATCCAATGGTCGGATCAAAAGTTATGGCACTTTCGAAGCGGTCCAGTGGTCTCGAGCGACGAGACCTCCTCCTCACCGAGTAGCGATTCAACATCTACTCCAAGGAAAACCACGTCCGGAAACTCCTGTAAAAATTTGAGGGTGATCCAACGGTCGGATCAAAAGTTATAGCCCTTTCCAACCGGTACTCTAGTCTCGAGCGACGAGACCTCCTCCTCACCGAGTAGCGATTCAACATCTACGCCAAGGAAAACAGCGTCCGGAAACTCCTGTAAAAATTTGAGGGAGAGCCAAAGGTCGAATCAATAGTTGTGGGCCTTTCTAACCGGTACAATAGTCTCGAGCAACGAGACCTCCTCCTCAACAAGTAGCGATTCAACATCTACGCCAAGGAAAACAGCGTCCGGAAACTCCTGTAAAAATTTGAGGGAGATCCAACGGTCGGATCAAAAGTTATGGCCCTTTCTAACCGGTACACTGGTCTCGAAGCGACGAGACCTCCTCCTCACCGAGTAGCGATTCAACATCCACTACAAGGAAACCAGCGTTCAGAAACTCCTGTAAAAATTTGAGGGAGATCCAACGGTCGGATCAAAAGTTATGGCCCTTTCGAACCGGTACACTAGTCTCGAGCAACGAGACCTCCTCCTCAACAAGTAGCGATTCAACATCTTCGCCAAGGAAAACAGCGTCGGGAAACTCCTGTAAAAAGATGAGGGAGATCCAACGGTCGGATCAAAAGTTATGGCCCTTTCGAACCGGTACACTAGTCTCGACCAACGAGACCTCCTCCTCAACAAGTAGCGATTCAACATCTACGCCAAGGAAAACAGCGTCCGGAAACTCCTGTAAAAATTTGAGGGAGATCCAAAGGTCGGATCAAAAGTTATGGCCCTTTCCAACCGCTACACTAGTCTCGAGCGACGAGACCTCTTCCTCGCCGAGTAGCGATTCAACATCTACTCCAAGGAAAACATCGTCGGGAAATTCCTGTAAAAAACTCTGGGTGATCCAATGGTCGGATCAAAGGTTATAACCCTTTCCAACCGGTACACTTGTCTCGAGCGACGAGCCCTCCTCCTCACAGAGTAGCGATTCAACATTTACTCCGAGGAAAACAAGGTCGGAAACTCCAATAAAAATTTGAAGGAGATCCAACGGTCGGATCAAAAGTTATGGCCCTTTCGAACCGGTACACTGGTCTCGAGCGACGAGACCTCCTCCTCACCGAGTCGCGATACAACATCTACGCCAAGGAAAACAGCGTCCGGAAACTCCTGTAAAAATTTGAGGGAGATCCAACGGTCGGATCAAAAGTTATGGCCCATTCCAACCGGTACACTGGTCTCGAGGGACGAGACCACCTCCGCACCGAGTCGCGATACAACATCTACGCCAAGGAAAACAGCGTCCGGAAACTCCTGTAAAAAATTTGAGGGAGATCCAACGGTCGGATCAAAAGTTATGGCCCTTTCCAACCGGTACACTGGTCTCGGCGACGAGACCTCTTCCTCAACGAGTAGCGATTCAACATCTATTCCAAGGAAAACATCGTCCGGAAACTCCTGTAAAAATTTGAGGGAGATCCAACGTCGGATCAAAAGTTATGGCCCTTTCGAATCGGTCCAGTGGTCTCGAGCGACGAGACCTCCTCCTCACCGAGTAGCGATTCAACATCTACTCCAAGGAAAACAGTGTCCGGAAAACTGCTGTAAAAATTTGAGGGAGATCCAACGGTCGGATCAAATGTTATGGCCCTTTCCAACCGGTACACTGGTCTCGAGCGACGAGACCTCTTCCTCAACAAGTAGCGATTCAACATCTACTCCAAGGAAAACATCGTCACGGAAACTCCTGTAAAAAATTTAAGGGTGATCCAACGGTCGGATCAAAGGTTATAGCCCTTTCAAACCGGTACACTGGTCTCGGCGACGAGACCTCCTCCTCATCGAGTAGCGATTCAACATCTACGCCAAGGAAAACAGCGTCCGGAAACTCCTGTAAAAATTTGAGGGAGATCCAACGGTCGGATCAATAGTTATGGCCCATTCCAATCGGTACACTGGTCTCGAGCGACGAGACCTCTTCCTCAACAAGTAGCGATTCAACATCTACTCCAAGGAAAACATCGTCGGGAAACTCCCGTAAAAAATTGAGGGAGATCCAACGGTCGGATCGAAAGTTATGGCCCTTTCCAACCGGCACACTAGTCTCGAGCGGATGAGACCTCATCCTCACCGAGTGGCGATTCAACATCTACTCCAAGGAAAACAGCGTCCGGAAACTCGTGTAAAATTTGAGGGAGATCCAACGGTCGGATCAAAAGTTATCGCCCTTTCCAAACGGTACACTAGTCTCGAGCGACGAGACCTCCTCCTCAACGAGTAGCGATTCACCATCTACTCCAAGGAAAACATCGTCACGAAACTCCTGTAAAACATTCAGGGTGATCCAACTGTCGGATCAAAGGTTATAGCCCTTTCAAACCGGTACACTGGTCTCGAGCGACGAGACCTCCCTCTCATCCGAGTAGCGATTCAACATCTACCCAAGGAAAACAGCGTCCGGAAACTCTTGTAAAAATTTGAGGGAGATCCAACGGTCGGATCAATAGTTATGGCCCATTCCAACCGGTACACTGGTCTCGAGCGACGAGACCTCCTCCTCATCGAGTAGCGATTCAACATCTACTCCAAGGAAAACAGCGTCGGAAACTCGTGTAAAAATTTGAGGGAGATCCAACGGTCGGATCAAATGTTATGGCCCTTTCGAACCAGTACACTGGTCTCGAACGATGAGACCTCCTCCTCACCGAGTAGCGATTCAACATCGACTCCAAGGAAAACATCGTCGGGAAACTCCTGTAAAAAATTAAGGGAGATCCCACGGTCGGATCTAAAGTTATGGCCTTTTCGAACCGGTACACTGGTCTCGAGCGACGAGACCTCATTCTCACCGAATGGCGATTCAACATCTACTCCAAGGAAAACATCGTCGGAAACTCCTGTAAAAATTTGAGGGAGATCCAACGGTCGGATCAAAAGTTATGGCCCTTTCCAATTGGAACTCTAGTCTCGAGCGACGAGACCTCCTCCTCACCGAGTAGCGATTCAACATCTACTCCAAGAAAAACAGCGTCAGGAAACTCTTTTTAAAATTTTAGGGAGATCCAACGGTCGGATCAAAAGTTATGGCCCTTTGAAAGCGGTACTCTGGTCTCGAGCGACGAGACCTCCTCCTCGCCGAGTAGCGATTCCACATCTATCCCAAGGAAAACAGCGTTCGGAAACTCTTGTTAAAATTTAAGGGAGATCCAACGGTCGGATCAAGTGTTATAGCCCGTTCGAACCGGTACTCTGGTCTCAAGCAACGAGACCTCCTCCTCACCGAGTAGCGATTCAACATCTACTCCAAGGAAAACAGCGTCTGGAAACTCGTGTAAAAGTTTGAGGGATATCCAACGGTGGGATCAAAATTTATGGCCCTTTCGAACCAGTACACTGGTCTCGAACGATGAGACCTCCTCCTCACCGAGTAGCGATTCAACATCGACTCCAAGGAAAACATCGTCGGGAAACTCCTGTAAAAAATTGAGGGAGATCCCACGGTCGGATCTAAAGTTATGGCCTTTTCGAACCGGTACACTGGTCTCGAGCGACGAGACCTCCTTCTCACCGAATGGCGATTCAACATCTACTCCAAGGAAAACAGCGTCCGGAAACTCGAGTAAAAGTTTGAGGGAGATCCAACGGTCAGATCAAAAGTTATGGCCCTTTCCAATTGGAACTCTAGTCTCGAGCGACGAGACCTCCTCCTCACCGAGTAGCGATTCCACATCTATCCCAAGGAAAACAGCGTCCAGGAAACTCTTGTTAAAATTTGAGGAGATCCAACGGTGGGATCAAGAGTTATAGCCCGGTCGAACCGGTACTCTGGTCTCGAGCGACGAGACCTCCTCCTCGCCGAGTAGCGATTCCACATCTATCCCAAGGAAAACAGCGTTCGGAAACTCTTGTTAAAATTTGAGGGAGATCCAACGGTCGGATCAAGTGTTATGGCCCGTTCGAACCGGTAGTCTGGTCTCAAGCAACGAGACCTCCTCCTCACCAAGTAGCGATTCAACATCTACTCCAAGGAAAACAGCGTCTGGAAACTCGTGTAAAAATTTGAGGGATATCCAACGGTGGGATCAAAATTTATGGCCCTTTCGAACCAGTACACTGGTCTCGAACGATGAGACCTCCTCCTCACAAGTAGCGATTCAACATCGACTCCAAGGAAAACATCGTCGGAAACTCCTCTAAAAAGTTGAGGGAGATCCAACGGTCGGATCAAAAGTTATGGCCCTTTCGAAACGGTACACTAGTCTCGAGCGAGGAGACCTCATTCTCACCGAATGGCGATTCAACATCTACTCCAAGGAAAACAGCATCTGGAAACTCGTGTAAAAGTTTGACGGAGATCCAACGGTCAGATCAAAAGTTATAGCCCTTTCCAATTGGAACTCTGGTCTCGAGCGACGAGACCCCCTCCTCAACAAGTAGCGATTCAACATCTACTCGAAGGAAAACATCGTCGGAAACTCCTGTCAAAATTTCAGGGAGATCCAACGGTGGGATCAAAAGTTATGGCCCTTTCGAACCGGTACACTGGTCTCGAGCGACGAGACCTCCTCCTCAACAAGTAGCGATTCAACATCTACTCCAACGAAAACATCGTCGGGAAACTCTTGTTAAAAATTTGAGGGAGATCCAACGGTCGGATCAAAAGTTATGGCCCTTTCGAACCGGTACTGACTTGGTCTCGAGCGACGAGACCACCTCCTCACCGAGTCGCGATTCAACATCTACGCCAAGGAAAACGACGTCCGGAAACTCCTGTAAAATTTGAGGGAGATCCAACGGTCGGATCAAAAGTTATGGCCCTTTCAACCGGTACACCGGTCTCGAACGACGAGACCTCCTCCTCAACGAGTAGCGATTCAACATCTACTCCAAGGAAAAGATCGTCGGGAAACCCAAATAAGATGAGAGGAGATCCAACGGTCTGGACAAAGTTATGGCCCTTTTCGAACCGGTACACTAGTCTTGAGCGACGAGACCTCATCCTCACCGAGTGGCGATTCAAAATCTACTCCAAGGAAAACAGCGTCAGGAAAACTCGTGTAAAAAATTGAGGGAGATCCAACGGTCGGATCAAGAGTTATGGCCCGTTCCAAGCGGTACTCTGGTCTCGAGCGACGAGACCTCCTCCTCACCGGAGTAGCGATTCAACATCTACTCCAAGGAAAACAGGCGTCCCAGGAAACTCAATTGTAAAAATTTGAGGAGATCCAACGGTCGGATCAAATGTTATGGCCCTTTCAACCGGTACACTAGTCTCGAGCGACGAGACCTCTTCCTCAACAAGTAGCGATTCAACATCTACTCCAAGGAAAACATCGTCGGGAAACTCTTGTAAAAAGTTGAGGGAGATCCAACGGTCGGATAAAAAGTTATGGCCCTTTCGAACCGGTACCTCGGTCTCGAGCGACGAGACCTCTCTCCTTAACAAGTAGCGATTCAACATCTACTCCAAGGAAAACATCGTCTGGAAACTCCTGTAAAAATTTGAGGGAGATCCAACGGTCG
>JAGMVL010000706.1:0-25664 GCA_019202695.1 Populus x sibirica
ACTATATGGAAACTGGCCTCCGGAAACTCCTGTAAACTTTTGATCGCGATCCAACGGTCGGATCAAAAGTTATGGCCCGTTCGAACCGTTACTCTTGCTTGGCGCGCCAGACCTCCTCCTCACCGAGTATCGATTTGACATCCACTATATGGAAACGGGCCTCCAGAAACTCTTGTAAACTTTTGATCGCGATCCAACGGTCGGATCAAAAGTTATGGCCCGTTCGAACCGTTACACTTGCCTGGCGCGCCAGACCTCCTCCTCACCGAGTATCGATTCCACATCCACTATATGGAAACTGGCCTCCGGAAACTCCTGTAAACTTTTGATCGCGATCCAACGGTCGGATCAAAAGTTATGGCCCGTTCGAACCGTTACTCTTGCACGGCGCAAGACCTCCTCCTCACCGAGTATCGATTCCACATCCACTATATGGAAACGGGCCTCCGGAAACTCCTGTAAACTTTTGATCGCGATCCAACGGTCGGATCAAAAGTTATGGCCCGTTCGAACCGTTACTCTTGCTGGGCGCGACCGAGACCTCCTCCTCACCGAGTATCGATTCCACATCCACTATATGGAAACGGGCCTCCGGAAACTCCTGTAAACTTTTGATCGCGATCCAACGGTCGGATCAAAAGTTATGGCCCGTTCGAACCGTTACTCTTGCATGGCGCGACCAGACCTCCTCCTCACCGAGTATCGATTCCACATCCACTATATGGAAACGGGCCTCCGGAAACTCCTGTAAACTTTTGATCGCGATCCAACGGTCGGATCAAAAGTTATGGCCCGTTCGAACCGTTACTCTTGCCTGGCGCGACCAGACCTCCTCCTCACCGAGTATCGATTCCACATCCACTATATGGAAACGGGCCTCCGGAAACTCCTGTAAACTTTTGATCGCGATCCAACGGTCGGATCAAAAGTTATGGCCCGTTCGAACCGTTACTCTTGCCTGGCGCGCCAGACCTCCTCCTCACCGAGTATCGATTCCACATCCACTATATGGAAACGGGCCTCCGAAAACTCCTGTAAACTTTTGATCGCGATCCAACGGTCGGATCAAAAGTTATGGCCCGTTCGAACCGTTACTCTTGCCTGGCGCAACCAGACCTCCTCCTCACCGAGTATCGATTCCACATCCACTATATGGAAACGGGCCTCCGAAACTCCTGTAAACATTTGATCGCGATCCAACGGTCGGATCAAAAGTTATGGCCCGTTCGAACCCTTACTCTTGCATGGCGCAACCATACCTCCTCCTCACCGAGTATCGATTCCACATCCACTATATGGAAACTGGCCTCCGGAAACTCATGGAAACTTTTTATCGCGATCCAACGGTCGGATCAAAAGTTATGGCCCGTTCGAACCGTTACTCTTGCCTGGCGCGCCCAGGCCTCCTCCTCACCGAGTATCGATTCCACATCCACTATATGGAAACGGGCCTCCGGAAACTCCTGTAAACTTTTGATCGCGATCCAACGGTCGGATCAAAAGTTATGGCCCGTTCGAACCCTTACTCTTGCATGACGCAACCAGACCTCCTCCTCACCGAGTATCGATTCCACATCCACTATATGGAAACGGGCCTCCGTAAACTCCTGTAAACTTTTGATCGCGATCCAACGGTCGGATCAAAAGTTATGGCCCGTTCGAACCGTTACTCTTGCCTGGCGCAACCATACCTCCTCCTCACCGAGTATCGATTCCACATCCACTATATGGAAACTGGCCTCCGAAAACTCATGGAAACTTTTTATCGCGATCCAACGGTCGGATCAAAAGCTATGGCCCGGGCGAACCGTTACTCTTGCATGGCGCGGCCAGACCTCCTCCTCACCGAGTATCGATTCCACATCCACTATATGGAAACGGGCCTCCGGAAACTCCATGTAAACTTTTGATCGCGATCCAACGGTCGGATCAAAAGTTATGGCCCGTTCGAACCGTTACTCTTGCATGGCGCGACGCCAGACCTCCTCCTCACCGAGTATCGATTCCACATCCACTATATGGAAACGGGCCTCCGAAACTCATGTAAACTTTTGATCGCGATCCAACGGTCGGATCAAAAGTTATGGCCCGTTCGAACCGTTACTCTTGCTGGCGCGACCCAGACCTCCTCCTCACCGAGTATCGATTCCACATCCACTATATGGAAACGGGCCTCCGAAAACTCCTGTAAACTTTTGATCGCGATCCAACGGTCGGATCAAAAGTTATGGCCCGTTCGAACCGTTACTCTTGCATGGCGCGGCTAGACCTCCTCCTCACCGAGTATCGATTCCACATCCACTATATGGAAACGGGCCTCCGGAAACTCCTCTAAATTTTTAATCGCGATCCAACAGTCGGATCAAAAGTTATGGCCTGTTCGAACCGTTACTCTTGCATGGCGCGCCAGACCTCCTCCTCACCGAGTATCGATTCCATATCCACTATATGGAAACGGGCCTCCGAAAACTCCTGTAAACTTTTGATCGCGATCCAACGGTCGGATCAAAAGTTATGGCCCGTTCGAACCGTTACTCTTGCTTGGCGCGGCCAGACCTCCTCCTCACCGAGTATCGATTCCACATCCACTATATGGAAACGGGCCTTCGAAAACTCCTGTAAACTTTTGATCGCGATCCAACGGTCGGATCAAAAGTTATGGCCCGTTCGAACCGTTACTCTTGCATGGCGCGACCAGACCTCCTCCTCACCGAGTATCGATTCCACATCCACTATATGGAAACGGGCCTCCGAAACTCCTGTAAACTTTTGATCGCGATCCAACGGTCGGATCAAAAGTTATGGCCCGTTCGAACCGTTACTCTTGCTCGGCGCGACCGACCTCCTCCTCCTCACCGAGTATCGATTCCACATCCACTATATGGAAACGGGCCTCCGAAAACTCCTGTAAACTTTTGATCGCGATCCAACGGTCGGATCAAAAGTTATGGCCCGTTCGAACCGTTACTCTTGCCTGGCGCGACCAGACCTCCTCCTCACCGAGTATCGATTCCACATCCACTATATGGAAACGGGCCTCCCGAAACTCCTGTAAACTTTTGATCGCGATCCAACGGTCGGATCAAAAGTTATGGCCCGTTCGAACCGTTACTCTTGCCTGGCGCGACCAGACCTCCTCCTCACCGAGTATCGATTCCACATCCACTATATGGAAACGGGCCTCCGGAAACTCCTGTAAACTTTTGATCGCGATCCAACGGTCGGATCAAAAGTTATGGCCCGTTCGAACCGTTACTCTTTCCTGGCGCAACCAGACCTCCTCCTCACCGAGTATCGATTCCACATCCACTATATGGAAACGGGCCTCCGAAAACTCCTGTAAACTTTTGATCGCGATCCAACGGTCGGATCAAAAGTTATGGCCCGTTCGAACCGTTACTCTTGCCTGGCGCGCCAGACCTCCTCCTCACCGAGTATCGATTCCATATCCACTATATGGAAACGGGCCTCCGAAAACTCCTGTAAACTTTTGATCGCGATCCAACGGTCGGATCAAAAGTTATGGCCCGTTCGAACCGTTACTCTTGCATGACGCAACCAGACCTCCTCCTCACCGAGTATCGATTCCACATCCACTATATGGAAACGGGCCTCCGGAAACTTCTGTAAACTTTTGATCGCGATCCAACGGTCGGATCAAAAGTTATGGCCCGTTCGAACCGTTACACTTGCCTGGGCGCAACCAGACCTCCTCCTCACCGAGTATCGATTCCACATCCACTATATGGAAACGGGCCTCCGGAAACTCTGTAAACTTTTGATCGCGATCCAACGGTCGGATCAAAAGTTATGGCCCGTTCGAACCGTTACTCTTGCTGGCGCGCGCACCAGACCTCCTCCTCACCGAGTATCGATTCCACATCCACTATATGGAAACGGGCCTCCGAAAACTCCTGTAAACTTTTGATCGCGATCCAACGGTCGGATAAAAAGTTATGGCCCGTTCGAACCGTTACTCTTGCACGGCGCAACCGGACCTCCTCCTCACCGAGTATCGATTCCACATCCACTATATGGAAACGGGCCTCCGAAACTCTCTGTAAACTTTTGATCGCGATCCAACGGTCGGATCAAAAGTTATGGCCCGTTCGAACCGTTACTCTTGCCCATGGCGCAACCAGACCTCCTCCTCACCGAATATCAATTCCACATCCACTATATGGAAACGGGCCTCCGAAAACTCTGTAAACTTTTGATCGCGATCCAACGGTCGGATCAAAAGTTATGGCCCGTTCGAACCGTTACTCTTGCATGGCGCGACCAGACCTCCTCCTCACCGAGTATCGATTCCACATCCACTATATGGAAACGGGCCTCCGAAAACTCCTGTAAACTTTTGATCGCGATCCAACGGTCGGATCAAAAGTTATGGCCCGTTCGAACCGTTACTCTTGCGTGGCGCGACCAGACCTCCTCCTCACCGAGTATCGATTCCATATCCACTATATGGAAACGGGCCTCCCGAAACTCATGGAAACTTTTGATCGCGATCCAACGGTCGGATCAAAAGTTATGGCCCGTTCGAACCCTTACTCTTGCATGACGCAACCAGACCTCCTCCTCACCGAGTATCGATTCCACATCCACTATATGGAAACGGGCCCTCGGAAACTCCTGTAAACTTTTGATCGCGATCCAACGGTCGGATCAAAAGTTATGGCCCGTTCGAACCGTTACTCTTGCATGGCGCAACCAGACCTCCTCCTCACCGAGTATCGATTCCACATCCACTATATGGAAACGGGCCTCCGGAAACTCCTGTAAACTTTTGATCGCGATCCAACGGTCGGATCAAAAGTTATGGCCCGTTCGAACCGTTACTCTTGCCTGGTGCAACCAGACCTCCTCCTCACCGAGTATCGATTCCACATCCACTATATGGAAACGGGCCTCCGAAAACTCCTGTAAACTTTTGATCGCGATCCAACGGTCGGATCAAAAGTTATGGCCCGTTCGAACCGTTACTCTTGCCTGGCGCAGCCAGACCTCCTCCTCACCGAGTATCGATTCCATATCCACTATATGGAAACGGGCCTTCGAAAACTCCTGTAAACTTTTGATCGCGATCCAACGGTCGGATCAAAAGTTATGGCCCGTTCGAACCGTTACTCTTGCATAGCGCGGCCCAGACCTCCTCCTCACCGAGTATCGATTCCACATCCACTATATGGAAACGGGCCTCCGAAACTCCTGTAAACTTTTGATCGCGATCCAACGGTCGGATCAAAAGTTATGGCCCGTTCGAACCCTTACTCTAGCCTGGCGCAACCAGACCTCCTCCTCACCGAGTATCGATTCCACATCCACTATATGGAAACGGGCCTCCGAAAACTCCTGTAAACTTTTGATCGCGATCCAACGGTCGGATCAAAAGTTATGGCCCGTTCGAACCGTTACTCTTGCAGCGGGCGCCAGACCTCCTCCTCACCGAGTATCGATTCCACATCCACTATATGGAAACGGGCCTCCGAACTCTCCTGTAAACTTTTGATCGCGATCCAACGGTCGGATCAAAAGTTATGGCCCGTTCGAACCCTTACTCTTGCATGACGCAACCAGACCTCCTCCTCACCGAGTATAGATTCCACATCCACTATATGGAAACGGGCCTCCGAAACTCCTGTAAACTTTTGATCGCGATCCAACGGTCGGATCAAAAGTTATGGCCCGTTCGAACCGTTACTCTTGCCTGCGCGCAACCAGACCTCCTCCTCACCGAGTATCGATTCCACATCCACTATATGGAAACTGGCCTCCGGAAACTCCTGTAAACTTTTGATCGCGATCCAACGGTCGGATCAAAAGTTATGGCCCGTTCGAACCGTTACTCTTGCCTGGCGCCCGCCAGACCTCCTCCTCACCGAGTATCGATTCCACATCCACTATATGGAAACGGGCCTCCGGAAACTCCTGTAAACTTTTGATCGCGATCCAACGGTCGGATCAAAAGTTATGGCCCGTTCGAACCGTTACTCTTGCATGGCGCGACCAGACCTCCTCCTCACCGAGTATCGATTCCACATCCACTATATGGAAACGGGCCTCCGGAAACTCCTGTAAACTTTTGATCGCGATCCAACGGTCGGATCAAAAGTTATGGCCCGTTCGAACCGTTACTCTTGCCGGGCGCAACCAGACCTCCTCCTCACCGAGTATCGATTCCACATCCACTATATGGAAACTGGCCTCCGGAAACTCTGGAAACTTTTGATCGCGATCCAACGGTCGGATCAAAAGTTATGGCCCGTTCGAACCGTTACTCTTGCCTGGCGCGGCCAGACCTCCTCCTCACCGAGTATCGATTCCACATCCACTATATGGAAACGGGCCTCCGGAAAACTCCTGTAAACTTTCGATCGCGATCCAACGGTCGGATCAAAAGTTATGGCCCGTTCGAACCCATACTCTTGCATGACGCAACCAGACCTCCTCCTCCTCACCGAGTATCGATTCCACATCCACTATATGGAAACGGGCCTTCGAAAACTCCTGTAAACTTTTGATCGCGATCCAACGGTCGGATCAAAAGTTATGGCCCGTTCGAACCGTTACTCTTGCCTGGCGCAACCAGACCTCCTCCTCACCGAGTATCGATTCCACATCCACTATATGGAAACGGGCCTCCGAAAACTCCTGGAAACTTTTGATCGCGATCCAACGGTCGGATCAAAAGTTATGGCCCGTTCGAACCGTTACTCTTGCTTGGCGCGACCAGACCTCCTCCTCACCGAGTATCGATTCCACATCCACTATATGGAAACGGGCCTCCGAAAACTCCTGTAAACTTTTGATCGCGATCCAACGGTCGGATCAAAAGTTATGGCCCGTTCGAACCGTTACTCTTGCTGGCGCGACCGCAGACCTCCTCCTCACCGAGTATCGATTCCACATCCACTATATGGAAACGGGCCTCCGGAAACTCCTGTAAACTTTTGATCGCGATCCAACGGTCGGATCAAAAGTTATGGCCCGTTCGAACCCTTACTCTTGCATGACGCAACCAGACCTCCTCCTCACCGAGTATCGATTCCACATCCACTATATGGAAACGGGCCTCCGGAAACTCCTGTAAACTTTTGATCGCGATCCAACGGTCGGATCAAAAGTTATGGCCCGTTCGAACCGTTACTCTTGCATGGCGCGACCAGACCTCCTCCTCACCGAGTATCGATTCCACATCCACTATATGGAAACGGGCCTCCGGAAACTCCTGTAAACTTTTGATCGCGATCCAACGGTCGGATCAAAAGTTATGGCCCGTTCGAACCGTTACTCTTGCCTGGCGCAACCAGACCTCCTCCTCACCGAGTATCGATTCCACATCCACTATATGGAAACGGGCCTCCGGAAAACTCCTGTAAACTTTTGATCGCGATCCAACGGTCGGATCAAAAGTTATGGCCCGTTCGAACCGTTACTCTTGCTTGGCGCGCCAGACCTCCTCCTCACCGAGTATCGATTCCACATCCACTATATGGAAACGGGCCTCCGGAAAACTCCTGTAAACTTTTGATCGCGATCCAACGGTCGGATCAAAAGTTATGGCCCGTTCGAACCGTTACCTCTTGCTGGCGCAACCGCCAGACCTCCTCCTCACCGAGTATCGATTCCACATCCACTATATGGAAACGGGCCTCCGGAAACTCCTGTAAACTTTTGATCGCGATCCAACGGTCGGATCAAAAGTTATGGCCCGTTCGAACCGTTACTCTTGCCCGGCGCGACCAGACCTCCTCCTCACCGAGTATCGATTCCACATCCACTATATGGAAACGGGCCTCCGGAAACTCCTGTAAACTTTTGATCGCGATCCAACGGTCGGATCAAAAGTTATGGCCCGTTCGAACCGTTACTCTTGCTGGCGCGACCAGACCTCCTCCTCACCGAGTATCGATTCCACATCCACTATATGGAAACGGGCCTCCGGAAACCCCTGTAAACTTTTGATCGCGATCCAACGGTCGGATCAAAAGTTATGGCCCGTTCGAACCGTTACTCTTGCCTGGCGCAACCAGACCTCCTCCTCACCGAGTATCGATTCCACATCCACTATATGGAAACGGGCCTCC
The DNA here is from genome assembly GCA_019202695.1 of Populus x sibirica. Taxonomy (NCBI): domain Eukaryota; kingdom Viridiplantae; phylum Streptophyta; class Magnoliopsida; order Malpighiales; family Salicaceae; genus Populus; species Populus x sibirica. The sequence goes on from JAGMVL010000706.1 coordinate 8,091, forward strand.
GGAAACTCCTGTAAACTTTTGATCGCGATCCAACGGTCGGATCAAAAGTTATGGCCCGTTCGAACCGTTACTCTTGCTGGCGCGACCAGACCTCCTCCACACCGAGTATCGATTCCACATCCACTATATGGAAACGGGCCTCCGGAAACTCCTGTAAACTTTTGATCGCGATCCAACGGTCGGATCAAAAGTTATGGCCCGTTCGAACCGTTACTCTTGCTTGGCGAGCGCGCAGACCTCCTCCTCCACGAGTATCGATTCCACATCCACTATATGGAAACGGGCCTCCGAAAACTCCTGTAAACTTTTGATCGCGATCCAACGGTCGGATCAAAAGTTATGGCCCGTTCGAACCGTTACTCTTGCTGGCGCGACCAGACCTCCTCCTCACCGAGTATCGATTCCACATCCACTATATGGAAACGGGCCTCCGGAAACTCCTGTAAACTTTTGATCGCGATCCAACGGTCGGATCAAAAGTTATGGCCCGTTCGAACCGTTACTCTTGCTTGGCGCGACCAGACCTCCTCCTCACCGAGTATCGATTCCACATCCACTATATGGAAACGGGCCTCCGGAAACTCCTGTAAACTTTTGATCGCGATCCAACGGTCGGATCAAAAGTTATGGCCCGTTCGAACCGTTACTCTTGCATGGCGCGACCGGACCTCCTCCTCACCGAGTATCGATTCCACATCCACTATATGGAAACGGGCCTCCGAAACTCCTGTAAACTTTTGATCGCGATCCAACGGTCGGATCAAAAGTTATGGCCCGTTCGAACCGTTACTCTTGCACAGCGCGACCAGACCTCCTCCTCACCGAGTATCGATTCCACATCCACTATATGGAAACGGGCCTCCGGAAACTCCTGTAAACTTTTGATCGCGATCCAACGGTCGGATCAAAAGTTATGGCCCGTTCGAACCGTTACTCTTGCTGGCGCGACCAGACCTCCTCCTCACCGAGTATCGATTCCACATCCACTATATGGAAACGGGCCTCCGAAAACTCCTGTAAACTTTTGATCGCGATCCAACGGTCGGATCAAAAGTTATGGCCCGTTCGAACCGTTACTCTTGCATGGCGCGACCAGACCTCCTCCTCACCGAGTATCGATTCCACATCCACTATATGGAAACGGGCCTCCGGAAACTCCTGTAAACTTTTGATCGCGATCCAACGGTCGGATCAAAAGTTATGGCCCGTTCGAACCCTTACTCTTGCACGGCGCGACCAGACCTCCTCCTCACCGAGTATCGATTCCACATCCACTATATGGAAACGGGCCTCCGAAACTCCTGTAAACTTTTGATCGCGATCCAACGGTCGGATCAAAAGTTATGGCCCGTTCGAACCGTTACTCTTGCTGGCGCGACCAGACCTCCTCCTCACCGAGTATCGATTCCACATCCACTATATGGAAACGGGCCTCCGGAAACTCCCTGTAAACTTTTGATCGCGATCCAACGGTCGGATCAAAAGTTATGGCCCGTTCGAACCGTTACTCTTGCTGCGCGCGCAACCGGACCTCCTCCTCACCGAGTATCGATTCCACATCCACTATATGGAAACTGGCCTCCGGAAACTCCTGTAAACTTTTGATCGCGATCCAACGGTCGGATCAAAAGTTATGGCCCGTTCGAACCGTTACTCTTGCAGCGGCGCCACGAGACCTCCTCCTCACCGAGTATCGATTCCACATCCACTATATGGAAACGGGCCTCCGAAACTCCTGTAAACTTTTGATCGCGATCCAACGGTCGGATCAAAAGTTATGGCCCGTTCGAACCGTTACTCTTGCTGGCGCGACCAGACCTCCTCCTCACCGAGTATCGATTCCACATCCACTATATGGAAACGGGCCTCCGAAACTCCTCGTAAACTTTTGATCGCGATCCAACGGTCGGATCAAAAGTTATGGCCCGTTCGAACCGTTACTCCTGCCTGGCGCGACAGACCTCCTCCTCACCGAGTATCGATTCCACATCCACTATATGGAAACGGGCCTCCGAAAACTCCTGTAAACTTTTGATCGCGATCCAACGGTCGGATCAAAAGTTATAGCCCGTTCGAACCGTTACTCTTTGCGGCGCGCCAGACCTCCTCCTCACCGAGTATCGATTCCACATCCACTATATGGAAACGGGCCTCCGGAAACTCCTGTAAACTTTTGATCGCGATCCAACGGTCGGATCAAAAGTTATGGCCCGTTCGAACCGTTACTCTTGCCTGGCGCGACCAGACCTCCTCCTCACCGAGTATCGATTCCACATCCACTATATGGAAACGGGCCTCCGGAAACTCCTGTAAACTTTTGATCGCGATCCAACGGTCGGATCAAAAGTTATGGCCCGTTCGAACCGTTACTCTTGCCTGGCGCGACCGGACCTCCTCCTCACCGAGTATCGATTCCACATCCACTATATGGAAACGGGCCTCCGAAAACTCCTGTAAACTTTTGATCGCGATCCAACGGTCGGATCAAAAGTTATGGCCCGTTCGAACCGTTACTCTTGCTTGGCGCAACCAGACCTCCTCGTCACCGAGTATCGATTCCACATCCACTATATGGAAACGGGCCTCCGGAAACTCCTGTAAACTTTTGATCGCGATCCAACGGTCGGATCAAAAGTTATGGCCCGTTCGAACCGTTACTCTTGCCTGCGCGCGACCGACCTCCTCCTCCTCACCGAGGATCGATTCCACATCCACTATATGGAAACGGGCCTCCGGAAACTCCTGTAAACTTTTGATCGCGATCCAACGGTCGGATCAAAAGTTATGGCCCGTTCGAACCGTTACTCTTGCCTGGCGCGAACCAGACCTCCTCCTCACCGAGTATCGATTCCACATCCACTATATGGAAACGGGCCTCCGAAACTCCTGTAAACTTTTGATCGCGATCCAACGGTCGGATCAAAAGTTATGGCCCGTTCGAACCGTTACTCTTGCTGGCGCGGCGCCAGACCTCCTCCTCACGGAGTATCGATGCCACATCCACTATATGGAAACGGGCCTCCGGAAACTCTCGTAAACTTTTGATCGCGATCCAACGGTCGGATCAAAAGTTATGGCCCGTTCGAACCGTTACTCTTGCTGGGCGCGAACCAGACCTCCTCCTCACCGAGTATCGATTCCACATCCACTATATGGAAACTGGCCTCCGGAAACTCCTGTAAACTTTTGATCGCGATCCAACGGTCGGATCAAAAGTTATGGCCCGTTCGAACCGTTACTCTTGCTGGCGCGCGACCAGACCTCCTCCTCACCGAGTATCGATTCCACATCCACTATATGGAAACGGGCCTCCGGAAAACTCCTGTAAACTTTTGATCGCGATCCAACGGTCGGATCAAAAGTTATGGCCCGTTCGAACCGTTACTCTTGCCTGGCGCGACCAGACCTCCTCCTCACCGAGTATCGATTCCACATCCACTATGTGGAAACTGGCCTCCGAAACCTCCTGTAAACTTTTGATCGCGATCCAACGGTCGGATAAAAAGTTATGGCCCGTTCGAACCGTTACTCTTGCTGGCGCGACCAGACCTCCTCCTCACCGAGTATCGATTCCACATCCACTATATGGAAACGGGCCTCCGAAACTCCCTAAACTTTTGATCGCGATCCAACGGTCGGATCAAAAGTTATGGCCCGTTCGAACCGTTACTCTTGCCTGGCGCGACCAGACCTCCTCCTCACCGAGTATCGATTCCACATCCACTATATGGAAACGGGCCTCCGAAAACTCCTGTAAACTTTTGATCGCGATCCAACGGTCGGATCAAAAGTTATGGCCCGTTCGAACCGTTACTCTTGCACGGCGCAACCGGACCTCCTCCTCACCGAGTATCGATTCCACATCCACTATATGGAAACGGGCCTCCGGAAACTCCTGTAAACTTTTGATCGCGATCCAACGGTCGGATCAAAAGTTATGGCCCGTTCGAACCGTTACTCTTGCTGGCGCAACCCGGACCTCCTCCTCACCGAGTATCGATTCCACATCCACTATATGGAAACGGGCCTCCGGAAACTCCTGTAAACTTTTGATCGCGATCCAACGGTCGGATCAAAAGTTATGGCCCGTTCGAACCGTTACTCTTGCCTGGCGCGGCCGGACCTCCTCCTCACCGAGTATCGATTCCACATCCAATATATGGAAACGGGCCTCCGAAAACTCCTGTAAACTTTTGATCGCGATCCAACGGTCGGATCAAAAGTTATGGCCCGTTCGAACCGTTACTCTTGCTTGCGCGGCCAGACCTCCTCCTCCTCACCGAGTATCGATTCCACATCCACTATATGGAAACGGGCCTCCCGAAACTCCGTAAACTTTTGATCGCGATCCAACGGTCGGATCAAAAGTTATGGCCCGTTCGAACCGTTACTCTTGCTGGGCGCGGCCCAGACCTCCTCCTCACCGAGTATCGATTCCACATCCACTATATGGAAACTGGCCTCCGGAAACTCCTGTAAACTTTTGATCGCGATCCAACGGTCGGATCAAAAGTTATGGCCCGTTCGAACCGTTACTCTTGCTGGCGCGGCCGAGACCTCCTCCTCACCGAGTATCGATTCCACATCCACTATATGGAAACGGGCCTCCGGAAACTCCTGTAAACTTTTGATCGCGATCCAACGGTCGGATCAAAAGTTATGGCCCGTTCGAACCGTTACTCTTGCTGGCGCGCCAGACCTCCTCCTCACCGAGTATCGATTCCACATCCACTATATGGAAACTGGCCTCCGGAAACTCCTGTAAACTTTTGATCGCGATCCAACGGTCGGATCAAAAGTTATGGCCCGTTCGAACCGTTACTCTTGCTGGCGCGCAACCAGACCTCCTCCTCACCGAGTATCGATTCCACATCCACTATATGGAAAGGGCCTCCGGAAACTCCTGTAAACTTTTGATCGCGATCCAACGGTCGGATCAAAAGTTATGGCCCGTTCGAACCGTTACTCTAGCCTGGCGCGCCAGACCTCCTCCTCCTCACCGAGTATCGATTCCACATCAACTCCATGAGAGAGGGCCTCCGGAAACTTCTGTAAACTTTTGATCGCGATCCAACGGTCGGATCAAAAGTTATGGCCCGTTCGAACCGTTACACTTGCTTGGCGCGACCAGACCTCCTCCTCACCGAGTATCGATTCCACATCCACTATATGGAAACGGGCCTCCGGAAACTCCTGTAAACTTTTGATCGCGATCCAACGGTCGGATCAAAAGTTATGGCCCGTTCGAACCGTTACTCTTGCTGGCGCGACCAGACCTCCTCCTCACCGAGTATCGATTCCACATCCACTATATGGAAACGGGCCTCCGAAAACTCCTGTAAACTTTTGATCGCGATCCAACGGTCGGATCAAAAGTTATGGCCCGTTCGAACCGTTACTCTTGCCTGGCGCGACCAGACCTCCTCCTCACCGAGTATCGATTCCACATCCACTATATGGAAACGGGCCTCCGAAAACTCTAGTAAACTTTTGATCGCGATCCAACGGTCGGATCAAAAGTTATGGCCCGTTCGAACCGTTACTCTTGCTGCGCGCAACCGGACCTCCTCCTCACCGAGTATCGATTCCACATCCACTATATGGAAACGGGCCTCCGGAAACTCCTGTAAACTTTTGATCGCGATCCAACGGTCGGATCAAAAGTTATGGCCCGTTCGAACCGTTACTCTTTGCTGGCGCGGCCAGACCTCCTCCTCACCGAGTATCGATTCCATATCCACTATATGGAAACGGGCCTTCGAAAACTCCTGTAAACTTTTGATCGCGATCCAACGGTCGGATCAAAAGTTATGGCCCGTTCGAACCGTTACTCTTGCCTGGCGCGCCCAGACCTCCTCCTCACCGAGTATCGATTCCACATCCACTATATGGAAACGGGCCTCCGAAAACTCCTGTAAACTTTTGATCGCGATCCAACGGTCGGATCAAAAGTTATGGCCCGTTCGAACCGTTACTCTTGCCTGGCGCGACCAGACCTCCTCCTCACCGAGTATCGATTCCACATCCACTATATGGAAACGGGCCTCGGAAAACTCTGGTAAACTTTTGATCGCGATCCAACGGTCGGATCAAAAGTTATGGCCCGTTCGAACCGTTACTCTTGCCTGGCGCGCCAGACCTCCTCCTCACCGAGTATCGATTCCACATCCACTATATGGAAACGGGCCTCCGAAACTCCTGTAAACTTTTGATCGCCATCCAACGGTCGGATCAAAAGTTATGGCCCGTTCGAACCGTTACTCTTGCCTGGCGCGACCAGACCTCCTCCTCACCGAGTATCGATTCCACATCCACTATATGGAAACGGGCCTCCGAAAACTCCTGTAAACTTTTGATCGCGATCCAACGGTCGGATCAAAAGTTATGGCCCGTTCGAACCGTTACTCTTGCTGGCGCAACGCAGACCTCCTCCTCACCGAGTATCGATTCCACATCCACTATATGGAAACGGGCCTCCGGAAACTCCTGTAAAATTTTGATCGCGATCCAATGGTCGGATCAAAAGTTATGGCCCGTTCGAACCGTTACTCTTGCCGGGCGCGACCAGACCTCCTCCTCACCGAGTATCGATTCCACATCCACTATATGGAAACGGGCCTCCGAAACTCTCTGTAAACTTTTGATCGCGATCCAACGGTCGGATCAAAAGTTATGGCCCGTTCGAACCGTTACTCTTGCTTGGCGCGCGACCTCCTCCTCACCGAGTATCGATTCCACATCCACTATATGGAAACGGGCCTCCGGAAACTCCTGTAAACTTTTGATCGCGATCCAACGGTCGGATCAAAAGTTATGGCCCGTTCGAACCGTTACTCTTGCCTGGCGCGACCAGACCTCCTCCTCACCGAGTATCGATTCCACATCCACTATATGGAAACGGGCCTCCGGAAACTCCTGTAAACTTTTGATCGCGATCCAACGGTCGGATCAAAAGTTATGGCCCGTTCGAACCGTTACTCTTGCCCGGCGCGCGCCAGACCTCCTCCTCACCGAGTATCGATTCCACATCCACTATATGGAAACGGGCCTCCGAAACTCTCTGTAAACTTTTGATCGCGATCCAACGGTCGGATCAAAAGTTATGGCCCGTTCGAACCGTTACTCTTGCTGGCGCGCCGAGACCTCCTCCTCACCGAGTATCGATTCCACATCCACTATATGGAAACGGGCCTCCGAAACTCCTGTAAACTTTTGATCGCGATCCAACGGTCGGATCAAAAGTTATGGCCCGTTCGAACCGTTACTCTTGCCTGGCGCGACCGGACCTCCTCCTCACCGAGTATCGATTCCACATCCACTATATGGAAACGGGCCTCCGAAAACTCCTGTAAACTTTTGATCGCGATCCAACGGTCGGATCAAAAGTTATGGCCCGTTCGAACCGTTACTCTTGCCTGGCGCGGCCAGACCTCCTCCTCCTCACCGAGTATCGATTCCACATCCACTATATGGAAACGGGCCTTCGAAAACTCCTGTAAACTTTTGATCGCGATCCAACGGTCGGATCAAAAGTTATGGCCCGTTCGAACCGTTACTCTTGCTTCGGCGCGCCGGACCTCCTCCTCCTCACCGAGTATCGATTCCACATCCACTATATGGAAACGGGCCTCCGGAAACTCCTGTAAACTTTTGATCGCGATCCAACGGTCGGATCAAAAGTTATGGCCCGTTCGAACCGTTACTCTTGCCTGGGCGCAAGACCTCCTCCTCACCGAGTATCGATTCCACATCCACTATATGGAAACGGGCCTCCGGAAACTCCTGTAAACTTTTGATCGCGATCCAACGGTCGGATCAAAAGTTATGGCCCGTTCGAACCGTTACTCTTGCCTGGCGCGGCCAGACCTCCTCCTCACCGAGTATCGATTCCACATCCACTATATGGAAACGGGCCTCCGGAAACTCCCTGTAAACTTTTGATCGCGATCCAACGGTCGGATCAAAAGTTATGGCCCGTTCGAACCGTTACTCTTGCTCGGCGCGACCAGACCTCCTCCTCACCGAGTATCGATTCCACATCCACTATATGGAAACGGGCCTCCGGAAACTCCTGTAAACTTTTGATCGCGATCCAACGGTCGGATCAAAAGTTATGGCCCGTTCGAACCGTTACTCTTGCCCGGCGCGGCCAGACCTCCTCCTCACCGAGTATCGATTCCACATCCACTATATGGAAACGGGCTTCCGGAAACTCCTTGTAAACTTTTGATCGCGATCCAACGGTCGGATCAAAAGTTATGGCCCGTTCGAACCGTTACTCTTGCTGGCGCGACCGAGACCTCCTCCTCACCGAGTATCGATTCCACATCCACTATATGGAAACGGGCCTCCGGAAACTCCTCTGTAAACTTTTGATCGCGATCCAACGGTCGGATCAAAAGTTCTGGCCCGTTCGAAACGTTACTCTTGCCTGGCGCCCGCAGACCTCCTCCTCACCGAGTATCGATTCCACATCCACTATATGGAAACGGGCCTCCGGAAACTCCTGTAAACTTTTGATCGCGATCCAACGGTCGGATCAAAAGTTATGGCCCGTTCGAACCGTTACTCTTGCCCGGCGCGCGACCAGACCTCCTCCTCACCGAGTATCGATTCCACATCCACTATATGGAAACGGGCCTCCGGAAAACTCCTGTAAACTTTTGATCGCGATCCAACGGTCGGATCAAAAGTTATGGCCCGTTCGAACCGTTACTCTCTTGCGCGGCGCGCCAGACCTCCTCCTCACCGAGTATCGATTCCACATCCACTATATGGAAACGGGCCCTCGGAAACTCCCTGTAAACTTTTGATCGCGATCCAACGGTCGGATCAAAAGTTATGGCCCGTTCGAACCGTTACTCTTGCCTGGCGCGACCGAGACCTCCTCCTCCTCACCGAGTATCGATTCCACATCCACTATATGGAAACGGGCCTCCGAAACTCCTGTAAACTTTTGATCGCGATCCAACGGTCGGATCAAAAGTTATGGCCCGTTCGAACCGTTACTCTTGCCTGGCGCGACCAGACCTCCTCCACACCGAGTATCGATTCCACATCCACTATATGGAAACTGGCCTACGGAAACTCCGTAAACTTTTGATCGCGATCCAACGGTCGGATCAAAAGTTATGGCCCGTTCGAACCGTTACTCTTGCCTGGCGCGGCCAGACCTCCTCCTCACCGAGTATCGATTCCACATCCACTATATGGAAACGGGCCTCCGGAAACTCCGTGAAACTTTTGATTGCAATCCAACGGTCGGATCAAAAGTTATGGCCCGTTCGAACCGTTACTCTTGCCTGGCGCGACCAGACCTCCTCCTCACCGAGTATCGATTCCACATCCACTATATGGAAACGGGCCTCCGAAAACTTTAGATCTCTATCCAACGATCGGATCAAAAGTTATGGCCCGTTTGAACCGTAACTCTTGCTGTCGCAACCAGACCTCCTCACCGAGTATCGATTCCACATCCACTATATGGAAACGGGCCTCCGGAAACTCCTGTAAACTTTTGATCGCGATCCAACGGTCGGATCAAAAGTTATGGCCCGTTCGAACCGTTACTCTTGCCGGCGCGCCAGACTCCTCCTCCTCACCGAGTATCGATTCCACATCCACTATATGGAAACGGGCCTCCGGAAACTCCTGTAAACTTTTGATCGCGATCCAACGGTCGGATCAAAAGTTATGGCCCGTTCGAACCGTTACTCTTGCCTGGGCTGATCAGACCTCCTCCTCACCGAGTATCGATTCCACATCCACTATATGGAAACGGGCCTCCCGAAACTCCTGTGAAACTTTTGATCGCGATCCAACGGTCGGATCAAAAGTTATGGCCCGTTCGAACCGTTACTCTTGCCTGGCGCGACCGACCTCCTCCTCACCGAGTATCGATTCCGCATCTCCTATATGGAAAGGGGCCTCCGAAACTCCTGTAAACTTTTGATCGCGATCCAACGGTCGGATCAAAAGTTATGGCCCGTTCGAACCGTTACTCTTGCTTGGCGCGCGACCTCCTCCTCACCGAGTATCGATTCCACATCCACTATATGGAAACGGGCCTCCGGAAACTCCTGTAAACTTTTGATCGCGATCCAACGGTCGGATCAAAAGTTATGGCCCGTTCGAACCGTTACTCTTGCCGGCGCGCCAGACCTCCTCCTCATCACCGAGTATCGATTCCACATCCACTATATGGAAACGGGCCTCCGGAAACTCCTGTAAACTTTTGATCGCGATCCAACGGTCGGATCAAAAGTTATGGCCCGTTCGAACCGTTACTCTTGCCTGGCGCGACCAGACCTCCTCCTCACCGAGTATCGATTCCACATCCACTATATGGAAACGGGCCTCCGGAAACTCCTGTAAACTTTTTGATCGCGATCCAACGGTCGGATCAAAAGTTATGGCCCGTTCGAACCGTTACTCTTGCTGGCGCGCCAGCACCTCCTCCTCACCGAGTATCGATTCCACATCCACTATATGGAAACGGGCCTCCGGAAACTCTTCTAAATTTTTAATCGCGATCCAACGGTCGGATCAAAAGTTATGGCCCGTTCGAACCGTTACTCTTGCCCGCGCGCGACCAGACCTCCTCCTCACCGAGTATCGATTCCACATCCACTATATGGAAACGGGCCTCCGGAAACTCCGTAAACTTTTGATCGCGATCCAACGGTCGGATCAAAAGTTATGGCCCGTTCGAACCGTTACTCTTGCTTCGGCGCGCCAGACCTCCTCCTCACCGAGTATCGATTCCACATCCACTATATGGAAACGGGCATCTGGAAACTCCCGTAAACTTTTGATCGCGATCCAACGGTCGGATCAAAAGTTATGGCCCGTTCGAACCGTTACTCTTGCCTGGCGCGACCAGACCTCCTCCTCACCGAGTATCGATTCCACATCCACTATATGGAAACGGGCCTCCGGAAACTCCTGTAAACTTTTGATCGCGATCCAACGGTCGGATCAAAAGTTATGGCCCGTTCGAACCGTTACTCTTGCCTGGCGCGACCAGACCTCCTCCTCACCGAGTATCGATTCCACATCCACTATATGGAAACTGGCCTCCGGAAACTCTCTGGAAACTTTTGATCGCGATCCAACGGTCGGATCAAAAGTTATGGCCCGTTCGAACCGTTACTCTTGCCTGGCGCGCCAGACCTCCTCCTCACCGAGTATCGATTCCACATCCACTATATGGAAACGGGCCTCCGAAAAACTCGTAAACTTTTGATCGCGATCCAACGGTCGGATCAAAAGTTATGGCCCGTTCGAACCGTTACTCTTGCTGGCGCGACCCAGTCCTCCTCCTCACCGAGTATCGATTCCACATCCACTATATGGAAACGGGCCTCCGAAAACTCCTGTAAACTTTTGATCGCGATCCAACGGTCGGATCAAAAGTTATGGCCCGTTCGAACCGTTACTCTTGCCTGGCGCGCGCCAGACCACCTCCTCACGGAGTATCGATTCCACATCCACTATATGGAAACGGGCCTCCGAAACTCCTGTAAACTTTTGATCGCGATCCAACGGTCGGATCAAAAGTTATGGCCCGTTCGAACCGTTACTCTTGCCCGGCGCGACCGCACCTCCTCCTCCTCACCGAGTATCGATTCCACATCCACTATATGGAAACGGGCCTCCGAAACTCCTGTAAACTTTTGATCGCGATCCAACGGTCGGATCAAAAGTTATGGCCCGTTCGAACCGTTACTCTTGCCTGGCGCGACCAGACCTCCTCCTCACCGAGTATCGATTCCACATCCACTATATGGAAACGGGCCTCCGGAAACTCCTGTAAACTTTTGATCGCGATCCAACGGTCGGATCAAAAGTTATGGCCCGTTCGAACCGTTACTCTTGCCCGGCGCGCCAGACCTCCTCCTCACCGAGTATCGATTCCACATCCACTATATGGAAACTGGCCTCCGGAAACTCCTGTAAACTTTTGATCGCGATCCAACGGTCGGATCAAAAGTTATGGCCCGTTCGAACCGTTACTCTAACCGGGCGCGACCAGACCTCCTCCTCACCGAGTATCGATTCCACATCCACTATATGGAAACGGGCCTCCGGAAACTCCTGTAAACTTTTGATCGCGATCCAACGGTCGGATCAAAAGTTATGGCCCGTTCGAACCGTTACTCTTGCCTGGCGCAACCGACCTCCTCCTCCTCACCGAGTATCGATTCCACATCCACTATATGGAAACGGGCCTCCGGAAACTCCGGAAACTTTTGATCGCGATCCAACGGTCGGATCAAAAGTTATGGCCCGTTCGAACCGTTACTCTTTGGCGCGGCCAGACCTCCTCCTCCTCACCGAGTATCGATTCCACATCCACTATATGGAAACGGGCCTCCGAAAACTCCCTGGAAACTTTTGATCGCGATCCAACGGTCGGATCAAAAGTTATGGCCCGTTCGAACCGTTACTCTTGCCGGCGCGACCAGACCTCCTCCTCACCGAGTATCGATTCCACATCCACTATATGGAAACTGGCCTCCGCAAACTCCTCGAAACTTTTGATCGCGATCCAACGGTCGGATCAAAAGTTATGGCCCGTTCGAACTGTTACTATTGCCTACGCGGCCAGACCTCCTCCTCACCGAGGATCGATTCCACATCCACTATATGAAAACGGGCCTCCGGAAACTCCCCGGAAACTTTTGATCGCGATCCAACGGTCGGATCAAAAGTTATGGCCCGTTCGAACCGTTACTCTTGCCCGGCGCGCCGCACCTCCTCCTCACCGAGTATCGATTCCACATCCACTATATGGAAACGGCCTCCGGAAACTCCCGGAAACTTTTGATCGCGATCCAACGGTCGGATCAAAAGTTATGGCCCGTTCGAACCGTTACTCTTGCCTGGCGCGCCGACCTCCTCCTCCTCACCGAGTATCGATTCCACATCCACTATATGGAAACGGCCTCCGGAAACTCCTGGAAACTTTTGATCGCGATCCAACGGTCGGATCAAAAGTTATGGCCCGTTCGAACCGTTACTCTTGCCTGGCGCGACCAGACCTCCTCCTCACCGAGTATCGATTCCACATCCACTATATGGAAACTGGCCTCCGGAAACTCCTGGAAACTTTTGATCGCGATCCAACGGTCGGATCAAAAGTTATGGCCCGTTCGAACCGTTACTCTTGCCTCGGCGCGGCCGCGACCTCCTCCTCACCGAGTATCGATTCCACATCCACTATATGGAAACGGCCTCCGGAAACTCCGGAAACTTTTGATCGCGATCCAACGGTCGGATCAAAAGTTATGGCCCGTTCGAACCGTTACTCTTCTTGCGGCGCGCGCAGACCTCCTCCTCACCGAGTATCGATTCCACATCCACTATATGGAAACGGGCCTCCCGGAAACTCCCGTAAACTTTTGATCGCGATCCAACGGTCGGATCAAAAGTTATGGCCCGTTCGAACCGTTACTCTTGCCGGCGCAACCGCACCTCCTCCTCACCGAGTATCGATTCCACATCCACTATATGGAAACTGGCCTCCGGAAACTCCTGGAAACTTTTGATCGCGATCCAACGGTCGGATCAAAAGTTATGGCCCGTTCGAACCGTTACTCTTGCCTGCGCGACCGCACCTCCTCCTCACCGAGTATCGATTCCACATCCACTATATGGAAACGGCCTCCGGAAACTCCTGGAAACTTTTGATCGCGATCCAACGGTCGGATCAAAAGTTATGGCCCGTTCGAACCGTTACTCTTGCTTGGCGCGACCGCATATCCACCTCACCGAGTATCGATTCCACATCCACTATATGGAAACGGGCCTCCGAAAACTCCTCTAAACTTTTGATCGCGATCCAACGGTCGGATCAAAAGTTATGGCCCGTTCGAACCGTTACTCTTGCCTGGCGCGCCAGACCTCCTCCTCACCGAGTATCGATTCCACATCCACTATATGGAAACTGGCCTCCGGAAACTCCTGGAAACTTTTGATCGCGATCCAACGGTCGGATCAAAAGTTATGGCCCGTTCGAACCGTTACTCTTGCCTGGCGCGCGCAGACCTCCTCCTCACCGAGTATCGATTCCACATCCACTATATGGAAACGGCCTCCGGAAACTCCCGGAAACTTTTGATCGCGATCCAACGGTCGGATCAAAAGTTATGGCCCGTTCGAACCGTTACTCTTGCCTGGCGCGCCAGACCTCCTCCTCACCGAGTATCGATTCCACATCCACTATATGGAAACGGGCCTCCGAAAACTTTAGATCGCGATCCAACGGTCGGATCAAAAGTTATGGCCCGTTCGAACCGTTACTCCTGCCTGGCGCGGCAGACCTCCTCCTCACCGAGTATCGATTCCACATCCACTATATGGAAACTGGCCTCCGGAAACTCCTCTAAACTTTTGATCGCGATCCAACGGTCGGATCAAAAGTTATGGCCCCTTCGAACCGTTACTCTTGCCGGCGCGACCAGACCTCCTCCTCACCGAGTATCGATTCCACATCCACTATATGGAAACTGGCCTCCGGAAACTCCTCAAACTTTTGATCGCGATCCAACGGTCGGATCAAAAGTTATGGCCCGTTCGAACCGTTACTCTTGCCTGGCGCGACCAGACCTCCTCCTCACCGAGTATCGATTCCACATCCACTATATGGAAACGGGCCTCCGAAACTCCTCTGGAAACTTTTGATCGCGATCCAACGGTCGGATCAAAAGTTATGGCCCGTTCGAACCGTTACTCTTGCCGGCGCGACCAGACCTCCTCCTCACCGAGTATCGATTCCACATCCACTATATGGAAACGGGCCTCCAGAAACTCCTGGAAACTTTTGATCGCGATCCAACGGTCGGATCAAAAGTTATGGCCCGTTCGAACCGTTACTCTTGCCTGCGCGCGCCGACCTCCTCCTCACCGAGTATCGATTCCACATCCACTATATGGAAACGGGCCTCCGAAAACTCCGGAAACTTTTGATCGCGATCCAACGGTCGGATCAAAAGTTATGGCCCGTTCGAACCGTTACTCTTGCCGGCGCGACCGGACCTCCTCCTCACCGAGTATCGATTCCACATCCACTATATGGAAACGGCCTCCGAAAACTCCCGGAAACTTTTGATCGCGATCCAACGGTCGGATCAAAAGTTATGGCCCGTTCGAACCGTTACTCTTGCCCGGCGGCCAGACCTCCTCCTCACCGAGTATCGATTCCACATCCACTATATGGAAACTGGCCTCCGGAAACTCCTGGAAACTTTTGATCGCGATCCAACGGTCGGATCAAAAGTTATGGCCCGTTCGAACCGTTACTCTTGCCTGGCGCGGCCAGACCTCCTCCTCACCGAGTATCGATTCCACATCCACTATATGGAAACTGGCCTCCGGAAACTCCTGGAAACTTTTGATCGCGATCCAACGGTCTGATCAAAAGTTATGGCCCGTTCGAACCGTTACTCTTGCCGGCGCGCGCCACCTCCTCCTCACCGAGTATCGATTCCACATCCACTATATGGAAACGGCCTCCGGAAACTCCCGGAAACTTTTGATCGCGATCCAACGGTCGGATCAAAAGTTATGGCCCGTTCGAACCGTTACTCTTGCCGGCGCGGCCAGACCTCCTCCTCACCGAGTATCGATTCCACATCCACTATATGGAAACGGGCCTCCGGAAAACTTCTGCAAACTTTTGATCGCGATCCAACGGTCGGATCAAAAGTTATGGCCCGTTCGAACCGTTACTCTTGCCTGGCGCGACCGACCTCCTCCTCACCGAGTATCGATTCCACATCCACTATATGGAAACGGCCTCCGAAACTCCCGGAAACTTTTGATCGCGATCCAACGGTCGGATCAAAAGTTATGGCCCGTTCGAACCGTTACTCTTGCTCGGCGCGGCCAGACCTCCTCCTCACCGAGTATCGATTCCACATCCACTATATGGAAACTGGCCTCCGGAAACTCCCGGAAACTTTTGATCGCGATCCAACGGTCGGATCAAAAGTTATGGCCCGTTCGAACCGTTACTCTTGCCTGGCGCGACCAGACCTCCTCCTCACCGAGTATCGATTCCACATCCACTATATGGAAACGGGCCTCCGGAAACTCCGTGAAACTTTTGATTGCAATCCAACCGTCGGATCAAAAGTTATGGCCCGTTCGAACCGTTACTCTTGCTGCGCGCGACCCGACCTCCTCCTCACCGAGTATCGATTCCACATCCACTATATGGAAACGGGCCTCCGGAAACTCCGGAAACTTTTGATCGCGATCCAACGGTCGGATCAAAAGTTATGGCCCGTTCGAACCGTTACTGACCAGACCTCCTCCTCAACGAGTATCGATTCCACATCCACTATATGGAAACTGGCCTCCAGAAACTCCTAGAAACTTTTGATCGCGATCCAACGGTCGGATCAAAAGTTATGGCCCGTTCGAACCGTTACTCTTGCTGCTGGCGCGACCAGACCTCCTCCTCACCGAGTATCGATTCCACATCCACTATATGGAAACGGGCCTCCGGAAACTCCCGGAAACTTTTGATCGCGATCCAACGGTCGGATCAAAAGTTATGGCCCGTTCGAACCGTTACTCTTGCCGGCGCGCCGACACCTCCTCCTCACCGAGTATCGATTCCACATCCACTATATGGAAACGGGCCTCCGAAACTCCCGGAAACTTTTGATCGCGATCCAACGGTCGGATCAAAAGTTATGGCCCGTTCGAACCGTTACTCTTGCCGGCGCGACGCAGACCTCCTCCTCACCGAGTATCGATTCCACATCCACTATATGAAACGGGCCTCCGGAAACTCCTGGAAACGTTTGATCGCGATCCAACGGTCGGATAAAAAGTTATGGCCCGTTCGAACCGTTACTCTTGCCTGCGGCCGACCAGACCTCCTCCTCACCGAGTATCGATTCCACATCCACTATATGGAAACGGGCCTCCGGAAACTCCGGAAACTTTTGATCGCGATCCAACGGTCGGATCAAAAGTTATGGCCCGTTCGAACCGTTACTCTTGCTCGGCGCGACCAGACCTCCTCCTCACCGAGTATCGATTCCACATCCACTATATGGAAACGGGCCTCCGGAAACTCCCTGGAAACTTTTGATCGCGATCCAACGGTCGGATCAAAAGTTATGGCCCGTTCGAACCGTTACTCTTGCATGGCGCGCCAGACCTCCTCCTCACCGAGTATCGATTCCACATCCACTATATGGAAACGGGCCTCCGGAAACTCCCTGGAAACTTTTGATCGCGATCCAACGGTCGGATCAAAAGTTATGGCCCGTTCGAACCGTTACTCTTGCCTGGCGACCGGACCTCCTCCTCACCGAGTATCGATTCCACATCCACTATATGGAAACTGGCCTCCGGAAACTCCTGTAAACTTTTGATCGCGATCCAACGGTCGGATCAAAAGTTATGGCCCGTTCGAACCGTTACTCTTGCCGGCGCGACCTGACCTCCTCCTCACCGAGTATCGATTCCACATCCACTATATGGAAACGGGCCTCCGAAACTCCTGTAAACTTTTGATCGCGATCCAACGGTCGGATCAAAAGTTATGGCCCGTTC
>JAGMVL010001268.1:0-41277 GCA_019202695.1 Populus x sibirica
GATTAGTGCTTGAAAGTGCATTTTTATCAAGGTTTTTATATCATCATTTTGCATAACGTACTCGATAACTCCTTAACTAAAGCATGTTTTATAATAACATATCTAATTATATAAGATTCCTTTAATTTATGGTAAATGTTCATCTTAAATGCGAGGCCTATCACATAAATGAAAGAATTGATTGATGAGTTGAAGTTTTGAAATTGAAAGGACAAAGAGATGGCCAAACTTAGAAAAATAGATGTTGGTGGGGTCCAAAGTCTGGAACCTTGTTTGGTGTCGGGTCATATCTGGGCGTAGATCTCGGATTTAGGTCCATTTTATATGGATGGAAAGATAAGACATATGCCTACAACTTTCATGAGGAGCCCAAGATTTAACTAGGCTGTTTTCAAGTCCAAATTATAGCAACAACGAAGAAGTCAGAATATGTCCAGCGGCCCGAGACAACATTCGGTGTTCAGCCCATATCTTGAGTTCTGAGAAGTCAAATGATCTCAAAAGTTTACCCTGGAAAGATGAGACAATTGCCTAGAACTTTCATGATTGAAGTTTGTTCGAATTATGAGCGTCATCAATGGCGTTTTTATGAGCTGAGAAGATAAGAGTTGTCATCAAGTCAAGATGTGGCCACCCATTCATCAATTAGTCAACAAATCAATAGTTCGAATTTTGGCCTATAAAAGGAGGCATTTGCCATGTATTTAGGCATCTTGGTTTTTCGAGATCAAGATCATACTCTTGCTCTCTCTTTATATTTTGTAATGCTTAAGTTTTGCTTATATTAATTTCTTGCTTATGCTTTCATTTCCTTTCCTTGTGTATTTATGTTTCTTTCTTTCATTATGTCTAGCTAAGTTAATTATGTCAAGGTGAAAAGGTTACACTAATGGTGTAAGGATAAGTATAATATAAACTTAACATGGACCTTAATGTTGGATACTAACGTGCTTTATATTTGTTATCTTGTTCACTTTTAATACTTTGCTTGTTAAATGGTTAATCTAGATTTATGTTGTATAACACTTGATACTAACAAATACTTGGCACTTTCATGGCCCATCTTGTATGGTATTACCGACTTTGAGCTATGAAAGGAACTTGATTTGTTGTTAACATAAGTTATAATCATGAATGCCTGACAACATTTACAAGTATTAGCGTATTCGAATAAGATAACTAATGTAATCGTGTTAACAATTTATAATTTGATTGGAACCTCCTTTGTGTGTGTTTTCCAATTGAATAAAAAGAGTTTATACTATACTTGTTTGAAATACCATTAGTGGATCCTCTAACCTTGACATTTGTTGTTATCATAGTTTAATCCTTACGTTAATCTTCCATCTCAAAGTTCTCATCAACTTCTTCCTCTTCTTCTTCACTATTATTATTATTGTGTATTATTGTTATCTATAATTTATACAATTAACCTCCACAGTGGTTAGAGCCCGGTCTTGCAAGGTTATTTAATGCCGACACTCCTACACTTGGGAGAAGACATCAATCTTTTAGTAGGTGTCAAGTTTTTTGGCCGATTCTTGGGGAGGAAGGTAAATTCTTGTACTAATTATAGTATTTATTTTATTTTCTCTTTTACTTTTATTGTATTTAACTTTGTTTCTTTTGTGTTGTTTCTTTTTCTTTTGTTTTCTTCTTCTTTTTATTCTCTTTTTTACACGTGCATGAGAGTGTGGTCACGTACATTAAGTGGTAGACTTTGTAGGGTATCCTCATCATTTTCGGAAAATATGGGTGAAGAAGATAACCAATAACGGCATAATGAGAATAATGAGAATATTCGGGTTAGAACTCTTAGAGACCACATGAATCCACATGAACAAGTGCACCCTCGTGCATAGTTTTTTCCCTCAGATGCATCTCATTTAATTTTAAGACGAGGCATTATTCAACTTTTACCATCTTTTCATGGCTTAGATTTAGAAAATCCATACTTGCGTTTAAGGGAATTTGAGGAGGTTTGCCACAGTATAATGACTCCAATTGTAGCATGAACACCATTAGGTTTAAGCTTTTTTCCTTTTTCATTAAAGATAAAGCTAAAACATAGCTCTAAAATTTGAGACTTGGATCCCATACGTGCTTGGGATGATATGCAGCAACAATTTTTAAAAGTTTTTTCCATCTCCGTAGAGCGAACTCTTTCAAAAGACAAATCATTACTTTCTCTCCAAAAACCGGAGAAACATTTTATCAATGTTAGGATGAGTATCGGGACTTGCTTAATACTTGCCCCCGTCATGGTTTTGAAACATGGAGATTAGTTTCACATTTTTATGAAGGTTAACTCGTAGAGATAGGCAAATGGTTGAATTGATGTGCGATGGAACTTTTGAGGATAAAGACCACTAATGAAGCAATGGAGTACTTAGATTTGCTATTTGAAAATGCCAGGAAATTGGGACACCCACGGGTACTTATGAGGACCGAGTAAAACCCGACCTCATACATCTAGTGGGGGTATGTACTGACCTTAGGGAAGATCATGACCTCCAAGCCAAGTTTGCATCTTTAGCTAAAAAAGTTGAGCGCTAGAATTGAAAAAGAGTGGTCAATTAAAATCTATTCAAGACATTGCATGTCAAACTGTGAAACCAACGAACATTGACCAATAGTGTCGACCTTGCCTTCTTTTAAAGAATGTCTCCATGAACAAACCCGTGCGTTAAGCGGTTTTCAAAGGCTGACCATAACCCATATTCGCAAACATACAACCCTGGTTGGAGAAATCACCCAAATTTCAGTTGGAAGAGTGATAACAATAATGCTCAAACTTCCTGACCACCGTTTCAAGCACACCATAATTTCCAAAATTCTCATGGATATGCACCTCGCTTATGCTCCACCTCTAGAAGAAATCTTGAGAAACATTGCATGCATTTATGGAAAAGCAAGAGGCAATTAACACTCGACTTGCTCAAAGCATGATGATTTTAAAGATACTCTTTGCAAAATTGACATGCATCTCCAGTTTCGGAAAGGTAAGTTTCCATCTCAGACCACGACAAAATCCAAAGGGGCGATACAATCGCGAATGCAAGTAGTTGGGGAAGCCAACACGTGGATCATGTAAAATCGGTCATCACTCTTATTAGTGGTAAGGTTATTGAAAACCCCATTCTTGAACCTTGTGAGAATGATGATGAGTCAATCTACGAGGGTAAGGAAGGGGTTGAATCCGATCATTGCGAAAGAAAAGGCTGATTCTCGCGACACTTCCATTTCCTCATGCCATGGCTAAACAAAGGAAAGTCAATCACTAACTCTGAAATCTTTGAAACTTTCAAGCGGGTAAGGATCAATATACCTTTCTTGGATCTTATCGAAGCCAGGTTCCTTTACTTATGCTAAATTTTTGAAAGATCTGTGCCTTGTGAAGCCAGTTTGAATGTGAAAAAGAAAGCCTTTCTTAGGACAAGTAAGTGCTATTCTTGAAAACAATAATGCTTTGAAATATAAAGACCCTAGGTTGTCCTACAATTTCTTGCTTTATTGGAGAGCATAAAATTGAAAAAGCCTTACTTGATCTTGGAGCTAGTGTGAATTTACTTCCATATTCAGGTTTTCGAAGTCTCGATCTAGGTAGAAGTTAAAAGCAACCACGTAACTCTTTTACTTGCCGATAGATCTGTAAAAGTGCACAGAGGAATAGTTGAAGATGTGTTAGTACAGTTGATAAATTCATTTATCCCGTAGATTTTATTGTCTTGGACTCACACTGTTGAAGCCATGTAATTCATTTCTTTATTATTTTAGGACGTCCGTTTCTTCTTGACTTCTAGTGCGTTGATTAATTGTAAGGCGGTACAGTGGAGCTATCTTTTGGAAACATGACATTGGAGATGAATATTTTTCAACATTTGCAAGCAACTTTGGAGATGATAATGATTTAAAGTAGATTCTATTGAAGAATTAGTTTATGATCAGCTGAATCTCTCACTGAGTAAAATTGGGAATTGGATAGATCTGAAGATCTACTTGAAAGATGATTTATTCTCGAGGAAGAAATCACCTGGATGAAAAAGACCTGCTAGAAAATGTTGATACTGAATCTTTTGTCAAAAGTGACCGAGTTCGAGCTTGTCAGAAGCTATCACACCGATACGATGATTACTTTCACGATGAATCCTTACTTTCTCTTAGTTCAATGCCTTGGTTTGCTAAAAATATCAATTTTCTTGCCTCAGGAGATTTGCCAACTCATGGAGTATGAAGACAAAGGTAAGTTTTTGAACGAAGTGAAGAAATTTTATTGGGATGACCCTTACTTATTCGAATATTGTCCGATCAAATATTTGAAGATCATTCCGACAATGAGGTAAGTAGTGTCATTAAATTTTGTCATTATTCTAAGGGCATGTGGGGGGCCATTTCTCATTAAGAAAGACAACTATGCAAAAATCTTACAAAATGGATTTTATTGGCCCACCATGTTCAAGGACACACATGCATTAAAAACTTGTGAAAATTGTCCAAAAAGTTGATCTTGATCAAAATAAGTTTTGGCTTTGTAATTCCGACTCCATTTACTTCTGGAAAGCTAAGACTCGAGATGGAGGCGGTCCATTTATTGAGGGAACATGTGTATCTTATGGGGCCTTTGTTATTGAGAATCAAAGAATGACAATGGTTTGAAATGGACATCGTTTGAAAACTTACTTTGATAATTTTCCTAGTGAAAATGAATCCATTGGTTTGAATGATCCTATAGATAAAGGTTGATTATTTTGTTTTTCTCACATTGTTTTGTGTTTCTTTTTTGGTGTGAATTTTGTTTTGTTAGTCTCTCTCACCCGGTCAAATGGCCCGGATAACGGTACTCGTGACTTCGCTCGGTTCTTTCGAGTTCCCATAATAACCGATATACGTATATTTTTGCAATACTTTGCTTTTTCTCCCTTCTTTGACTCTCTTCTCCAATTCTCATTTGAAAATGGACACCACTCTTGAAAAATTGAAAAAAAGTACTTTCCGCTCTGCCTCGGAATGCGATTACAAAAATTTACGCGTGTTAGGTGTGCAAGATTGAAGTTGTTAATGAATCATGGCATTCACGGGAAGATATTGGCTGGGTGATTGAAGCAAAAGGTTCGATTATCGAGTGAGTCCTCCAATTCTTTCATTTCACACGCTCGGAACGGGTAAAAGCACTTTTGCAAAGAAAGCGTCGTGCAAAACGGCGAAAATCTGTCACGAGATGTGCCAGATGGACTTGTAATGCAACATGTCGTTCTTTAGGAATGGTATCTATAAACCGTGAAGATAAAATACAATTCATTAAGGATGGCTCGAGTAAGGGGTCTTTAGATAATCTTTTGTTGACCACTTGAGACGCATCCTAGTGGAGATGTGCATCGTGCAATTCATGATTTATGGCCCCATTTTCATAAAGAACATGATCGACTTAGTCTTGGGAATCGACTAAAAAGACCACTTGTTTGCAGTTTTAAGAAAAGCTGGATGGGAAGCCTATCCACAGACCCATAGAGGGCGTTTAAGGGATTCTTTGGACGTAAAACCAAGGGAAGATGTGAGCCACAATCCACAACTACTGTACATACACGCTTTTTCAAAATAAATAATTAAATAAAGAGAGAGAGAGAGAGAAAGAGTGTGTGAGACTCGAAGGTGGTCTACATATAGGGGTATGATTGCATCTTCAATTTCTCATCTATAAAATCTTCTCTTCCTTCCCTCATTTCTACTCAACCCTTACATTTGAGGGATATAGAAGTGTGTAGAAATGGCGAGGTCCCTCAAGTTATCACATCAAAAATATTTGTGTTTTTCGGTGGATCCAGTCCTGGGAAGGAAATAGCATTTTTAGAAGCGACAAATCATCTTGGTCGGGTCCTAGGCGAGAGAAAGATTCATTTAGTGTATGGGGGAGGTAGCCTTGGGTTAATGGGGGGTGTGTCAATATTTGCATTTTTAGGAGGAAGTCAAGTTTTGGGGGGTCGTCCCGAAGCTTTAGCAAAAGGGGATTTTATTGGGAAAACAATTGGAGAGGAACTACGAGTCTCCACAATGTTTGATCGAATGAATACAATGTTTAACCATCTTGATGCCTTCATTGCCTTACCAGGTGGTGGGCACATTGGAAGAGATCTTTCATATTTCCTCTTGGGCCCTATTTGCACATTCACCATAAACCTATAGGTTTGCTCGATGTTAATGGTTTTTATGATAATTTGTTGTCTTTCCTTGATCAAGGTGTGGAGCAGGAATTTCTAACATCTTGACACGACAAATCATAATCTCTGCTTTGCCCTCACTATTTGAACAATTGATCGACAAACTACAATCTTTCATCCCTGTAATTGATCCCTCCATGAGTCGCATAAATTGGTCAGCTACGAGAAGCCGTAAAAAGCTTAGATTGGATTTGAGCCTTCGTTTGTGAATCCTTGTGTCTTTTGGTTTTATTTCTAGCATAGTATTTTGTTCTATTATTTCTTATATTTGTTTAAGTGTGTTTCAGGTTTGTCAGTGTTCGTTGTTTCGGGTGATGTCTTTATACTCTGTCTTTCTACCTTAGGACATTGAGGACAATGTCTTGTTTTGGTTGGGGGGAGAGGGTAGTAGTATTAAAAAAAAAAAAAAAAAAAAAAAAAAAAAAAAACTAACCAACTAGCTTGTTTTTGTTTTAAAAACCATTTGGCAAAGCTTGTTATCACTAGGATGGCGAGTAAGGGGGAGTGACTCTTGAGACGCATCTTAGTAAACATTTTCCAATGGTTATTTGCAATATTCATAACAAGGCCTATTAGAATACTTCTTGAAATATTCGGGTTTACTAAACTCTCGCATTGTTATCACTTGATTAACGCTCATATACTTATTTAACAAGTATTCTTAAACCTTCATTTTCTCACACACACTTTAACATATGATTGTGGGTTGCACATTGGATTATTACATTATTTGTGTTCTTTTGTTAAAGGTAACAACTAAGGGATAGGGATAGTCTATAATTTGCAAAAAAAAAACAAAAAAAAAAATAAAAAACAAAAAAAAAATAAAAAAAAAATAATGATAATAAAAACGTAGATAAGTTTGATTTCGTAGCCTCCCTAACCTAAGCAATTAAGCCCGAAGGGGTGTTTTAACACCTAATACCCTAAAGTCAACGACTTGGGAGCTATTGGCCCAAAGCTTGTTACATGGGTTAAGGAGAAAAGCTTAAGGGAATCAAACATTGCACTCATCTACGTATCGTATCTGAACTTCGAGTTCTAAGCTCGTAGGGGTGTCTCAACACCTAATGCCCTAAGATCAATTGGTCTGGGAGTCATTAGCCGAAAGCTCGTTACATGGGTTAAAGATGCATTGTGTTTTAAGTTATATGTATATATATTAAAAAAAAAAAGAAAAAAAAAAGAAAAAAAAAGATAATAATCCCAACCCCAAGGAAGTTAACCTTAAACATTAGAACCAAATATTGTTTTCTTCCAATAAAAGCCCCATCATCTATGTTTTTGTACATTGAGCACATAACAAGGAAGGTTTATTAATATCTTGTTTAAGAGGTATTAAGCGTTATATATAAATTTAATGAGAGTTTGTTTATCTGGATAGATTAATGGAAGTTGAATGATGAATGCCTTGCTTTGTGGAATTTGCAAATTGTTTTTCTATTTTAACGCTTTGATTACTAGGGACTAGTAATAAGCAAGTTGGGGGTGTGATTAGTGCTTAAAAGTGCATTTTTATCAAGGTTTTATATCATCATTTTGCACTTGAAGTATCAATAACTCCTTAACTAAAGCATGTTTTATAATAACATATCTAATTATATAAGATACCTTTAATTTATGGTAAATGTTCATCTTAAATGCAGGCCTATCACATAAATGAAAGAATTGATTGATGAGTTGAAGTACGAAATTGAAAGGACAAAGAGATGGCCAAACTTAGAAAAGAGATGTTGGTGCGGTCCAAACTGGAACACGTTTTGGTAATCGGGTCATATCTGGAGTCTGTAGATCTTGGATTTAGGTCCATTTTATATGGATGGAAAGATAAGACATAGTCCTACAACTTTCATGAGGAGCCCAAGATTTAACTAGGCTGTTTTCAAGTCCAACTTATAGCAACAACGAAGAAGTCCGAATCGTCACTGCATGCCCAGACACCGTTCGGTGTTCAGCCCATATCTCGAGTTCTAGAAGTCCAAATGATCTCAAAA
This sequence comes from Populus x sibirica, assembly GCA_019202695.1. NCBI lineage: Eukaryota > Viridiplantae > Streptophyta > Magnoliopsida > Malpighiales > Salicaceae > Populus > Populus x sibirica. The sequence goes on from JAGMVL010001268.1 coordinate 8,210, forward strand.
GTTTACCCTGGAAAGATGAGACAATTTGCCTAGAACTTTCATGATTGAAGTTTGTTCAAATTATGACGTCATCAATGACGTTTTAGCTGAGACAAGAAGATAAGAATTGTCATCAAGTCAAGATGTGGCCACCCATTCATCAATTAGTCAACAAATCAATAGTTCCGAATTTTGGCCTATAAAAGGAGGCATTTGCCATGTATTTAGGCATCTTGGTTTTCGGATCAAGATCATGCTCTTGCTCTCTCTTTATATTTTGTAATGCTTAAGTTTTGCTTATATTAATTTCTTGCTTATGCTTTTCATTTCCTTTCCTTGTGTATTTATGTTTCTTTCTTTCATTATGTCTAGCTAAGTTAATTATGTCAAGGTGAAAAGGTTACACTAATGGTGTAAGGATAAGTATAATATAAACTTAACATGGACCTTAATGTTGGATACTAACATGCTTTTATATTTGTTATCTTGTTCACTTTTAATACTTTGCTTGTTAAATGGTTAATCTAGATTTATGTTGTATAACACTTGGTACAACAAATACTTGGCACTTTCATAGCCCATCCTGTATGGTATAACCGACACTGAGCTATGAAAGGAACTTGATTTGTTGTTAACATAAGTTATAATCATGAATGCCGACAACATTTACAAGTATTAGCATTATTCGAATAAGATAACTAATGTAATCATGTTAACAATTTATAATTTGATTGGAACCTCCTTTGTGTGTGTTTTCCAATTGAATAAAAAGAGTTTATACTATACTTGTTTGAAATACCATTAGTGGATCCTCTAACCTTGACATTTGTTGTTATCATTGTTTAATCCTTACGTTAATCTTCCATCTCAAAGTTCTCATCAACTTCTTGCTCTTCTTCTTCACTATTATTATTATTGTTGTTGTTGTATTATTTTTATCTATAATTTATACAATTAACCTCCCTGTGGTTCGACTCCCGGTCTTAGGGTTATTTATTACTCGACACTCCTGCACTTGGGAGAAGACATCAATCTTTTGGTCGTGTCAAACTCCTTAACTAAAGCATGTTTTATAATAACATATCTAATTATATAAGATACCTTTAATTTATGGTAAATGTTCATCTTAAATGCAGGCCTATCACATAAATGAAAGAATTAATTGATGAGTTGAAGTACTGAAATTGAAAGGACAAAGAGATGGCCAAACTTAGAAAAGAGATGTTGGTGCAGTCCAAACTGGAACACTGCTTTGGTAATCGGGTCATATCTCCGGAGTTGTAGATCTCGGATTTAGGTCTACCTTATATGGATGGAAAGCTAAGACATAGGCCTACAACTTTCATGGGAGTCAAAGATTTAAGAAGGCCGTTTTCAAGTCCAAATTGTAGCAACAACGAAGAAGTCTCGAATCTGTCCTGGCAGCCCGAGACACTTGTTTAGTGTTCAGCCCATATCTCGAGTTCTAGAAGTCCAAATGATCTCAAATGTTTACCCTGGAAAGATGAGACAATTGCCTAGAACTTTCATGATTGAAGTTTGTTCAAATTATGACGTTATCAATGACTTTTTTAGCGGACAAGAAGATAAGAATTGTCATCAAGTCAAGATGTGGCCACCCATTCATCAATTAGTCAACAAATCAATAGTTCCGAATTTTGGCCTATAAAAGGAGGCATTTGCCATGTATTTAGGCATCTTGGTGTTCAGATCAAGATCATGCTCTTGCTTTCTCTCTTTGTATTGCTTATGCTTTGCTTTTATTAATATCAAGTTTATGCCTTTCACTTCCTTTCCTTTACTTAGTTAACTTTTATCTTACTTATGTTCTTATCTTGTTTATTTATGTTTCTTTCTTTCTTTCATTATGTCTAGCTAAGTTAATTATGTCAAGGTGAAAAGGTTACACTAATGGTGTAAGGATAAGTATAATATAAACTCAACATGGACTTTAATGTTGGATACTAACATGCTTTATATTTGTTATCTTATTCACTTTTAATACTTTGCTTGTTAAATGGTTAATCTAGATTTATGTTGTATAACACTTGGTACAACAAATACTTGGTACTTTCATAGCCCATCTTGTATGGTATAACCGACACTGAGCTATGAAAGGAACTTGATTTGTTGTTAACATAAGTTATAATCATGAATGCATGACAACATTTACAAGTATTAGCATTATTCGAATAAGATAGCTAATGTAATCATGTTAACAATTTATAATCGATTGGAACCTCCTTTGTGTGTGGTTTCCAATTGAATAATAAGAGTTTATACTATACTTGTTTGAAATACCATTAGTGGATCCTCTAACCTTGACATTTGTTGTTATCATTGTTTAATCTTTACGTTAATCTTCCATCTCAAAGTTCTCATCAACTTCTTCCTCTTCTTCTTCACTATTGTTATTATCACTATTATCACTATTATTATTATTATTATTATTGTTACTATTGTTGTAGTATTATTGTTGCTTATAATTTATACAAGTAACCTCCACTGTGGTTCGACCCGGTCTTCCGGGTTATTTATTACTCGACACTCCGCACTTGGGAAAAGACATCAATCTTTTGGTCATGTCAAGTTTTTGGCGCGGATTCTGGGAGGTAAATTCTTGTACAAATTATAGTATTTATTTTATTTTCTCTTTTACTTTTATTGTATTTAACTTTGTTTCTTTTGTGTTGTTTCTTTTTCTTTTGTTTTCTTCTTCTTTTTATTCTCTTTTTACACGTGCATGAGAGTGTGGTCACGTACATTAAGTGGTAGACTTTGTAGGGTATCCTCATCATTTTGAGAAAATATGGTTGAAGAAGATAACCAATCGCTTCATAATGAGAATAATGAGAATATTCGGGTTAGAACTCTTAGAGACCACATGAATCCCACAAGAACAAGTGCACCCTCATGCATAGTTTTTCCACCGGATGCATCTCATTTTAATTTTAAGACAGGCATTATTCAACTTTTACCATCTTTTCATGGCTTAGATTTAGAAAATCCATACTTGCATTTAAGGGAATTTGAGGAGGTTTGCAACACGTATAATGACTCAAATTGTAGCATGAACACCATTAGATTGAAGCTTTTTCCTTTTTCATTAAAAGATAAAGCTAAAACATGGCTACAAAATTTGAGACCTGGATCCATTCGTGCTTGGGATGATATGCAACAACAATTTTTAAAGAAGTTTTTTCCATCTCATAGAACGAACTCTTTCAAAAGACAAATCATTACTTTCTCTCAAAAACGGGAGAAACATTTTATCAATGTTGGGATAGGTATCGAGACTTGCTTAATACTTGCCCCCATCATGGTTTTGAAACATGGAGATTAGTTTCACATTTTTATGAAGGGTTAACTCCTAGAGATAGGCAAATGGTTGAATTGATGTGCAATGGAACTTTTGAGGATAAAGACCCTAATGAAGCAATGGAGTACTTAGATTTTAAAGAAATTTAATAAAAGTAATTATGATTTCTGTTTATGATACTTCAAAACATAATTGAAAGTTTTCAAATTATAAAATTTTAAATAAATTTAAAAAGACTAATTATGATTTGTTTTGAATACTTTAGCGGTTCAAAGTTTTAAAATATAAAATTTAAAATTAATTTTAAAAAAGTAATTATGATTTCTGTTTTGAATTATTCAAGGATAGTTGAAATGTTTAAAAATTATAAATTTAAAAGAAATTTTAAAAAGTTAATTATGATTTGATTTTTTTATACTTCAAGCATAGTTGAAAGTTTTAAAATATAAAATTTAAAATAAATTTTAAAAAAATAATTAGGATTTCTGTTTTGCAAACTTCAAAAAGTTCAAAGTTTTAAAATATAAAATATAAAATAAATTTTAAAAAAATAATTATGATTTCTACTTTGGATTATCCTAGGATAGTGGAATTGTTTTACAATTATAAAATTTAAAAGAAATTTTAAAAAAGTTAGTAGGATTTGTTTTGGATTCTTAAATGATAGTTTAAATGTTTTGAAATTATAAAATTTAAAACAAATTTAAAAAAATTAAATACGGTTCGAAACTTATAATACTTCAAGCATATGTGAAAGTTTTCAAATTATAAAATTTTAAATAAATTTAAAAAGATTAATTATGATTTTTGTTTTGGATACTTCAAGCAGTTCTAAGTTTTGAAATATAAAATTTAAAATAAATTTTAAAAAAAGTAATTATGATTTATGTTTTGAATTATTTAAGGATAGTTGAAATGTTTTAAAATTATAAAATTTGAAAGAAATTTTTAAAAAGTTATTAGGATTTATGTTTTGGATTCTTAAATGATAGTTTAAATGTTTTGAAATTACAAAATTTAAAATAAATTTAAAAAAATTAATTACGATTTCCAGTTTATGATACTTCAAGCATAGTTGAAAGATTTCAAATTATAAAATTTCAATTAAATTTAAAAAGATTAATTACGATTTTTGTTTTGGATACTTGGAACAGTTCTAAGTTTTAAAATATAAAATTTAAAATAAATTTTAAAAATATAATTATGATTTATGTTTTGAATTATTCAAGGATAGTTGAAAAGTTTAAAAATTATAAATTTAAAAGAAATTTTAAAAAGTTAATTTTGATTTCACTCTTTTATACTTCAAGCATAGTTGAAAGTTTTCAAATTATAAAATTTAAAATAAATTTGAAAAAATTAATTATGATTTCTGTTTATGATACTTCAAGCATAGTTGAAATTTTTCAAATTATAAAATTTAAAATAAAATTAAAAAGATTAATTATGATTTTGTTTTGAATACTTCAAGCAATTCAAAGTTTTAAAATATAAAATTTAAAGTAAATTTTAAAAAAGTAATTATGATTTTTGTTTTGAATTATTCAAGGATAGTTGAAATGTTTAAAAATTATAAAATTTATAAGAAATTTTAAAAAAGTTATTAAGATTTGTTTTTGAATTCTTGAAGGATAATTTAAATATTTTGAAATTATAAAATTAAGAGAAATTAAAAAAAATTAATTAAGATTTCTCTTTATGAAACTTAAAGCATAGTTGAAAGTTTTCAAATTATAAAATTTAAAATAAAATTAAAAAGAATAATTATGATTTTTGTTTTGAATACTTCAAGGAGTTCAAAGTTTTAAAATATAAAATTGAAAGATATTTTAAACGTTTTAAAATTACAAAATTTAAAATAAAGTTAAAAAAAAAGTAATTATGATTTTTGTTTTGGATCATTCAAGGATAGTTGAGATGTTTTAAAATTATAAAATTTAAAAGAAATTTTATAAAATTAATTATGATTTCACTTTTTGATACTTCAAGCATAGTTGAAAGTTTTAAAACTATAAAATTTAAAATAAATTTTAAAAAAAGTAATTATGATTTATGTTTTGAATTATTCAAGGATAGTTGAAATGTTTTTAAATTATAAAATTTGAAAGAAATTTTTAAAAAGTTATTAGGATTTCTGTTTTGGATTCTTGAAGGATAATTTAAATGTTTTGAAATTATAAAATTTAAAAGAAATTTAAAAAAATTAATTACGATTGTTTATGAAACTTAAAGCATAGTTGAAAGTTTTCAAATTATAAAATTTAAAATAAAATTAAAAAGAATAATTATGATTTGTTTTGAATACTTCAAGCAGTTCAAAGTTTTAAAATATAAAATTGAAAGATATTTTAAGCGTTTTAAAATTATAAAATTTAAAATAAAGTTAAAAAAAAAGTAATTATGATTTTTGTTTTGGATCATTCAAGGATAGTTGAGATGTTTTAAAATTATAAAACTTAAAAGCAATTTTATAAAATTAATTATGATTTCACTTTTTGATACTTCAAGCATAGTTGAAAGTTTTAAAACTATAAAATTTAAAATAAATTTTAAAAAAGTAATTATGATTTTGTTTTGAATTATTCAAGGATAGTTGAAATGTTTTAAAATTATAAAATTTGAAAGAAATTTTTAAAAAGTTATTAGGATTTCTGTTTTGGATTTTTCATGCATAGTTCAAAGTTTTGAAATTATAAAATTTAAAACAAATTTAATAAAAATTAATTACGATTTCGATTTTATGAAACTTAAAGCATAGTTGAAAGTTTTCAAATTATAAAATTTAAAATAAAATTAAAAAGAATAATTATGATTTTGTTTTGAATACTTCAAGCAGTTCAAAGTTTTAAAATATAAAATTGAAAGATATTTTAAACGTTTTAAAATTACAAAATTTAAAATAAAGTTAAAAAAAAAAGTAATTATGATTTTTGTTTTGGATCATTCAAGGATAGTTGAGATGTTTTAAAATTATAAAATTTAAAAGAAATTTTATAAAATTAATTATGATTTCACTTTTTGATACTTAAGCATAGTTGAAAGTTTTAAAACTATAAAATTTAAAATAAATTTTAAAAAAGTAATTATGATTTCTGTTTTGAATTATTCAAGGATAGTTGAAATGTTTTAAAATTATAAAATTTGAAAGAAATTTTTAAAAAGTTATTAGGATTTCTGTTTTGGATTCTTGAAGGATAGTTTAAATGTTTTGAAATTATAAAATTTAAAAGAAATTTAAAAAAAATTAATTACGATTTACGTTTATGAAACTTAAAGCATAGTTGAAAGTTTTCAAATTATAAAATTTAAAATAAAGTTAAAAAGATGAATTATGATTTCATTTTGTATACTTCAAGGGGTTCAAAGTTTTAAAATATAAAATATAAAATAAATTTTAAAAAAGTAATTATGATTTCTATTTTGAATTATTCAAGGATAGTTGAAATGTTTTAAAATTATAAAATTTGAAAGAAAATTTTAAAAAGTTATTAGGATTTCTGTTTTGGATTCTTGAAGGATAGTTTAAATTTTTTGAAATTATAAAATTTAAAAGAAATTTAAAAATTAATTACGATTTCGTTTTATGATACTTCAAGGATTGTTGAAAGTTTTCATATTATAAAATTTAAAATAAAATTAAAAAGATTAATTATGATTTCTGTTTTGAATACTTCAAGCGGTTCTAAGTTTTAAAATATAAAATTTTAAATAAAATTTAAAAAAGTAATTATGATTTATGTTTTGAATTATTCAAGGATAGTTGAAATGTTTTAAAATTATAAATTTAAAAGAAATTTTAAAAAAGTTATTAGGATTTTCTTTTCGATTCTTGAAGGATAGTTGAAATGTTTTCAAATTATAAAATTTAAAAGAACTTTCAAAAAAGTAATTAGGATTTTGTTTTGAATTCTTAAAGGATAGTTTAAATGATTTGAAATTATAAAATTTAAAATAAATTTAAAAAGATTGATTATGATTTGTTTTGAGTACTTAACGTTTTAAAATTATAAAATTTAAAATAAAGTTAAAAAAAGTAATTATAATTTCTTTTTTGGATTATTCAAGGATAATTGAAATGTTTTAAAATTATAAAATTTCAAATAAATTTAAAAAGATTAATTAGGATTTTTGTTTTAGATACTTCAAGCAGTTCTAAGTTTTAAAATTATAAATTTCAAAGAAATTTTAAAAAAGTTATTAGAATTTCTGTTTTCGATTCTTGAAGGATAGTTTAAAAGTTTTGAAATTATAAAATTTAAAAGAAATTTGAAAAAAGTAATTAGGATTTGTTTTTGGATTCTTGAAGGATAGTTTAAATGTTTTGAAATTATAAAATTTAAAAGAAATTATGATTTATGTTTATGATACTTTAAGCATAGTTGAAAGTTTTCAAATTATAAAATTTAAAATAAAATTAAAAAGATTAATTATGATTTATGTTTTAAGTACTTCAGAGAGTTCAAAGTTTTAAAATATAAAATTTACAAGAAACTTTAATAAAGTAATTAGGATTTCTGTTTTGAATTATTCAAGGATAGTTGAAATGTTTTAAAATTATAAAATTTAAAAGAAATTTTAAAAAAGTTGTTAGGATTTGGTTTTGGATTCTTGAAGGATAGTTTAAATGTTTGAAATTTAAAAGAAATTTAAAAAAATTAATTACGATTTCTGTTTATGAAACTTAAAGCATAGTTAAAAGTTTTTAAATTATAAAATTTAAAAGAAATTTAAAAAAATTAATTACGATTTCTGTTTATGAAACTTAAAGTATAGTTGAAAGTTTTCAAATTATAAAATTTAAAGGAAATTTCAAAAAACTAAATATGATTTTTTCTTTTTGATACTTCAAATGTAGTTGAAAGTTTTCAAATTATAAAATTTAAAAGAAATTTGAAAAAAAGTAATTATGATTTCTGTTTTGAATTCTTCAAGAAAAGGTTAAATGTTTTAAAAGTACTAAATTTTAAATAAATTTAAATAAACTAATTATGATTTCTGTTTTCGATATTTCAAGTAGTTCAATGTTTTAAAATTATAAAATTTAAAATAAATTTTACAAAAATAATTATGATTTCTTTTTAGTATTCTTTAAGTATAGTTTAAATGTTTTAAAATTATAAAATTTAAAAGAAATTTTAAAAATAAATTATGATTTTTGTTTTCGATTCTTCAAGAAAAGTTTAAATGTTTTAAAATTATAAAATTTTAAATAAATTTAAATAAAGTAATTATGATTTCTGTTTTCCATACTTCAAGTAGTTCAATGTTTTAAAATTTTAAAATTTAAAATAACTTTTACAAAAAGTAATTATGATTTCTTTTTAGTATTCCTTAATGATGGTTTAAATGTTTTAAAATTATAAAATTTAATAGAAATTTTAAAAAAAAATTATAATTTCTGATTTGGGTACTTCAAGCATAGTTCAAAGTTTTAAAATTATAAAATTTAAAAGAAATTTGCAAAAAAGTAATTATGATTTCTGTTTTGAATTCTTCAAGAAAAGTTTAAATGTTTTAAAAGTACTAAATTTTAAATAAATTTAAATAAACTAATTATGATTTCTGTTTTCGATACTTCAAGTAGTTCAATGTTTGAAAATTATAAAATTTAAAATAAATTTAAAGAAAGTAATTATGATTTCTTTTTAGTATTCTTTAAGGATATTTTAAATGTTTTAAAATTATAAAATTTAAAATAAATGTAAAAAAAAAATTATGATTTCTCTTTTGGATACTTCTAGCATAGTTCAAAGTTTTAAAATTATAAAATTTAAAAGAAATTTTAAAAAAGTAAATGTGATTTCTGTTTTGGATTCTTTAAGAAAAGTTTAAATGTTTTAAAATTATAAAATTTAAAAGAAATTTTCATAAAGTAATTATGATTTTGTTTTCGATACTTCAAGTAGTTCAATGTTTTAGAATTATAAAATTTAAAATAAATTTTAAAAAAAGTAATTATGATTTCTTTTTATTATTCTTTAAGGATATTTTAAATGTTTTAAAACTATAAAATTTAAAAGAAATTTAAAAAAAAATTATGATTTCTATTTTTGATACTTCAAGTATAGTTCAATGGTTTAAAATTATAAAATTTAAAAGAAATTTTAAAAAAGTAATTATGATTTCTGTTTTAAATACTTCAAGTAGTTCAATGTTTTAAAATTATAAAATTAAAATAAATGTTTTAAAAAATAATTATGATTTCTTTTTTGTATTCTTCAAGGATAGTTTAAATGTTTTAAATTATAAAATTTAAAAGAAATTTTAAAAAAAATTATGATTTCTGTTTTGGATACTTCAAGCATAGTTCAATGTTTTAAAATTATAAAATTTAAAATAAATTTTAACAAAGTAATTATGATTTCTGTTTTGAAATCTTTAAGGATAGTTTAAATGTTTTAAAGTTTCAAAATTATAAAATGTAAAATAAATTTTTAAAAAAGTAATTAAGATTTCTGTTTTGAATTCTTTAAGGATAGTTTAAATGTTTTAAAATTATAAGATTTAAAGGAAATTTAAATAAAGTAATTATGATTTCTGTTTTGGATACTTCAAGTAGTTCAATGTTTTAAAATTATAAAATTTAAAATAAATTTTAAAAAAATTAATTATGATTTCTTTTTAGTATTCTTTTAGGATAGTTTAAATGTTTTAAAATTATAAGATTTAAAGGAAATTTAAATAAAGTAATTATGATTTCTGTTTTCGATACTTCAAGTAGTTCAATGTTTTAAAATTATAAAATTTAAAATAAATTTTAAAAAAAGTAATTATGATTTCTTTTTAGTATTCTTTTAGGATAGTTTAAATGTTTTAAAATTATAAAATTTAAAAGAAATTTTTAAAAAAATTATGATTTCTGCTTTTGGATTCTTTAAGCATAGTTCAATGTTTTAAAATTATAAAATTTAAAAAGAAATTTTAAAAAAGTAATTGTGATTTCTTTTAGATTCTTGAAGGATAGTTTAAATGTTTTAAAATTATAAAATTTAAAATAAATTTTAAAAAAAGTAATTATGATTTCTTTTTTGTATTCTTCAAGGATAGTTTAAATGTTTTAGAATTATAAAATTTAAATGAAATTTAAAAAAAAATTATGATTTCTGTTTTGGGTAGTTCAAGCATTATTCAATGTTTTAAAATTATAAAATTTAAAATAAATTTTTAGAAAGTAATTATGATTTTGTTTTGCAATCTTGAAGGATAGTTTAAATGCTTTAAAATTATAAAATTTCAAAGAAATTTTAAGAAAGTAATTATGATTTCTGTTATGCAATCTTCAAAGATAGTTTAAATGTTTTAAAATTATAAAATTTAAAATAATTTTTTTAAAAAAAGTTATTATGATTTCTTTTTTGTATTCTTCAAGGATTGTTTAAATGTCTTAAAATTATAAAATTTAAAAGAAATTTTAAAAAAGAAATTAAGATTTCTATTTTGGATACTTCAAGCATATTTCAATGTTTTACAAATTTAAAATTTTAAAGAAATTTTAAAAAAGTAATTATGATTTCTGTTTTAGATACTTCAAGTAGTTCAATGTTTTAAAATTATAAAATTTAAAATAAATTTTAAAAAAAGTAATTATGATTTCTTTTTAGTATTCTTTTAGGATAGTTTAAATGTTTTAAAATTATAAAATTTAAAAGAAATTTTAAAAAAAATTATGATTTCTGTTTTGGATACTTCAAGTATAGTTCAATGTTTTAAAATTATAAAATTTAAAAGAAAATTTTAAAAAAAGTAATTGTGATTTCTTTTAGGGATTCTTTAAGGATAGTTTAAATGTTTTAAAATTATAAAATTTAAAAGAAATTTTAAAAAAAAATTATGATTTCTTTTGGATACTTCAAGAATAGTTCAATGGTTTAAAATTATAAAATTTAAAAGAAATTTTTAAATAGTAATTATGATTTCTGTTTTAGATACTTCAAGTAGTTCAATGTTTTCAAATTATAAAATTTAAAATAAATTTTAAAAAAAGTAATTATGATATATGTTTTAGATACTTCAAGTAATTCAATGTTTTAAAATTATAAAATTTAAAATAAATTTAAAGAAAGTAATTATGATTTCTTTTTAGTATTCTTTAAGGATATTTTAAATGTTTTAAAATTATAAAATTTAAAATAAATGTAAAAGAAAAATTATGATTTCTCTTTTGGATACTTCTAGCATAGTTCAAAGTTTTAAAATTATAAAATTTAAAAGAAATTTTAAAAAAGTAAATGTGATTTCTGTTTTGGATTCTTTAAGAAAATTTTAAATGTTTTAAAATTATAAAATTTAAAAGAAATTTAAATAAAGTAATTATGATTTCTGTTTTCGATACTTCAAGTAGTTCAATGTTTTAAAATTATAAAATTTAAAATAAATTTTAAAAAAAGTAATTATGATTTCTTTTTTGTATTCTTTAAGGATAGTTTAAATGTTTTAAAATTATAAAATTTAAAAGAAATTTTAGAAAAGAAATTATGATTTCTGTTTTGGATACTTCAAGTATAGTTCAAAGTTTTAAAATTATAAAATTTGAAAGAAATTTTAAAAAAGTAATTATGATTTCTGTTTTAGATACTTCAAGTAGTTCAATGTTTTAAAATTATAAAATTTAAAATAAATTTTAAAAAAGTAATTATGATTTCTTTTTAGTATTCTTTAAGGATAGTTTAAATGTTTTAAAATTATAAAATTTAAAATAAATTGAAAAAAAGTAATTATGATTTCAGTTTTGGATATTTCAAGCATAGTTCATAGTTTTAAAATTATAAAATTTAAAAGAAATTTTAAAAAAGTAATTAGGATTTCTGTTTTGGATTCTTAAAGGATAGTTTAAATGTTTTAAAATTATAAAATTTAAAATAAATTTAAATAAAGTAATTATGATTTCTGTTTTCGATACTTCAAGTAGTTCAATGTTTTAAAATTATAAAATTTAAAATAAATTTTAAAAAAAGTAATTATGATTTCTGTTTATTATTCTTTAAGGATATTTTAAATGTTTTAAAACTATAAAATTTAAAAGAAATTTAAAAAAAAATTATGATTTCTCTTTTGGATACTTTCAAGCATAGTTCAAAGTTTTAAAATTATAAAATTTAAAAGAAATTTAAATAAAGTAATTATGATTTCTGTTTTGGATACTTCAAGTAGTTCAATGTTTTAAAATTATAAAATTTAAAATAAATTTAAAAAAAAGTAATTATGATTTCTTTTTATTATTCTTTAAGGATAGTTTAAATCTTTTAAAATTATAAAATTTAAAAGAAATTTTAAAATAGTAATTATGATTTCTGTTTTGGATACTTCAAGTAGTTCAATGTTTTAAAATTATAAAATGTAAAATAAATTTTTAAAAAAGTAATTAAGATTTCTGTTTTGAATTCTTTAAGGATAGTTTAAATGTTTTAAAATTATAAGATTTAAAGGAAATTTAAATAAAGTAATTATGATTTCTGTTTTCGATACTTCAAGTAATTCAATGTTTTAAAATTATAAAATTTAAAATAAATTTTAAAAAAATTAATTATGATTTCTTTTTAGTATTCTTTTAGGATAGTTTAAATGTTTTAAAATTATAAAATTTAAAAGAAATTTTTAAAAAAAATTATGATTTCTGTTTTGGATACTTTAAGCATAGTTCAATGTTTTAAAATTATAAAATTTAAAATAAATTTTAAAAAAAGTAATTATGATTTCTGTTTTAGATACTTCAAGTAATTCAATGTTTTAAAATTATAAAATTTAAAATAAATTTTAAGAAAGTAATTATGATTTCTTTTTAGTATTCTTTAAGGATATTTTAAATGTTTTAAAATTATAAAATTTAAAATAAATGTAAAAGAAAAATTATGATTTCTGTTTTGGATACTTCTAGCATAGTTCAAAGTTTTAAAATTATAAAATTTAAAAGAAATTTTAAAAAAAGTAAATGTGATTTCTGTTTTGGATTCTTTAAGAAAAGTTTAAATGTTTTAAAATTATAAAATTTAAAAGAAATTTTAAAAATAAATTATGATTTCTGTTTTGGATTCTTCAAGAAAAGTTTAAATGTTTTAAAATTACAAAATTTTAAATAAATTTAAATAAAGTAATTATGATTTCTGTTTTCGATACTTCAAGTAGTTCAATGTTTTAAAATTATAAAATTTAAAATAAATTTTAAAAAAAGTAATTATGATTTCTTTTTAGTATTCCTTAAGGATGGTTTAAATGTTTTAAAATTATAAAATTTAAAAGAAATTTTAAAAAAAAATTATGATTTAATTTTTGGGTACTTCAAGCATAGTTCAAAGTTTTAAAATTATAAAATTTAAAAGAAATTTGCAAAAAAGTAATTATGATTTCTGTTTTGAATTCTTCAAGTAAAGTTTAAATGTTTTAAAATTATTAAATTTTAAATAAATTTAAATAAACTAATTATGATTTCTGTTTTCGATACTTCAAGTAGTTCAATGTTTGAAAATTATAAAATTTAAAATAAATTTTAATAAAAGTAATTATGATTTCTTTTTAGTATTTTTTAAGGATAGTTTAAATGTTTTAAAATTATAAAATATAAATGAAATTTAAAAAAAAATATGATTTCTGTTTTGGATACTTCAAGCATAGTTCAATGTTTTAAAATTATAAAATTTAAAATAAATTTTAACAAAGTAATTATGATTTCTGTTTTGAAATCTTTAAAGATAGTTTAAATGTTTTAAAGTTTCAAAATTATAAAATGTAAAATAAATTTTAAAAAAGTAATTAAGATTTAGTTTTGAATTCTTTAAGGATAGTTTAAATGTTTTAAAATTATAAGATTTAAAGGAAATTTAAATAAAGTAATTATGATTTCGTTTTCGATACTTCAAGTAATTCAATGTTTTAAAATTATAAAATTTAAAATAAATTTTAAAAAAATTAATTATGATTTCTTTTTAGTATTCTTTTAGGATAGTTTAAATGTTTTAAAATTATAAAATTTAAAAAAAAAATTAAAAAAAATTATGATTTCTGTTTTGGATACTTTAAGCATATTTCAATGTTTTAAAATTATAAAATTTAAAAGAAATTTTAAAAAAAGTAATTGTGATTTCTTTTCAGTATTCTTTAAGGATAGTTTAAATGTTTTAAAATTATAAAATTTAAAATAAATTTTAAAAAAAGTAATTATGATTTCTTTTTTGTATTCTTCAAGGATAGTTTAAATGTTTTAGAATTATAAAATTTAAATGAAATTTAAAAAAAAATTATGATTTCTGTTTTGGGTAGTTCAAGCATTGTTCAATGTTTTAAAATTATAAAATTTAAAATAAATTTTTAGAAAGTAATTATGATTTCTGTTTTGCAATCTTGAAGGATAGTTTAAATGCTTTAAAATTATAAAATTTCAAATAAATTTTAAGAAAGTAATTATGATTTCTGTTATGCAATCTTCAAAGATAGTTTAAATGTTTTAAAATTATAAAATTTAAAATAATTTTTAAAAAAAAAGTTATTATGATTTCTTTTTTGTATTCTTCAAGGATTGTTTAAATGTCTTAAAATTATAAAATTTAAAAGAAATTTTAAAAAAGAAATTAAGATTTCTATTTTGGATACTTCAAGCATAGTTCAATGTTTTACAAATTTAAAATTTTAAAGAAATTTTAAAAAAGTAATTATGATATCTGTTTTAGATACTTCAAGTAGTTCAATGTTTTAAAATTATAAAATTTAAAATAAATTTTAAAAAAAGTAATTATGATTTCTTTTTAGTATTCTTTTAGGATAGTTTAAATGTTTTAAAATTATAAAATTTAAAAGAAATTTTTTAAAAAAATTATGATTTCTGTTTTGGATACTTTAAGCATAGTTCAATGTTTTAAAATTATAAAATTTAAAAGAAATTTTAAAAAAAGTAATTGTGATTTCTTTTCAGTATTCTTTAAGGATAGTTTAAATGTTTTAAAATTACAAAATTTAAAAGAAATTTTAAAAAAAAATTATGATTTCTGTTTGGATACTTCAAGAATAGTTCAATGGTTTAAAATTATAAAATTTAAAAGAAATTTTAAAATAGTAATTATGATTTCTGTTTTAGATACTTCAAGTAGTTCAATGTTTTAAAATTATAAAATTTAAAATAAATTTTAAAAAAAGTAATTATGATTTCTGTTTTAGATACTTCAAGTAATTCAATGTTTTAAAATTATAAAATTTAAAATAAATTTAAAGAAAGTAATTATGATTTCTTTTTAGTATTCTTTAAGGATATTTTAAATGTTTTAAAATTATAAAATTTAAAATAAATGTAAAAGAAAAATTATGATTTCTCTTTTGGATACTTCTAGCATAGTTCAAAGTTTTAAAATTATAAAATTTAAAAGAAATTTTAAAAAAGTAAATGTGATTTCTGTTTTGGATTCTTTAAGAAAAGTTTAAATGTTTTAAAATTATAAAATTTAAAAGAAATTTTCATAAAGTAATTATGATTTCTGTTTTCGATACTTCAAGTAGTTCAATGTTTTAGAATTATAAAATTTAAAATAAATTTTAAAAAAAGTAATTATGATTTCTTTTTATTATTCTTTAAGGATATTTTAAATGTTTTAAAACTATAAAATTTAAAAGAAATTTAAAAAAAAATTATGATTTCTATTTTTGATACTTCAAGTATAGTTCAATGGTTTAAAATTATAAAATTTAAAAGAAATTTTAAAAAAGTAATTATGATTTCTGTTTTAAATACTTCAAGTAGTTCAATGTTTTAAAATTATAAAATTAAAATAAATGTTTTAAAAAATAATTATGATTTCTTTTTTGTATTCTTCAAGGATAGTTTAAATGTTTTAAAATTATAAAATATAAATGAAATTTAAAAAAAAATATGATTTCTGTTTTGGATACTTCAAGCATAGTTCAATGTTTTAAAATTATAAAATTTAAAATAAATTTTAACAAAGTAATTATGATTTCTGTTTTGAAATCTTTAAAGATAGTTTAAATGTTTTAAAGTTTCAAAATTATAAAATGTAAAATAAATTTTTAAAAAAGTAATTAAGATTTCTATTTTTGAATTCTTTAAGGATAGTTTAAATGTTTTAAAATTATAAGATTTAAAGGAAATTTAAATAAAGTAATTATGATTTCTGTTTTGATACTTCAAGTAATTCAATGTTTTAAAATTATAAAATTTAAAATAAATTTTAAAAAAATTAATTATGATTTCTTTTTAGTATTCTTTTAGGATAGTTTAAATTTTTTAAAATTATAAAATTTAAAAAAAAAATTAAAAAAAATTATGATTTCTGTTTTGGATACTTTAAGCATATTTCAATGTTTTAAAATTATAAAATTTAAAAGAAATTTTAAAAAAAGTAATTGTGATTTCTTTTAGATTCTTTAAGGATAGTTTAAATGTTTTAAAATTATAAAATTTAAAATAAATTTTAAAAAAAGTAATTATGATTTCTTTTTTGTATTCTTCAAGGATAGTTTAAATGTTTTAGAATTATAAAATTTAAATGAAATTTAAAAAAAAATTATGATTTCTGTTTTGGGTACTTCAAGCCTAGTTCAATGTTTTAAAATTATAAAATTTAAAATAAATTTTTAGAAAGTAATTATGATTTCTGTTTTGCAATCTTGAAGGATAGTTTAAATGCTTTAAAATTATAAAATTTCAAATAAATTTTAAGAAAGTAATTATGATTTTGTTATGCAATCTTCAAAGATAGTTTAAATGTTTTAAAATTATAAAATTTAAAATAATTTTTAAAAAAAAAGTTATTATGATTTCTTTTTTGTATTCTTCAAGGATTGTTTAAATGTCTTAAAATTATAAAATTTAAAAGAAATTTTAAAAAAAAATTAAGATTTCTATTTTGGATACTTCAAGCATAGTTCAATGTTTTACAAATTTAAAATTTTAAAGAAATTTTAAAAAAGTAATTATGATCTGTTTTAGATACTTCAAGTAGTTCAATGTTTTAAAATTATAAAATTTAAAATAAATTTTAAAAAAAGTAATTATGATTTCTTTTTAGTATTCTTTTAGGATAGTTTAAATGTTTTAAAATTATAAAATTTAAAAGAAATTTTAAAAAAAATTATGATTTCTTTTTTGGATACTTCAAGCATAGTTCAATGTTTTAAAATTATAAAATTTAAAAGAAATTTGTAAAAAAGTAATTATGATTTCTGTTTTGTATTTTTCAAGGAAAGCTTAAATGTTTTAAAATTACAAAATTTAAAAGAAATTTTAAAAAAAAATTATGATTTCTGTTTTGGATACTTCAAGTATAGTTCAATGTTTTAAAATTATAAAATTTAAAAGAAATTTTAAAAAAGTAATTATGATTTCTGTTTTAGATACTTCAAGTAGTTCAATGTTTTAAAATTATAAAATTTAAAATAAATTTTAAAAAAAGTAATTATGATTTCGTTTTGGATACTTCAAGTAATTCAATGTTTTAAAATTATAAAATTTAAAATAAATTTAAAGAAAGTAATTATGATTTCTTTTTAGTATTCTTTAAGGATATTTTAAATGTTTTAAAACTATAAAATTTAAAAGAAATTTAAAAAAAAATTTTGATTTCTCTTTTGGATACTTCTAGCATAGTTCAAAGTTTTAAAATTATAAAATTTAAAAGAAATTTTAAAAAAGTAAATGTGATTTCTGTTTTGGATTCTTTAAGAAAAGTTTAAATGTTTTAAAATTATAAAATTTAAAAGAAATTTAAATAAAGTAATTATGATTTCTGTTTTCATACTTCAAGTAGTTTCAATGTTTTAAAATTATAAAATTTAAAATAAATTTTAAAAAAAGTAATTATGATTTCTTTTTATTATTTTTTAAGGATAGTTTAAATGTTTTGAAACTATAAAATTTAAAAGAAATTTAAAAAAAATTATGATTTCTATTTTTGATACTTCAAGTATAGTTCAATGGTTTTAAAATTATAAAATTTAAAAGAAATTTTAAAAAAGTAATTATGATTTCTGTTTTAAATACTTCAAGTAGTTCAATGTTTTAAAATTATAAAATTAAAATAAATGTTTTAAAAAATAATTATGATTTCTTTTTTGTATTCTTCAAGGATAGTTTAAATGTTTTAAAATTATAAAATATAAATGAAATTTTAAAAAAAAATTATGATTTCTGTTTTGGATACTTCAAGCATAGTTCAATGTTTTAAAATTATAAAATTTAAAATAAATTTTAACAAAGTAATTATGATTTCTGTTTTGAAATCTTTAAAGATAGTTTAAATGTTTTAAAGTTTCAAAATTATAAAATGTAAAATAAATTTTTAAAAAAGTAATTAAGATTTCTGTTTTGAATTCTTTAAGGATAGTTTAAATGTTTTAAAATTATAAGATTTAAAGGAAATTTAAATAAAGTAATTATGATTTCATTTCGATACTTCAAGTAATTCAATGTTTTAAAATTATAAAATTTAAAATAAATTTTAAAAAAATTAATTATGATTTCTTTTTAGTATTCTTTTAGGATAGTTTAAATGTTTTAAAATTATAAAATTTAAAAAAAAAATTAAAAAAAATTATGATTTCTGTTTTGGATACTTTAAGCATAGTTCAATGTTTTAAAATTATAAAATTTAAAAGAAATTTTAAAAAAGTAATTGTGATTTCTTTTTTATTCTTGAAGGATAGTTTAAATGTTTTAAAATTATAAAATTTAAAATAAATTTTAAAAAAAGTAATTATGATTTCTTTTTGTATTCTTCAAGGATAGTTTAAATGTTTTAAAATTATAAAATTTAAAAGAAATTTTAAAAAAAAAATTATGATTTTGTTTTGGGTACTTCAAGCATTGTTCAATGTTTTAAAATTATAAAATTTAAAATAAATTTTAAAAAAGTAATTATGATTTTTTTTGCAATCTTGAAGGATAGTTTAAATGTTTTAAAATTATAAAATTTAAAATAAATTTTAAAAAAGTAATTATGATTTCTGTTTTGGTATCTTCAAGATAGTTTAAATGTTTCAAAATTATAAAATTTAAAATAAATTTTAAGAAAAGTTATTATGATTTCTTTTTTGTATTCTTCAAGGATAGTTTAAATGTTTTAAAATTATAAAATTTAAAAGAAATTTTAAAAAAAATTATGATTTCTGTTTTGGATACTTCAAGCATAGTTCAATGTTTTAAAATTATAAAATTTTAAATAAATTTTAAAAAAAGTAATTATGATTTCTATTTTAGATACTTCAAGTAGTTCAATGTTTTAAAATTATAAAATTTAAAATAAATTTAAAGAAAGTAATTATGATTTCTTTTTAGTATTCTTTAAGGATAGTTTAAATGTTTTAAAATTATAAAATTTAAAAGAAATTTAAAAAAAAATTATGATTTCTGTTTTGGATACTTCAAGGATAGTTCAATGTTTTAAAATTATAAGATTTAAAAGAAATTTTAAAAAAAGTAATTACGATTTCTGTTTTGATACTTTAAGTAGTTCAATGTTTTAAAATTATAAATTTGAAATAAATTTTAAAAAAAGTAATTATGATTTCTTTTTTATATTCTTCAAGGATATTTTAAATGTTTTAAAATTATAAAATTTCAAAGAAATTTTAAGAAAAATTAAGATTTCTGTTTTGGATACTTCAAGCGTTGTTCAAAGTTTTAAAATTCTAAAATTTAAAAGAAATTTTTAAAAAAGTAATTAAGATTTCTGTTTTGGATTCTTCAAGGAAAGTTTAAATGTTTTAAAATTATAAAATTTAAAAGAAATTTAAAAATTAATTATGATTTCGTTTTGGATTCTTCAAGATAGTTTAAATGTTTTAAAATTATAAAATTTAAATAAATTTAAAAAAGTAATTATGATTTCTATTTTAGATACTTCAAGTAGTTCAATGTTTTAAAATTATAAAATTTAAAATAAATTTTAAAAAAGTAATTATGATTTTTTTTTAGTATTCTTAAGGATAGTTTAAATGTTTTAAAATTATAAAATTTAAAGAAATTTTAAAAAAAAATTATGATTTCTATTTGGATACTTCAAGGATAGTTCAATGTTTTAAAATTATAAAATTTAAAAGAAATTTTAAAAAAAGTAATTATGATTTCTTTTTGATATTCTTCAAGGATAGTTTAAATGTTTTAAAATTATTAAATTTTAAATAAATTTTAATAAACTAATTATGATTTCTTTTTTGATACTTCAAGGATAGTTAAATGTTTTAAAATTATAAAATTTAAAATAAATTTTAAAAAAGTAATTAAGATTTCTTTTTGGATTTTTCAAGGATAGTTTAAATGTTTTAAAATTATAAAATTTAAATGAAATTTAAAAAAAATTATGATTTCTCTTTTTGGATTCTTCAAGATAGTTTAATGTTTTAAAATTATAAAATTTAAAATAAATTTTAAAAAAGTAATTATGATTTCTGTTTTAGAATCTTTAAAGATAGTTTAAATGTTTTAAAATTATAAAATTTAAAATAAATTTTTAAAAAAGTAATTATGATTTCTTTTTTGATTCTTTAAGGATAGTTTAAATGTTTTAAAATTATAAAATTTAAAGGAAATTTAAATAAAGTAATTATGATTTTATTTTGTATACTTCAAGTAGTTCAATTTTTAAAATTATAAAATTTAA
Organism: Populus x sibirica; assembly: GCA_019202695.1. Classification (NCBI taxonomy): domain Eukaryota; kingdom Viridiplantae; phylum Streptophyta; class Magnoliopsida; order Malpighiales; family Salicaceae; genus Populus; species Populus x sibirica. Next base: position 29,105 of record JAGMVL010001268.1, read on the forward strand.
AATAAATTTTAAAAAAATAATTATGATTTCTTTTGAGTATTCTTTTAGGATAGTTTAAATGTTTTAAAATTATAAAATTTAAAATAAATTTTAAAAAAAAATTATGATTTCTTTTTGGATACTTTAAGATAGTTTAAATGTTTTAAAATTATAAAATTTAAAAGAAATTTTAAGAAAGTAATTATGATTTTTGTTTTGCAATCTTCAAGGATAGTTTAAATGTTTCAAAATTATAAAATTTAAAATAAATTTTAAGAAAAGTTATTATGATTTCTTTTTTGTATTCATCAAGGATAGTTTAAATGTTTTAAAATTATAAAATTTAAAAGAAATTTTAAAAAAAATTATGATTTCTGTTTTGGATTCTTCAAGGATTGTTTAAATGTTTTAAAATTATAAAATTTAAAAGAAATTTTTAGAAAGTAATTATGATTTCTATTTTGGATATCTTCAAGGATAGTTAAATGTTTTAAAATTATAAAATTTAAAATAAATTTTAAGAAAGTAATTATGATTTTTTGTTTAGATATCTTTAAAGATAGTTTAAATGTTTTAAAATTATAAAATTTAAAATAAATTTTAAAAAAAAGTAATTATGATTTCTTTTTTGTATTCTTCAAGGATAGTTTAAATGTTTTAAAATTATAAAATTTCAAAGAAATTTTAAGAAAGAAATTAAGATTTCTGTTTTGGATACTTCAAGTATAGTTCAAAGTTTTAAAATTATAAAATTTAAAAGAAATTTTAAAAAAGTAATTATGATTCTTATTTTAGATTCTTCAAGTAGTTAAATGTTTTAAAATTATAAAATTTAAAATAAATTTTAAAAAAAGTAATTATGATTTCTTTTTGGATTCTTCAAGGATAGTTTAAATGTTTTAAATTATAAAATTTAAAAGAAATTTTAAAAAATAAATTATGATTTCTGTTTTAGATACTTCAAGTATAGTTCAATGTTTTAAAATTATAAAATTTAAAAGAAATTTTAAGAAAGTAATTATGATTTTTGTTTTGCAATCTTCAAGGATAGTTTAAATGTTTCAAAATTATAAAATTGAAAAGAAATTTTAAAAAAAATTATGATTTTTTTTGGATACTTCAAGAATAGTTCAATGGTTTAAAATTATAAAATTTAAAATAAATTTTAAAAAAGTAATTATGATTTTTTTTAGATTCTTCAAGTAGTTCAATGTTTTAAAATTATAAAATTTAAAAAAATTTAAAAAAAGTAATTATGATTTCTTTTTAGATTCTTCAAGTAGTTTCAATGTTTTAAAATTATAAAATTTAAAATAAATTTAAAAAAGTAATTATGATTTCTTTTTGGATTCTTTAAGGATATTTTAAATGTTTTAAAATTATAAAATTTAAAAGAAATTTAAAAAAAAATTATGATTCTCTTTTGGATACTTCTAGCATAGTTCAAAGTTTTAAAATTATAAAATTTAAAAGAAATTTGTAAAAAAGTAATTATGATTTATATTTTGGATTCTTCAAGGAAAGTTTAAATGTTTTAAAATTATAAAATTTAAAAGAAATTTAAAAAACAATTATGATTTCTGTTTTGGATACTTCAAGTAGTTCAATGTTTTAAAATTATAAAATTTAAAATAAATTTTAAAAAAAGTAATTATGATTTCTTTTTTATATTCTTCAAGGATATTTTAAATGTTTTAAAATTATAAAATTTCAAAGAAATTTAAATTAAGTATGATTTCTATTTTGGATACTTCAAGGATAGTTTAAATGTTTTAATGTTATTAAATTTAAAAGAAATTTTAAAAAAGTAATTATGATTTATGTTTTAGATACTTCAAGTATAGTTAAATGTTTTAAAATTATAAAATTAAAATAATTTTTTTAAAAAAATAATTATGATTTCTTTTTTGTATTCTTCAAGGATAGTTTAAATGTTTTAAATTATAAAATTTAAAAGAAATTTTAAAAAATAATTATGATTTTTTTTGGATACTTCAAGATAGTTCAATGTTTTAAAATTATAAAATTTAAAATAAATTTTAAAAAAGTAATTATGATTTTGTTTTGGAATCTTCAAGGATAGTTTAAAGTTTTAAAATTATAAAATTTAAAATAAATTTTTAAAAAGTAATTATGATTTCTCTTTTGATTCTTAAGGATAGTTTAAATGTTTTAAAATTATTAAATTTAAAAGAAATTTTAAAAAAGTAATTATGATTTTGTTTTGGATACTTTAAGATAGTTTAAATGTTTTAAAATTATAAAATTTAAAAGAAATTTTAAAAAAGTAATTATGATTTCTATTTTGGGTATTTTTCAAGGATAGTTTAAATGTTTTAAAATTATAAAATTTAAAAAAATTTAAAAAATAATTATGATTTCTTTTTGGATACTTCAAGGAAAGTTTAAATGTTTTAAAATTATAAAATTTAAAATAAATTTTTAAAAAAGTAATTATGATTTCTTTTTAGTATTCTTTAAGGATAGTTTAAATGTTTTAAAAGTATAAAATTTAATTGAAATTTAAAAAAATTATGATTTTTTTTGGATACTTCAAGTATAGTTTAAATGTTTTAAAATTATAAAATTTAAAAGAAATTTTAAAAAATAATTATGATTTTTTTTTGGATTCTTCAAGGTAGTTTAAATGTTTTAAAATTATAAAATTTAAAATAAATTTTTAAAAAAGTAATTATGATTTCTTTTGTAATCTTAAGGATAGTTTAAATGTTTTAAAATTATAAAATTTAAAAGAAATTTTAAGAAAGTAATTATGATTTCTGTTTTGTAATCTTCAAGGATAGTTTAAATGTTTTAAAATTATAAAATTTAAAATAAATTTTTAAAAAAAGTAATTATGATTTCTGTTTTGTATTCTTCAAGGATAGTTTAAATGTTTTAAAATTATAAAATTTAAAAGAAATTTAAAAAAAGAAATTATGATTTCTGTTTTGGATTCTTCAAGGATAGTTTAAAGTTTTAAAATTATAAAATTTAAAATAAATTTTAAAAAAGTAATTATGATTTCTGTTTTGGATACTTCAAGGATAGTTTAAATGTTTTAAATTATAAAATTTAAAGAAATTTCAAAAAAGTAATTATGATTTCTGTTTTGGATTATTTAAGGATAGTTTAAATGTTTTAAAATTATAAAATTTAAAAGAAATTTTTAAAAAAATTATGATTTATGTTTGGGATACTTTAAGTATAGTTTAAAGTTTTAAAATTATAAAATTTAAAAGAAATTTTAAAAAAAGTAATTATGATTTCTTTTTGGATTCTTCAAGCATAGTTTAAAGTTTTAAATTATAAAATTTAAAATAAATTTTAAAAAAATAATTATGATTTCTGTTTTGGATACTTCAAGATAGTTTAAATGTTTTAAAATTATAAAATTTAAAATAAATTTTAAAAAAGTAATTATGATTTGTGTTTTAGATGCTTCAAGGTAGTTGAATGTTTTAAAATTATAAAATTTAAAATAAATTTAAAAAAAGTAATTATGATTTACTTTTTGATTCTTCAAGTATATTTAAAGTTTTAAAATTATAAAATTTAAAAGAAATTTAAAAAATTAATTATGATTTCTTTTTAGATTCTTTAAGGATAGTTTAAATGTTTTAAAATTATAAAATTTAAAAAAATTTAAAAAAATTAATTATGATTTCTGTTTTGATACTTCTAGGATAGTTTAAAGTTTTAAAATTATAAAATTAAAAAGAAATTTAAAAAAAAATAATTATGATTTCTGTTTTAGATTATTCTAGGATAGTTGAAATGTTTTAAAATTATAAAATTTTAAAGAAATTTTAAAAAAGTAATTATGATTTCTTTTTAGATATTTAAGGATAGTTGAAATGTTTTAAAATTATAAAATTTAAAAAAATTTTAAAAAATTAATTATGATTTCTTTTTGATACTTCAAGGATAGTTTAAAGTTTTAAAATTATAAAATTTAAAAGAAATTTAAAAAAGTAATTATGATTTCTGTTTTTGATTCTTCAAGTATAGTTTAAATGTTTTAAAATTATAAAATTTAAAAGAAATTTAAAAAAATTAATTATGATTTCTATTTTGGATACTTCAACCTAGTTTAAATGTTTTAAAATTATAAAATTTAAAATAAATTTTAAAAAAAATAATTATGATTTCTGTTTTGGATTCTTCAAGGATAGTTTAAATGTTTTAAAATTATAAAATTTAAAAGAAATTTAAAAAACTAATTATGATTTCTGTTTTGGATACTTCAAGTATAGTTCAAAGTTTTAAAATTATAAAATTTAAAATAAATTTAAAAAATAATTATGATTTTAGTTTTGGATTTTTAATGATAGTTTAAAGTTTTAAAATTATAAAATTTAAAATAAATTTTAAAAAATTAATTATGATTTCTTTTTGGATTCTTCAAGGATAGTTTAAATGTTTTAAAATTATAAATTTAAAAGAAATTTAAAAAATAATTATGATTTCTATTTTGGATACTTCAAGGATGTTTAAATGTTTTAAAATTATAAAATTTAAAAGAAATTTAAAAAAATAATTATGATTTCTTTTTGGATTCTTCAAGGATAGTTTAAATGTTTTAAAATTATAAAATTTAAAAAATTTAAAAATAATTTGTTTGTTTTATATAAGTTAGTTCAAGTTTTAAAATATAAAATTTAAAATAAATTTTAAAAAAAGAATTATGATTTCTGTTTGGATATTTCAAGGATAGTTTAAAGTTTTAAAATTATAAAATTTAAAAAAATTTTAAAAAAAGTAATTATGATTTTTTTTTTGGATTCTTAAGGATATTTAAATGTTTTAAATTATAAAATTTAAAAGAAATTTAAAAAATAATTATGATTTCTGTTTTGGATACTTCAAGTAGTTCAAAGTTTTAATACTATAAAATTTAAAAGAAATTTAAAAAAGTTATTATGATTTTCTGTTTTCAATACTTCAAGATATTTAAAGTTTTAAAATTATAAAATTTAAAAGAAATTTTTAAAAAAGTAATTATGATTTCTTTTTGAATCTTTAAGAATAGTTTAAATGTTTTAAAATTATTAAATTTAAAATAATTTTAAAAAAAGTAATTATGATTTCTTTTGTATACTTCAAGATAGTTCAATGTTTTAAAATTATAAAATTTAAAATAAATTTAAAAAATAATTATGATTTTCTTTTGGATTTTCAAGATAGTTTAAATGTTTTAAAATTATAAAATTTAAAATAAATTTTAAAAAAGTAATTATGATTTTTGTTTTTGGATTCTTCAAGTAGTTCAATGTTTTAAAATTATAAAATTTAAAATAAATTTAAAAAAAATAATTATGATTTTGTTTTAGATATTCTTTTTAGGATAGTTTAAATGTTTTAAAATTATAAAATTTAAAAAAATTTAAAAAAATATTATGATTTTCTGTTTTGGATACTTTAAGCATAGTTCAAAGTTTTAAAATTATAAAATTTAAAAGAAATTTTTTAAAAAAGTAATTATGATTTATATTTTAGATTCTTTAAGGATAGTCTAAATGTTTTAAAATTATAAAATTTAAAATAAATTTTTAAAAAGTAATTAAGATTTCTGTTTTGGATTCTTCAAGAATAGTTTAAATGGTTTAAAATTATAAAATTTAAAAGAAATTTAAAAAAAGTAATTAGAATTTCTGTTTTGGATTCTTCAAGGATAGTTTAAATGTTTTAAAATTATAAAATTTAAAAAAATTTTAAAAAAGTAATTATGATTTTTGTTTTGGATACTTCAAGTTGTTTAAATGTTTTTAAATTATAAAATTTAAAATAAATTTAAAAAAAGTAATTATGATTTCTTTTTGGATTTTTTAAGGATAGTTTAAATGTTTTAAAATTATAAAATTTAAAAAAATTTAAAAAAAGTAATTATGATTTCGTTTTGGATTCTTCAAGGATAGTTTAAAGTTTTAAAATTATAAAATTTAAAAGAAATTTTAAAAAAGTAATTAAGATTCTGTTTTGGATTCTTCAAGATAGTTTAAATGTTTTAAAATTATAAAATTTAAAAAAATTTAAAAAAAGTAATTATGATTTCTGTTTTGGATACTTTAAGATAGTTAAATGTTTTAAAATTATAAAATTTAAAAGAAATTTAAAAAAAGTAATTATGATTTCTTTTTTGGTACTTTAAGGATGTTTAAATGTTTTAAAATTATAAAATTTAAAAGAAATTTAAAAATAATTATGATTTTTGTTTTGGATACTTCAAGTATAGTTTAAATGTTTTAAAATTATAAAATTTAAAAGAAATTTAAAAAAAGTAATTATGATTTATTTAGATACTTCAAGATAATTTAAATGTTTTAAAATTATAAAATTTAAAAGAAATTTTAAAAAAAGTAATTATGATTTTTTTTTGGATTCTTCAAGGATAGTTTAAATGTTTTAAAATTATAAAATTTAAAAGAAATTTAAAAAAAGTAATTTATGATTTTCTTTTGGATACTTCAAGATAGTTCAATGTTTTAAAATTATAAAATTTAAAAGAAATTTAAAAAAGTAATTATGATTTCTGTTTTGGAATTTTAAAGGATAGTTTAAAGTTTTAAAATTATAAAATTTAAAAGAATTAAATTTTAATAAAGTAAAAATTAAAATTAAGAATTAAATTTTGGATATTTAAGGATAGTTTAAATGTTTTAAAATTATAAAATTTAAAGAATTTTAAAAAAATAATTATGATTTACATTTTGGGATACTTCAAGGATAGTTCAAAGTTTTAAAATTATAAAATTTAAAGAAATTTAAAAAATATAATTAGGATTTCTGTTTTGGATTCTTCAAGGATAGTTTAAACATTTTTAAATTATAAAATTTAAAAGAAATTTTAAAAAATTAATTTGATTTTGTTTTAGATTTTTCAAGCATAGTTCAATTTTTAAAATTATAAAATTTAAAAGAAATTTAAAAAAAGTAATTATGATTTTGTTTTAGGATTTTCAAGTATAGTTTAAAGTTTTAAAATTATAAAATTTAAAAAAATTTTAAAAAAAGTAATTATGATTTCTTTTTTGGATTTTTAAAGATAGTTTAAATGTTTTAAAATTATAAAATTTAAAAGAAATTTAAAAAAGTAATTATGATTATTGTTTTGGATACTTCAAGGATAGTTCAATGTTTTAAAATTATAAATTAAAAAGAAATTTTAAAAAAATAATTATGATTTCTGTTTGAGATATTTAAAATATAGTTTAAAGTTTTAAAATTATAAAATTTAAAATAAATTTTAAAAAATAATTATGATTTATATTTTAGATTCTTCAAGGATAGTTTAAATGTTTTAAAATTATAAAATTTAAAGAAATTTTAAAAAAATAATTATGATTTCTTTTTTGGATTCTTCAAGGATAGTTTAAATGTTTTAAAATTATAAAATTTAAAAGAAATTTTAAAAAAGTAATTAGGATTTCTATTTTGGATTCTTTAAGGATAGTTTAAGTGTTTTAAAATTGTAAAATTTAAAAGAAATTTTAAAAAAGTAATTATGATATTTGTTTTGGATACTTCAAGATAGTTAAATGTTTTAAAATTATAAAATTTAAAAGAAATTTTAAAAAAAGTAATTATGATTTCTTTTTGGATTTTCAAGGATAGTTTAAATGTTTTAAAATTATAAAATTTAAAAGAAATTTTAAAAAATTAATTATGATTTTTTTTTGATACTTCAAGGATAGTTTAAATGTTTTAAAATTATAAAATTTAAAAGAAATTTTAAAAAAGTAATTATGATTTATGTTTTGGATTCTTTAAGGATAGTTTAAATGTTTTAAAATTATAAAATTTAAAATAAATTTTAAAAAATAATTATGATTTCTTTTTGGATTCTTCAAGGATAGTTCAATGTTTTAAAATTATTAAATTTAAAAGAAATTTTAAAAAGTATTTATGATTTCTGTTTTTGAATCTTCAATAAATAGTTTAAATTTTTAAAATTATAAAATTTAAAATGAATTTTAAAAAAAGTAATTAGGATTTTTTAGATTCTTCAAGGTATTTAAATGTTTTAAAATTATAAAATTTAAAATAAATTTAAAAAAGTATTTATGATTTCTTTTTAGTATTCTTCAAGGATATTTTAAATGTTTTAAAATTATAAAATTTAAAAGAAATTTAAAAAAATATAATTATGATTTATTTTGGATATTTCTAGGATAGTTTAAAGTTTTAAAATTATAAAATTTAAAAGAAATTTTAAAAAGGTAATTATGATTTCTGTTTTGGATACTTCAAGAATAGCTGAAAGTTTTAAAATTATAAAATTTAAAAGAAATTTAAAAAAACTAATTATGATTTGTTTTTGGATTCTTCAATATAGTTTAAATGTTTTAAAATTATAAAATTTAAAAAAATTTTAAAAAAAGTAATTATGATTTCTTTTTGGATTCTTCAAGGATAGTTTAAATGTTTTAAAATTATAAAATTTAAAAGAAATTTAAAAAAAATTATGATTTCTTTTTTGATACTTCAAGTATAGTTCAAAGTTTTGAAATTATAAAATTTAAAAGAAATTTTAAAAAATTAATTATGATTTTGCTTTTAGGATACTTCAAGTATAGTTCAAAGTTTTAAAATTATAAAATTTAAAATAAATTTAAAAAAATAATTAGGATTTCTTATTTTGGATTCTTCAAGCATAGTTTAAAGTTTTAAAATTATAAAATTTAAAAGAAATTTAAAAATATAATTATGATTTCAGTTTTGGATTCTTCAAGATATTTAAATGTTTTAAAATTATAAAATTTAAAATAAAATTTTAAAAAAGTAATTATGATTTCTGTTTTGATCTTTAAGGATAGTTTAAAGTTTTAAAATTATAAAATTTAAAAGAAATTTAAAAAAAGTAATTATGATTTCTGTTTTGGATTCTTAAGGATAGTTTAAATGTTTTGAAATTATAAATTTAAAAGAAATTTTAAAAAATTAATTATGATTTCTATTTTTGATATTTCAAGAATAGTTTAAAGTTTTAAAATTATAAATTTAAAAGAAATTTTAAAAAAAGTAATTATGATTTCTGTTTTGGATTTTCTTATGGATAGTTTAAATGTTTTAAAATTATAAAATTTAAAAAAAATTTTAAAAAAAATTTAAAAAAATTTATGATTTTTGTTTTGGATTCTTAAGGATAGTTTAAATGTTTTAAAATTATAAAATTTAAAAGAAATTTAAAAAAGTAATTATGATTTCTGTTTTGGATTCTTTAAGTATAGTTTAAATGTTTTAAAATTATAAAATTTAAAAAAGAAATTTAAAAAAAGTAATTATGATTTATGTTTTGGATTCTTTAAGGTATAGTTTAAATGTTTTAAAATTATAAATTTTAAAGAAATTTAAAAAAAGTAATTATGATTTATTTTTGGATTATTTAAGGATAGTTTAAATGTTTTAAAATTATAAAATTTAAAAAGAAATTCAAAAAATTAATTATCATTTCTATTTTGATTCTTCAAGGATAGTTTAAATGTTTTAAAATTATAAAATTTAAAAGAAATTTAAAAAAAGTAATTATGATTTCTTTTTGGATTTTTCTTGGATAGTTTAAATGTTTTAAAATTAAAACATTTAAAAGAAATTTAAATAAACTAATTATGATTTCTTTTTTGGATACTTCAAGGATTGTTTAAAGTTTTAAATTATAAAATTTAAAGAAATTTTAAAAAAGTAATTAAGATTTATATTTTGGATTTTTTAAGGATAGTTTAAATATTTTAAAATTATAAAATTTAAAGTAATTTAAATAAAGTAATTATGATTTCTGTTTTGTATACTTCAAGGATAGTTTAAATGTTTTAAAATTATAAATTTGAAATAAATTTTAATAAAAGTAATTATGATTTATTTTTTATATTCTTCAAGGATATTTTAAATGTTTTAAAATTATAAAATTTCAAAGAAATTTTAAGAAAGAAATTAAGATTTCTGTTTTGGATACTTCAAGCGTTGTTCAAAGTTTTAAAATTCTAAAATTTAAAAGAAATTTTTAAAAAAGTAATTAGGATTTCTGTTTTGGATTCTTCAAGGATAGTTTAAATGTTTTAAAATTATAAAATTTAAAAGAAATTTAAAAAAATAATTATGATTTCTGTTTTGGATACTTCAAGCGTAGTTCAAAGTTTTAAAATTATAAAATTTAAAAGAAATTTGTAAAAAAGTAATTATGATTTATATTTTGGATTCTTCAAGGAAAGTTTAAATGTTTTAAAATTATAAAATTTTAAATAAATTTAAAAAAGTAATTATGATTTATGTTTTTGATACTTCAAGTAGTTCAATTTTTAAAATTATAAAATTTAAAATAAATTTTAAAAAAGTAATTATGATTTCTTTTTTGGATTCTTTAAGGATAGTTTAAATGTTTTAAAATTATAAAATTTAAATTAAATTTAAAAAATAATTATGATTTCTTTTGGATATTCATGGATAGTTTAAATGTTTTAAAATTATAAAATTTAAAATAAATTTTAAAAAGTAATATGATTTATTTTGGAATTTTAAGGATAGTTTAAATGTTTTAAAATTATAAAATTTAAAAGAAATTTTAAAGAAAGTAATTATGATTTCTTTTGGGATTTTTAAGGATAGTTTAAAGTTTTAAAATTATAAAATTTAAAGAAATTTTAAAAAAGTAATTATGATTTCTATTTTGCAATATTTAAGGATAGTTAAATGTTTTAAAATTATAAAATTTAAAAGAAATTTAAAAAAAGTAATTTGAATTTCTGTTTTGGATTCTTCAAGGATAATTTAAATGTTTTAAAATTATAAATTTAAAAGAAATTTTAAAAAAGTAATTATGATTTCTATTTTTGATATTTCAAGATAGTTTAAAGTTTTAAAATTATAAAATTAAAATAAATTTAAAAAAGTAATTATGATTTCTTTTTTGATTCTTCAAGGATAGTTTAAATGTTTTAAAATTATAAAATGTAAATGAAATTTAAAAAAGTAATTTGAATTTCTGTTTTGGATATTTCAAGGATAATTTAAATATTTTAAAATTATAAATTAAAAAGAAATTTTAAAAAAGTAATTATGATTTCTGTTACTTGAAATGAAAATTTTAAAATAAAAATTAAAAGAATTTTAAAAAAATTTATGGGGAGAAAATTATAAAATTTAAAAAAAATTTTTAAAAAAATTATTATGATTTCTGTTTTGATTGATATTTTTCAAGTATAGTTTAAAATGTTTTAAAATTATAAAATTTAAAAGAAATTTAAAAAATAATTAGGATTTATGTTTTTAGATTTTCAAGGATATTTTAAATGTTTTTAAAATTATAAATTTAAAAAAATTTTAAAAAAAGTAATTATGATTTCTTTTTGGATACTTTAAGGATAGTTTAAAATTTTAAAATTATAAAATTTAAAGAAAATTAAAAAAAATAATTTGATTTCTGTTTTGATTTTCAAGGATAGTTTAAATGTTTTAAAATTATAAAATTTAAAAGAAATTTAAAAAAGTAATTATGATTTATTTTGTGATACTTCAAGGATAGTTTAAAGTTTTAAAATTATAAAATTTAAAAGAAATTTAAAAAAGTAATTATGTTTTTTTTTTGATTTTTCTAGGATAGTTTAAAGTTTTAAAATTATAAAATTTAAAATAAATTTAAAAAAATGTAATTAATTTATGTTTTGGATATTTCAAGGATAGTTTAAAGTTTTTAAATTATAAAATTAAAAATAAATTTTAAAAAAAGTAATTATGATTTCAAATTTTGGATTCTTCAAGGATAGTTTAAAATTTTTAAATTATAAAATTTTAAAGAAATTTAAAAATAATTATGATTTAAGTTTTGAATCTTCAAAGATAGTTTAAAGTTTTAAAATTATAAAATTAAATTTTTAAAAAGTAATTATGATTTCTTTTTTGATACTTCTTATATAGTTCAAAGTTTTAAAATTATAAAATTTAAAAAACTATTTATTTTTTCTGTTTGAGATACTTGAAGCATAGTTCGAAGTTTTAAAATTATAAAATTTAAAGAAATTTAAAAAATATAATTAATATTTCTGTTTTAGATTCTTCAAGGATATTTTAAATATATTAAATTATAGATTCAAAAGAAATTTTAAAAAAAAAGTAATTATGATTTCTTTTTGATTCTTCTAGGATAGTTTAAATTTTAAAATTATAAAATTTAAAAGAAATTTAAAAAAAATTAGGATTTC